>JAODUP010000934.1:0-250000 GCA_025642065.1 Paralvinella palmiformis | reverse complement strand
TAATGAGATTGTTGTTGTTGTTGTTGTTGTCGTTGTGGTGGTCGTCGTCACCATCGTCGTTCTTCTCGTGGTCATGGTCGTCACGGGTTTACTGGTGTGATAATTACTAAGACGATGATGCTGACGACGACGATGATGATGATGATGATGATGATGATGATTATTATTGATGTTTTACGGCCACCTTTGTGCACATGGTAGGTTAAATGGGCCGAGCGACCTCCGAAGGTAATGAAACGAAGCCAAAGATGAAACAACCTACAATGGCCCGACGCCGGGATTCGAACACGGACGGTAGTGATCAGTAGTCCAACACGCTACCCCTAGGCCACGGAGGCGCCCCGATAATTACTAAGACGTGACAAATAAAATTATTATCCGACGTCACACTTCTCATCAACTCATCTTCGCACGTTTACACGATTCTCAATCTAGAACTAATAACGGTTTATATCCATTGTGAAAAGATTTGCATAGTCACGATGTTGACACGAATGACGTAATTTCCATTTGAGACTTAGTTGCTGAATCTTCGCGCTTCTTTCGTAAGCGCCATTCAACGTACAACGTGCAAACGATACCCCGGAGGCATGCGTTTCTTGGCAAATTGGCATATGTAATAAAACAGTTAGCGGGGCGAAGTTTTACAGTGCCGAGGCAATTTCGTTGTTTTTAAAGGTACTGTTAAAGATCAGCTGGAATTAAAAGCAACAAAAACCGAATACAGTACTTAACATTCTAAAAAGAAGATCCCTCGTGTAACAAGAGATTGATGACATATCAACGTATTGTGTGTGTTTACTATAATATATTATAATGATATATTGGACCAATCTACCAGAGTGAAGTGTGTCCCTTAACACGTTAACGGCTGGTTTCGTTATTTATTACATCTACGGCTCCGCGCACGCGTGCGCGCGCGCTCCGGTGTCTACGCGTGGATGCGTGTTCGAAGCAGAACCTTTGGTGCGCCCGAGTGTCTGTTCTGTGCCAACACACTACTACTAATACTACTACTACAACTAGTGTTACTACTGCCAATAATAATAATAATATAGTTGTTATGCTAATTAAATTAAAAATATTCAACAAATTAAACAATTCACGACTTCTAGAAAGGTGCCACAAGTTGTTCCAGGCTCAGAGTTCGGTCTACATAAGGCCCACCATATAACAAGAGAACGGTGACAACAGATGGTTTCCATGCAGTAATTATCAACATACACGAATAATAGTTATTCGGAATTGGCTGGCTATTGGCCACGACCACGTACGCCCCACCAACAAATTGCTTAGGGATATATTTCGCACTTATTACCGCATAATCGTCAAACGTGTCTCACCCAATCAGGCTGATAGTGGCAACAATATTAACTTGGTTATGCGAAATAACAATTTGCCTTTCAACCAGCCCTTATGTCTCCATATACTCGGCGAGAAGGCTCGTACCCGAACTGTGAGAAGGCCAAGAAGCTTCATAGCCTCGTTGAGAAGGTTCATACTCTCAGCCAGAATGCATTTATAATCAATTTTCCCCCATCTGTTTCTGAGTTAATGATTACGATAGAAGAAAGGGGGCCATCTTGTCTCAGGTGTTTCAGCCGGGGGTTTTCTGGCTGCTGCCGTTTCTCTGCCATTCGGAAGTTTCGCGATTTAGCGATCTGACTTAGGCCGGGGACCGTGTTTGTTCAACGCCGAGCTAATAGCAAGTAAAAAAGGGAATACAAACTACAGGCAGCGATGATTGAGATGCAGGGAAGATGCTGTTCGTCGTATATGCACTGCTCGCTACTGAATGATGTCAACGTGCCAATCTTCAGCGATCGTAGACAAAGGACTACTGTTGTCTGAAAGTGAATCGCCGGCTTGTCATTCTTGGGATGATCGTGGTCGTGGAAAGACGTCGTAAAGAAACGTTCCCTAAACGCAGGTGACGTGACGGACCACAACAGATGCGATTAGAACCCGACGACAAAGCGTCTAGCCTATGGTTCTACAGACTCAAGGAGTACAGACTAAATGGGTTCCTAGGTGATACTGCGTCTGCTTTCTGGTACTGTTGTCGCTGACGAACAGAATGGTACATTTAAAGCGGTCTCAGAGACAAACGTTTCATCGAAGGTTAATTGCGGGTAGGGCATTAGTTCCACAACAGGCTTCAACGCGGACAGCGTCTTCCAGCCATCTGCTAGCCTGAGCACGATCGCTGCCCATAGCGAGCTACTAGACGCGGCTGAAACGGCAACTACTACTCTGTGTCTAGCCATGAAACATCGTTCTTGGAGATTAAACAAAAGCCGGCTTATCTTTGCGTATCTAGGTTTTGAGTGATGAGTGGACCGTAAAAAGAATAAACTAACACGTCGATATTGTCACGGCTTTCTTACCAAACAAGTCGTTGTCTATAAACGGTCAGAACTGGGCAGCTTGTGGCGATTGAAAGTCTCGTCGACAGAATTCGTGTCGACACGACGAATACATTTGGCCGGTCCTTATTTTGGGTATTAAGCTACAAATCTAATCGTATTCGGCTCGGCTATCCGCCGATCTGGACACGAGTCCATCGACTTCGTCATGACGGATCCAGCGTTATGGACTGCCCCAACTTAGCCAGCCCAGGCGATGCCAGAAGAAAACCAGCCAGCGTTCTCTGTACTAGCCACATCAAAACTGATCATCATCCCCCATAGCCCTAGTTCTGCTATTATTGATCTAGATGTTTACTCCAGTCTATCACTGAGACCGCTAGACGAGATGTACCATAAGAGATTTCAACGTTGTTATCTTAGTTTCGGATGACGTTACCTAGGAGATCGGCAGGCATTTACTTGGATAGATGATCGATTATTTACTATCACGAGATCTTAATCTCGAGGTCCGATTTTTTGATAGATTTGTGCTCAATACCGGAACACCCAACGGGGACTACTAGCCTTTTATTCCGCACTGTGGTATCCCGGTTTGAGGAAAATTGATTAGCAACCGGGTTATTGATACACATATTGTCGTATGTTATCAACGAATAGCAGAAAACACACTTAGCACTAAGTAATATTTTTTACAATTTTGTATTGATAATCTCTGTGTTTTGGTGTTTAGAAATATTAACTACAACAGGGCATGAATATTTTGTTTTTGTAGTATTATTGGCAAAAGCCAGATTTATTGACAGTAACAAGATTGTTTACAGGCGGAGATATTTTTTAAACGGCATATTTTGACATTTAGGTTTATTCCACATTTGCATAAACCAAAATTAGAATAAAACAAGAAGCGTGTGCTTGTCTTAAACACATTCTGCCGATGAATCATAAATTGATTAAATAATACCGAAAACGATTTAATAGCTCTCGAGGTTGTCCATGAAGCTGCATAGCTGAATTCCCGCTCTATCTGGGTGATGATTGACGGGTTGCTAAAATCCGGAAATGTGCACACAGTTTATTCTCCAAAAGCCCGAGATTTCGCTGCACGAACATACTCAGCACATAATTATTCTACCAGATTTTATAGTTCGGTAGATTTTCTGAACAACTCGCAACGCTTCCGCCGGAAAGAATTTAGTTCCATAAGTTAATATACGATACTTACTGAGGATCTATATTCAATATGTAGTGTTGGTAGAACTGACATACACTCGTACGATGTAAATTAAAAAGTTTGTACAACATATAATAGACTAAAAACATCAAATTATAAATGTATATATGTCTTAGGGTGCATACTAGATGGAGAAACTTGTAAAAATACAGAAAAATTAAATAATACTGATGTTGGAGTCATGGCAGAAGCTATCAGGAGGCGGCGTTTTGCGATAGCAATTACATACCTGACGAGTGACGATGCCATGCCCCTAAAAATTAATTAATACCAGTATGATGGCTGAGCATAGAAATTTGACTATGTACATTTGAAATTTGCATCAAATTTAATTTAATATTTCAATTACTTACAGTTTTTTAAGTTAGCTACTGTTTTTTTATAAAGTTTTTACTTGAGATTCCACAATGTAAACTCTGCCAACTAATGTTGGTATTCTCTGATCTGAGACAATTATATGTGTTTTACACACTTTTGCCAGTAACACGTCCACTGGGTCTGCGGATATGAAGAGCAGAATATGTTACCCGATTTAAAAATTATGAGAATACTCAGCACATAGAAGTGCCCCAGTTCGCCCAGATATATTTTGACAATAGTGATGATTTTCTCTCATTTCGTGGTTTACGATAATGAAACGGGGATAGCACACGAAAGAGCGTGCACTTATTTCCAGTGTGAATGGTCCCTTTTATTGGTTGGTTGCTCCAGCACTCACAGGGGAGAAGTAAGGAAAGGTGGATAATAATGAAGCGGGCGCTTCGGGGGTTGGTTGTAACCACATAAAAAATAAAACAACAAAACCACACTACTGGATATCTGTATTTATTTGTGTAAAACAATATAGAACATCAATTAAATCATAAAGTCTATGACCCCAAGTTCTTTACGTCTTCCACACGTTCAACGGTTCATTCAGCTATAATTGAGAACTATGTCACCGGAATCCGATTGCAACGACTCATTCCGAGACGATGGCGTAGGATTATTACACAGATCCAGATATCATGGCTATAAATCGAGATTCTTAGCAAAACAAACCAAAACCTGAGGGGGATTTTTCGATCTACATAAATAATTAAGACTGAGTGGTTTAGAAATTCATTTTATAATCTGTATTTTGGTAATCATTAATATACAGTTTACTATACGTGGATAATTACCATACTGCAAGAACAGAAACTTAATTGTAACGAATCAGAAAGATCGAATATATATATATATATATATATATATATATACGAAGTTATTCACCCATTAATAAGAGATGTTGTACCCCATACATAATTTATGTAAGATGATGAGGATTTATCATCCAATAAAGGATCCGAGAAATTGTTTATATCTGCGCTGCGCTGATTTTATTGGATCTGTTGTCGATTGCCATAGAGGCGGTAGATCATTAAATCCCGATTCCGTGTTTGGGTGAGCGCAGTGCGCCAAGAACGTTCGTCTCGTCATTAATATCGTATCACGACTGACTGATCAGTTGGAAATTGTTATTCTGTTGTAGTTCGGGGCGCCATTTCGGTTCTTTGTCGTTCTCCTTTTCGTCTGACGACAATTAATGTCGACATTGCCATCACACGTAATATTACCATCTACGGGAATGGTGATATAATTGTTAGCTCAAGTTCTTATGCGCTGTGGATATAAATCAAATTGAAACACTTACCGGAGAAATGCATAGCTGGGTGAAGACTAACTTTAATGACTCGGGGACCATAATTATGTTGTAATATTATCTCTCTAAAAGACTGTTTTTGTCCTCGAGGTGAATATTTTCGGTGATGTAACTATGGCGACTGGAAAAGGTAATGGCAAAAAGGGGAACGGAAGATATTTTCTGTAAGAAAAAGTTAGAACTATATATATATATATATATATATATATGCGAGGGCGCCTCTGTGATCTAGCGGTAGCGTTTTGGACCACATATCACTACCATCCGTGTTCGAATCTCGGCGTGAGCATATATCTGAAGGTTGTTTCGTCTTTGACTTCGCCTCATTACATTTGGAGGTTGCTCGGCCCATTTAGCCTACCTTGTGCACAAAAGTGGCCGTAAAACATCAATCATCATTATTATATATATATATATATATATATATATATGCGAGATAAATAAGTATATTGTATATCCATCCAACACAAATTCGTTTTGATATACCTTTTGCCCTTTTACAGATTGCAAGTTATCCTTTAATTACTAAATTGGGTTGGATAAAACCAAAAGCACATTCCATGTCATAATAAAGTCACTAAAGCACTTTATAGTGATTAAAAGATTTACTATATTTTGATTTGTGACTTGAACCGTGATTGATATATATATATATATATATATATATATTACCTAAGTTGTTTAAAAAATGGTGCCAAATGTTGTGAGAGGGGAATATAACTTGAATTTGCGAGAAACTAGTAACGTTATGACCTAAATATTAATCCATCTCACTGATCAGAATCTAATTGCAATTATTGTTTGTTTAAAGGGGAAAAACTTAAATAATACACACCCGTGCCCACCTACTAGGAGACTTTAATTTCTCGTAGTTAGTAGAAGATAATTATTTGAGACAGCATAACAAGGAAGCAGTAAAATTCCAGCTGATAACCAGCTGGAATTCCTGTTAGAGTTAGAAAGGTATCATAACGTTCTATTTGTCTATAAATAGCTGCTAATTCAAACTAACTTTTCTAATCAATAACACAGGGCGGTGGCTTTCTAAATGGCATAGATTGTTAAAAAATGTGATTTAACACTCCACCCCCATTTTAAATTAAGTAATAAATGGTGCCATTATGATTGCCTTGTTTCGGTACACAGATCATTCTATCTTGATTTTATTAATATGGATGTATATATATATATATATATATATATATAAACGATTATTTTCTTTCATTTACATTACTGTTGTGATCTGCCTTTCTTTTTGATAATTGTAAAATTAATGTGTTTTTTTCCATTGACCAGTCATAGAAGGTTTTTTCATTTGTTAACATCTAGATACAATATTAATAGCAGTAGCAATCAAACATTTTATTTATTGAATATAAACAAATTTAAGTGTACATAACTATAGTCTGAACATAGAAAATCACGACCTTTCGTCCACCGTTCACTGCAATCTAACATTCCATCTACAGTTGGCATTAATACAACCCTTCACTACTGATACATTTATATACCAGGGGTATCACAATATGCCTATTCATCGAGGAAACAATATATATATATATTGATTCTGTTTTAGAATCTATACTTGTTTAGTAATTATTTTATGTTAGTGTCATTTCTATTGGAAACTTGGCAGAAACCAATTCATGTCTAAGTAGAAAAAAGGGCGAGAATCATTCCATCATTGTCCTAAACGGCTCATTGCAGAGTAATTTTCTTATTTATTTGATTTATATGATTTTTTTCATGCACCGGTAAGTGATTCATCAAGTATAACACCAAGAAACTTTAGGCTTTCCTCCTCAAATCCTATACCATTTATTAATAGATTCAGACAAATTGAGATTAAATTAGCTTCGGGGGCTTAAAGGGATAGTCCATCACAGAAAATATTTTTAAATATGTAATGCTTAGAACGGTAACCAAAAAATCTACAATAATAATCATGAAATATACCTGATATCGTACGTAGATATAGGGCAATAATCATTGATCTGAAAGAAAACTAGACCGAACACGACCGCCGATTTGATGGCAAACAGGTCCCAACTTCCGGCCATGGAAACAAAGGAACGCAGACTACAAAATAGAGTTTATAAACATGGTGAATTATTGTTGTGTCGTTGGTTGTATAAGCCGTGGGAGTAAAAGTTATACAAAACGAATATCTTTTCATCGGTAGATGTAAGGAACACATTTAAAACAACTGTTAAAGCGTTGTTATTTTGGCGGAAAATTAAGCCTAACTATTATTATATTTACCCTATTCGACAACCCCCCCCCCTTCTGTCTCTGGCGTTTGATCTCAACTAAACTAGATCTACGAACTTATATAAAGCGACATTTACATATTTTATGGCACATAATAGGACAGGAGTAATATATAGATTGTCTTCTCACACAAAATTATAAAGCACACATCACAATTACTGTCCGCATTCATTGATGCAAAACGCGAAGCGCAGCCGCTTCAACGTTGCTTTTTCCACTACCGGAAGTCAGCGCTGTTTGGTCATGGCGGTCCAGTGAAACATCATTGACTGCTTGGTCTAGTTTCTTTCAGGTCATTGGAAATAATCCAAATTATTAGAGGACTGCCATTACGGCTGCATCGGAAGCCATATTCGAAGGCGGGAAGTAGCAACTGAAATGCTCTGACGTCACATCGGCGATCTCTATACTGACGCCGATTATAGTTTCTCTTGAGCGTTAATAGGTGAGCCATTTTGAATCAACTTCCTCTTGTCAGGTTCCTTCTGATTCAAACTGATATGGTTGTATATCATTCATGACGTAATTTTAACAACGCAGTTGCGTTATGTTCTGGAATAATTCTTTGCTCACACTTGTTTACATGTATGGGCTCTACAGACTTCAGTCAACTGGATGCGTTGAAGTGACGTCAGCATTCAGGAGCTTCCGGTCTCTGTCTAGCTTCAAAATGGCAGCGCCACATGCCATTAAAAGTCGATTAATCAGCACTTTGAAATGGATTATTTAATATGTAGGTGATCGTTTACACATTTTGACATTATTTATGATATCTGTATTAGTCCTCAAACAAATTTCTGATGGTGGACTATCCCTTTAATTATCATGAATTTGGTCTTTGGGGGTTGAGTGACAGTCTGTTTGCACAAAACCAGTTTCAGTCTTTGCCATTTCAAACAAAACCTTACGATCAGAATCAGTCAAAAACAATGTGGTGTCATCTGCAAATGATAATATATGGCTTTCACTATAGTGAGCAATGCCATTTATATACAGTAGGTACAAGATGAAGATACCTTAAAATCGCCTCCCATGGGACACCACACCCAATTTTGCAAACATGTGACTGACTTCTTCCAACTTGAACACACTGCTGTCTGTCTGGTAATTCGCCAACTAGTTTTTAATGTTATCTCTTATGTCACAGTGTTCCATTTTTTAAAGAGAACAGAATGGTTGATAATGTCAAATGCTTTGCTCAGATCGCATACAGGATCTTTGCATTTAATTGCTTATGGTGGAAATCGTTTGCCAATGCATAATTATTCAGTAAATAAATAATGTTTAGACCTAAACCCATACTGGTGTTTGTATCAAATATTCTTACTTTCAATATAGGCCATTATAGTTTTGAAGACTATCTTTTCAAACATTTTGGAAAAGCTGGTAAACGGTTGACTGTCCGATAATTTTTGAATGCGTCCTTTTTTGAAGAGTTAAAAATTGGAATAAGTTTTGCTAGTTGTAGTTTGTTAGGTACAACCAGACATGGGGTCAATTCCAATCAATTCCATTTAGTCAATTCCACATCAAATTTATCAATTCCAATTCCGTTTTTTACCTACTGTTTTTTAACTATTACTTTTCCATGAGTAGGTACTCTGAATACCTACTCCGAGCAGTTTATATTCCAAGTAGGATTGTCATGGAAGAAATATTTCTGAATGAAAAAAATAAATGGCAAATTAATTTGTGGATTAAATTTTTTTTGTAGTAAACTTCAATTCCAATTCTATCAATTCCATTTTTTTAAATAAGCAATTCCAATTCTGGAATTGTACATCAATTCCAAAATTGCACATCAATTCCAATTTTGGAATTGAACTGACCCCATGTCTGTGTACAATCCCTCCTTCTAATGATTTGTTGATAATACAGGTTAATTAATGGTTGAATGATGCTTAGCATGGATTCTTTTATTTTTTAGTGGGAACTTCATCATGTCCCGAGCTCATTTTGGGTTTGAGACTACTTATAATTTTTATAATTATACACTGGTCAAATTGTTCTAGAAACATGCTATCAATCTGGTTTATATTTAGAAAATATGTAAAATGCTTATTAGAATTTGGAACATTTTCACTCGTACTTTTGCCTACATTGGCATAAAATTTGTTAAATAACTCAGCTATTTGAAATTTATCAGTTACATCTTTACCATATATGTTGAATGTTTGTGGTCAATTTGATTTATCACACATTAGTTTTATCAATGGCAGATCTTAATAGTTGCCGTGGATTTTTTAATATTTAATTAATATGTTTCTAGCCAAATTTTAGAATAATTTATTTTCATATTCCTTTATTGTAATGATGTGAATATATTTTATATTCAAGATAGTTACTAACAGAAGGATTTTTATCTTCTTTTTCAGTAACCTAGATTTATTTCATACAGATGATACTTAGAATTGCTTCATTTGTACATGATTCATGTTTGATATAGCTTCTATTCATTTTAACATTTTTAATTAGAAATGTTAAATTAATTACGAATACTTTTAAAACTATTTTTCAATGAAATTAATATATGGAAGAATCAGGGCAATTATTATCATAAACAGAACTAAAATCTGCTTGTAATAATAATTGGTTGAGTTTTAAATCATTCTTCTCCGCGGAAAAATGGTTTTACACTTGAATGCTTATGTTTCTCAATATTGATAGATAGATATTTTTTTTGCAATTTCCATATGCATTACAAAGATAATACAGACATATACATCTACTTACATACACATGCACACACACAAATATACACACATTTACATGCACATAGATATATACACACATCAGATACATACACACACATGCCATATGTGTAATTATAGTGGAAATTGCAAGGATCGGTGTAGCCTAAGCTGTCTTCCCACTGGCCCCTAAAATATTCCAAATTATCTAGCCTCATCATTAATTATGATTTCATTTATGGACTCTGGAAAAGTATTATTTTATTAGATATGATCTACCTCTAATAATGTATTAGCAGACATGTCAACTCTGGTAGGCTTTGTAATTTCAGGGAAAAAAATTCGAACTCTGTGGTAGTGATCTGTGGTCCAACACACTACCAATTAGACCATGGAGGCGCCAGAAACCCCAAGGAAAAAATGCCATCAACATATGTTGCTGTCTTGTGATGATGACCATAATTTAAAAAAACTGATATTGAAATCCCCAAGCAGCTTACATTCTATATGTTTATGATCAAAGAATTCCAAATTCCAATAAAGTTGGAGTGAAAACATCAAAATCAGCTCTTGGTTGTGTATTTGGTCTATATATGACCCCAATAATTTCATATTGTGTTTTGATAAAAATTGATATATACAATTCTCCAGCTGTTTGGTGAACGGAATTCACCAAATTAGTATACATGAATAAATGCATGTTTATATTATTAAATAATCCATGTTGTATACATACATACATACACACATATATATATATATATATATATATATATGATTAATTGTGATTTTTATTTGGTTGAATTAAATTACACACACCCATATATATATATATATATATATATATAATTTACTTAGGTTAGGGCTACCATGTGGCCAGAAAACATCACTCATCATCTAACCGGTAATAAAGTCTGATAGATTGTGTATGTAGGCCTACAACATGCTAGCATCTATTATCAGATTATATACATGCTGTATATCAAATATACAGTACTCATCATCTAATGAGTAGATTTAATTAATAAATAACTTGCCTAACAAATATATCTTCTTTATTGGGACATTAATATTAGTAATGCATTAAATAAATACAGTGTAGGTCTTTAGTGTCCAGTATTTGTGATATATATATATATATATATATATGATATTAATATTTTGCTTTATATTAACAATTTAATATAACTTCTACTTTGACTCTTTTTAGGCCAGATATTTATCTCTCTTTATTAAATTGTTAATAAAAAGCAAAATATTAATATCATATATATATATATATATATATATATATATACACACACACACACACATATATATATATCACAAATACAGAAATAAAGTAGACCTACGTGTAACATGTTAACAGGGTATTTGATTAATGCATTACTAATACCCCAATAAAGAACATATTTAATTGTTAGGTGAGTTACTAATTAGATCAACTCATTGGGTGATTAGTGCTGTACATTTGATCTACAGCATGTAGATTCTATATAATAAATAAATGCTATCATAATGATTGATGTAGTAGCAGTAGCCTAAATGGGCCAAGCGACCTGCAAAGGTAGTTCTTACCTGTTATAACTTTGCCCTTGGTATCGAAATATAACTAGGTATTAACACATTGGTTTTGCTTCGGGTAGATCTATGCGCAATAATGTGGTATACACGAATAAAGGTTTTTTTTCCAAGTTTTGCTTGGTGTATGTTTGAAAAGTTGCCCGCAACTCAAGTTTAGTAAAGTATTTTGTATAATACTAATTTTGAGGCACTCAACGTATCCCCCCATTTTGTCTTCCTTAACCGTCGCACTAAACGGCTACCAATCACTGACAAAACCCCCATTCTCCTAGTGTAGGCTTGTTAATTGTTATGCAGTGGCTGCAGAAGACTTGCCGCCATGCATTACAGATGACTAGGCCCATATTTATGATATTATAACCTTGCTGAACAAGGGACCATGCAATGAACTTTTACCTCGGAACCAGAAAAAAACACCAAAACTAGATCAATCTACCCCCATCAATACGGCTTTCGTGTAAATCTGATTAAATACAACACCGACAATGATCCTAATATTAATTTGATCAACGATGCCGGTTCAGAAGTACTCACACTAACCCGGTGTTTATCTACAACCGGCAAAGTCATCAGCTGATAACCTGCATAAATTATGTTACTGAACGAGTTTAACCTACATTCATTTAGGGGTGTCGGCTTTCAATTCAATATTAATAACTCGTTGGCTTATGGCGTAATGTTCCAAATTTTATTTTAGGGAAACGAAATTTCAGATTAACTTATATAATTGTCGATAATAAGAGAAAGACTTTAGCAGCATACAAGTATATTGAGAGCGATCACATTTGATAATACTTCACCCCGATTCTGCGTTGCCATAGACGTGTCCGCCTTATTTCCTGTTCTGGTTCACGTTCTGGCCTTCGCTGTGTTTTCGTGGTAGAATTCCGTGCACGATATCACTGAACGTGGCAGAGCAACTGCCAAATTTCGAAAAACATGTTTCGAACAACGATAGCAGTCATAACTGGAGGAAATGGACTTTTACGACAGGTAGTTATTTTCAACTTTGATAGTTTCTCGTCACACATTCAGTCCATGGACACGTGCCCACCGTCTTCACTTAGCAGATGTAAACAAGCGGTTATATAACAGTCAAAAGTGCTCTATTACCATTTTTCATTAGACTTGATTAGTGACGAATGGTTGGTTTTAATAGTCGAATCATTTGTGTCTAAGTCCTTACATAGAACAGCACATTCTTATTCATGTATCAGTGCATGTAAGTTAGGTATTCATGATTCCTCGTTAAAACAACAAAAGTGAACGCCGGATATTTCGGCCCAGGGCCAGGCACACGATTCTGGAGGCTAAGATAGCAGAGAATAGTTGCACTAGTTAAAAATAATATATTCCTGGGAAACATGGAAAATAAGAAATTCATTTTCCAGGTCGTGGAAATGTCCTTGAATTTGACAAAATCAGGGAATGTCCTGGAAAAAATATTGCCTGTGAAATAAATCCACTTATTACTTAAACTAAAGCAAAAAAAGCTTGTGAATAAATATTATGCCTGTAGAGGAAAACTTTGATTGTAGATGGAAAAGAGTGCCAGTACAAAGAATTGATATCCCATGTTAGTTAAAAGTGAAATAAAAGTGGGTGAATCCGACAGCTTAAGAAGGGTCTAGGAGGATGCTATACCATAAAAATGTCAATAATCGATCATACATTAAGTAAATATATCCTTTCCACAGATGTCTTAACCACCTCTGTAGTCTAATTGGTAGCCTGTTGGACCACAGATCACTACCACCTGTGTTTAAATGTCCACCTGGACATATCAGAAGGTTGTTTCATCTTATTCTTTGACTTTGCTTCATTACCTTTGGAGGTCATTTGGCCCATTTAGCCTACCATGTGCACAAAAGTGGCAGTAAAACACCAATCAGCATCTTCACGGATGTCTTGATGAATTACCTTTAAATGTTGTATACTTAGTCCTGGAAAATGATCATTTGTTTTCCTGGAAAATAATATTTCCATGGCTGTGGGAACCGAGGGAACATTTTGCTTAAAAACATTATTAGCAACAATTGCTAATTAATTAGGAAATTGATTAGTGATTGCATTGTTTGTGTACCATTTTTTTAAGGCTAGTTAGAATTAATTATACATTTTGTGTTATATAATAAAGAACTTAAAAGAATTACAGTAAATCACTGTGTAGATCTAGTGTGTTTCATTTTTGAAATATTTGTCAATAATATATTATGTATGTATTATATGCCAGATATAAGTGACAGAGTAATTGTTATTTAATCAATCTTAAAAGGGTATTTTAATAAAGTGCATGCATTTAAATTTTAGCAAGCCAAACAAAAACATATTAAATTGAATTTCAGACAAACTAATTGTTTAAATCTACAGCTAACTAAATTTTCCAAATAATGTGTCATCATAATTATTATATGTGTCACAATACAAAATTCTGGTACCATGCAGTGCAAGAACAGTGTCAACGACCTGCTTATCATAAAAGATTAAAAAGTATTTATGAACATTGTCACAGATGAGTTTATTCCAAAGGCAGTAGCTACCCGTATGTGAGTCATATGTTTAGACACATAGTCTAAACGTATATAAGCCATTATGCACATGCATATGTTTTAATTTCTGGTTACATGATATATAGTTTTAAAGGCATTAATCTAACTGCCATATCTTTAGTACTGGGGTCTAAACGTATGCAAGTTTTCTCGTGTGTGCATGTTAATATACATAAGATTGATATGTTCTACAATTATGAGATGTACTACTGTATCTTGGACTTTAAACTTAAAAATATAGGAATATTGTAACCATTTAATTGATTAAAGTTGTACAGTAGTGAAATATCACAATAATTTTATTAATATTATTATTAACTAAATCAACAAATGTAAATGATGAGATAGACACTAACTCTGCCATTATCGTTTCAAAAACACATGCTCCTGCATCCTCACAGAAAAATTGATGCATGCGTATCCTCACAGAAAAACAGATGTACGCGCATCCTTGTGCATGTTTAGACTATGGGTCTAAACGTACAGCTCATGTACGTGTAGACAGTTGATATTCAAAAAACTTCTCTGAACTAAATACAATGCCAGATATTGGTTTGTGATTTTACGTGATACATTTTAGGATTGCATAGCAATCCATCTAACTTGTACAGCGATTCGCGACGCGATACTGAATAAATTTTTGTTGGAACCATGATTAAGCGTGTAATCTTATTTGTTGGATTATATTAATCCAAAGTATAGCAGTCTGGTGGGTAGGAGCAGTTTTAGATCTACAGATGCCATGCAGAAGAATTTATATTACGAACTAGTTAAGTGCTTGGACTAGATGTCTAGTAGAAAGATCTAATTTTAAAACGTGCGTAAAACAGCATTTGTTGGAAAGTATTTTACAAGTGGAATCTAATCCTTGTCGTTAACACTAGAGGTTACCGTTTCAATGCATGATCAGGATTGTTGACTGAAATTTGATTAATTGAATTTACTGGATCATAGTATGTGATAGTACACTAAATGAATATCAAGGCTAACACAAAAAGTCAAACAATTTATTTCAATTGTGATGCTCAAAAACCTAAAAAGATTACATAAGACTTTGGATAGAAGTGTAAAAATGTTGGATGAACTTGTAACGAAAATTTCACACTACTTTTTCTGGTTAGAAGTCTAAGAATCATTGTGTTGCATGGCGATTTATGAGTGTAGTCGCCGATAAATGTCTTACTGAAAAGCTGTATATAGGCTATTTACCAGCTATATTTAGATTTTATATATAGTCCATTAAGGGTATGTGATCTCTAGATCATAATTTTGGAATGGGATAGATTTCATCCAATACCTATGGGCCTATAAAAACAGTTTACACAATGCAGGTATTGACAATAGGGGTTTTAAGCATTTGTTTGCTGTTTTATATTCCTTCAGCTTGGTTGTGACAACAATTATGGAAAAAAGACCAAATTATGAAAGCTAGTAATGTGGTATGTGAATGTGCCTAATTTAAATTGATGGCATGATGGTGCCAGGTTAAGTTAATAACAAAGAGCTATGACAGTATTTACAGTGACCCAGTTAGTGAATGATTAGATTAATTTAACTAGTGCATCGTGAGGACACAATTATATTGATGGCATACACAGATAAAACAGTCTGCTGTCTGAAATGTGTTAGCAATCACCTTAAACAATATCACCCAATCCAGCCAATTTTTTTACAAGCTTGCAGAAGCAAATTTAAGTTGGCTTCTGTTAACTCTATGTAACAGTTGGCATCCTGACTATATATATATATATATATATATATATATATATATATACATCCCATAAATATGGAGCAAGTTTTAGTGCTCTGATGAAAATCCCAGCTCAAAGTGCTGATTAAATTTTCGGACTAACTTCAAAACAACAATGTATTATGCACAACTAAATTTGGAAAAAGCCAAATATGTTCATCATCTATGTGATGTGGTAATACCAAATGAAATAACAAGATCATTGATTGATTAACTTAGTGATTTAAACTTTCTATATATATATATATATATATATATATATTTCTTGTTTGTCTAAGCTAATAAGTAATTCTAAATTTACCTGCCAAGGCTAATTATCTTGCTGCTGTGGGAAGACATTCACATTTACAAATATATTACTCATACCAAAGATTATTAAAAAGACACCTTTAAAATGTTATTATATTTGCTACATATAGATTCAATAATTAATATAATGTACATGTATCATTTTAATCGGTTAAATGCACATGTGTGGTGCCACAGTCAGTGTGCATATTTGATATATATATATATATATATATATATATAAGGAACCAAAGCTCTGGATCATTGTGGTTCCAGTATATTGGTAACACCACATTTAAGTGTTAACATTGTAAAAATGGTATATTAATTTTTGGATTTAATATTTTTGTAGGAAACTTCAAATTCAAAATTTCTCAATTCCAATTCAAAATTTCTTAATTCCAGTTCAAAATTTCTCAATTCCAATTTTTTTTTAAATAATCAATTCCGGAATTGGAATTGACCATCAATTCCAATTCCGGAATTGAATTGACCCCATGTCTGGACCTTACATATAATTATAAATGTATCTCCATTATAACAGAGTATCAGTTTTAACTTAACTTTGGGTACAATAGAGTAATATCTGTGTCCTCTTCTGTATTGTAGATCTTAAAATTATCAGGTGTGTCAGATGCACATTTTCTGGGTAATTTTGAAGTCATAGCAAATGATTTTTACATTGGGGGCAGAGAATGGGACCAGTTAATGTTGCTGTTGTTGGGGCACAGAGAAATTATGGAATTGGGTGCAGCTGGCACCTCGATGTAACTTCTGTCGTGACATACATCTGTTTAGTTTTTTTTGGTCCACCATTGAAATAGAAAGAGAATGCTGTCACAGTTATTATGATTACCCATCGCTGTTAATAATGTTCAGACACAGTCAGTGAAGTGGCTGGAGAGTCTGAAGGAGAGGATGGTGAACATTGTGAAAGTGGAGTTTTGGGAAAACTAGGCAAATATTTCACCATTTTTGACCATGATATAAGCAATGCGCTTGCAAGTGTTTTGTATTTATAGGACAAAATGGAAAGGGAAAAGGCCCCTTTTGAAGATAGCTGTTACGTTCATTATTTGTTACGAAGACTCTTCAGCATTGGCAGTTGCTCTAGCAAGAGTCCTGATATTGTTCAAATTAAAAACGATAACAAATTCCTTTAGCGAGGCCAGATTTATACGTTCCTTATGGGTTACTGATTCAGAATTATAGATACGATTATCTAGACGTTACGTACTGTATATAAGTGATCAGCTTGCGGAGTATACTGCCAGCTGGCATGGAACATGAAACACACCATTTGGTGTTTGAATTTTCTCTTCGTACATCATCCAGTTGGCATAATATGTAGGTAGCTGATTCCTAAATTCGAAGGATCCGTGTTGACTGAGGGTGGAAGATTGTAACAGATATGGATGCATTGGAATGGGAGCTGTTCAGGGTACTGTGTTGAAGGACACATCAGCATGTAATAATTTCTAGAGCGGTGAAGCAATTTTGAAATAAGTCTCTATAAAATGCCTACGTATATTTATCAAGCTGAAACTTCTGTGTAGCATCTTTTTCGTGTTTAGAATGGGGAAATTGCCTCGTGCTTGTGTTTTTTTTTCAGGGTTCGGATGTATCCCATCCTTGGAGATACAGTATCTCAGGTACAAAACTTTGGATGCAACGAAGTAACATTTTGTAGGATTCAGTGTCAGTTTGGCTCGCAGTAGATAACAATCTTGTTTACCATAACAACCTGACTTTTCCACAGTGATGTCAATGGTTTTATGATACCGTTTTCCTCTATCTCCTGGTCCTGATTGGTCGGCTTATTACTTCAACATTCATCAGTCAATGTTTCTTGAAGATTGAGAATATTTAGTCTATAGTCAAACTCGAAGATCATACATGTTTAAGATTCAGTCAGATGAACAGTAGAATAACTTGGCTTCTGTTAACTCAGCATTGATACCTAGATCGAGAATACGTAACTGTGCCTTATCTGCATTCAGTAAAAGGTTCGCCATTTTAACCCCTTTGTTTTGACATGTGCGTTTGTTTATACTTAGACGATCCAAGCTCAGACCACTCTCGGCTGTGATTATATCTATTTGCCAGTTCTTTGTTCTCATTCTATTCAACAATATTCTTTTCCTAGTTGGATCTTGAAAACAATATGACCGTAGATTTAATAATAATGATCATGTTTTGAAACCAAAATGGCACTCAGCAGTCCACATTTTTCAGATTTGTATGACAGCATTAAAGGCTGTCACCGTTGTTTATTAATGAATTCTGAGTTATGCAGACTTCCTTTGACCCCAATGACATCACACACATAATGATGCCATCACGCAAGATTCGAATCAAGCAGAGGGAGACCGAGGTGTATTTTGAACTTTTAACAATAAATGAAATAACGCAAATTTCACTCAATGTCGTCAGAACTTTAGATTTTACATCTGTATGGGCAATTTTCTAAATGTTTCCGATGACCTTTTTAAGTGGTCTGATCTAAATATACCTACCATTGAATGAGACTGCTGTAAGCCGAGTCTCTTTCACCATCGTATGCTTTTGAGTAACCTACATATAATCTTCTTCTTTATTATTATAGAAGTACACTCACTAAAATGAGGGTATATATTAATATCTCAAATACAAAGAGTGCCAAAAAATGTTATCCAACATATTTCGAGAACTCATTTAAAGATACCAGTGTGCCTTAATTTTAACAACATAATAATCAAACTTAAAACCATTTTATCGTGTGTCACATTGTAGGGTAGGGTTTTAGCTGGCTAGAACCTGTTTTAGACATGATGGTGGCTAAATATTATAGTGCGAGTGACAATGTTACGCATTGTCACCAGCACTATCATGAGTGTGAAAGCTTTTCAAATATTTATGTTTTAATTTAAATATCCAATAATCTGGCTTTATTTTTTTATGTAACTCAGAATAAATTATGAGTACATTTCTTGATTAATTTAATTGAAATAATTCACCAATGTACACACAAACACACATATATGGCAGCTTATACAGTTGTACCCCATGTACAGTATAGGTTTATTATTAGAGAGATAGCCTTAACACACGTGCATGGCCAATAACTGTTGGGTGAGGGGGTGGTGTTAAAATGGCGTTAAGATCCCCTACACATATGCACATAACATAATCTTACTATTCACCCTTCGTGTCTTCATTTGTTTTATTCAGTGTTCCAAGTCATTTACTCCAGTTGTTCTACTGACCGCTGGCAAGCACCACAGTGTGGCATCTACTGAAGCGAAGCCAGATATAATCAACAAGAATTTATCTTTTCGCTGGGCATATGACAGCCCCTATGAACAGCAGTCACGTCCACTGATCCTAATCTACAGTTGGCTGGTTGCCAAGGCTCGCCACATGCACAAATATGGCGACTTCTACCTGAAGAAAGGTTGGGATGTGCTCCATGTCAAGGTTGATCCCCTTCAATTGATGCTGCCCTCTAGCGCCCAGCGGGTGGTCGGTCAGGTGTTGGAATTTACGCAGGATGACAAACGTCTGAAGCAGCCGATATTGGTTCATGGCTTCTCGGTTGGCGGCTATCTGTGGGGGGAGACCCTGGTAAAGATCCTCTCGGATGAGTCTCTGATCGCGAATCTTCGGCACCGAATCCACGGCCAGATCATGGACAGTCCTGTTAGTTTTCATGGTATACCGTTTGGCGTCAGCCAAGCTGTGACCGACGTCCGACTCCTTCAGAACATCGTCGAGGGCACCATCTCTTCCTATCTGTCGCTGACGAAGAACATCACGATGAAGTATTATGTCAGGTCCCAGGAGACCTTTGAGGAAAACGTGATGCACACCCCTAGCATGTTCTTGTTTTCTAAGGCAGATGTTATTGGTCGACACAGAGTGATCGAGGAATGCATAGAAAAGATGAAGCGCAAAGGCATCGCCGTTTATTCCAAGTGTTGGGAAGATAGTAGACACGTCAGCCACTTCCAACGCCATCCCGTCGAGTATATTGATATGATGACATACTTTCTGCAGAGAATCAAGTTCCTGGATGTTCCGGATGAAGGGAAAATCCAGATGACCGGTTGAGGTGATTGGTCATCGGGTTAGTAGCCACGAAGGACTTCTAGATTTGCCATACTTTGGTGATGGTTTGGAGGTGTATCGTTTTATTTACGTCCTATAACGACGACGAGGTTTTTGTGTCACCGCTGTTCATGGCCACAGATTGTGTAAATTATTCCTACAGTGGTCTTCATTATGATATCCATTTAGAAGACAAACCTAGTATAAACATTGTTACTTATCACTGTATACAATCTGTTGCAAGTATTATTCAAGCATGCCTAGGCGTGTGCGTGTGTGGTATGACAGGCTTTCGGAGATTAGCGGATAATGCATGATCCTTTTTTAATATCGGTTCAGATTCTTTCGGTGGTTGATGCCGAAGAAACCTTTTGTTGTTGTTGTTGCTGTTGTTGTTGTGTATTCAGTCGTGAACCGGTTCAGCATTTGTCTGAGTTTATGACACTTATAGTTGTATGCTAGGAGAATAATTGTGATTAACTTTATGCCACTGGATTAACAGTGTTCACTGAGGGGTAAAGTTGTTTAATGGTTCGAATAACCGGTGAAATTCTGTCTGTTGGGGCAGATCAGAGAAAAGTTTTCACAAAGATTCTGAATGTCCGTTTGCCTTATACAAGGTCAATTTCTAGGCGTGTTTAGGGAGCTGTGAATGTGAAAGTGTTAGATGTTAATATGCATTAAATGTATCACAAATATGTTTCACCGGGGAGCGACCCTACCAACCAAAAATTAAAATCTCCACGTGCTTGATGCATGGCTTAATCAAATCAAATCATACATGGCTGAGGATTTATTGTTGAGGTTTAGTGATTGTGCATCAATCGTTTTCATTTGTTCACTTAACGCCATCATTTTGGCTATGACTGACTCTGATCAGATATTTGTAACAAAATGATAAAGATGTATTTATTTATGCGTGTGTCTATGTGTATGTAATTGGTGCGGAACTGCGGTGTAGTTGTTTTATCAGACACATTATGTGGGACTTTGTTCTTTTAATTCATTTATGTTATTTGGTTATACAATAATTATGTGCCATTTGGCTGTAATGTGTTTATTGTGGTATTCGTTCGATTTTTGTAATTTAATGTTTCTGTCGTGAATTTTTAAATTTCTGATCGATCAACTTCTCGCCTCTTCGTATTTCTGAACTTCGTCCACTTGAATATTTTAGTTAATTATATACATTACAGTTTTAATTGTAAAGTGTGTGTGTTTGTGTGTGTGTTAACATTTGTTTATGCAGATGTTGGGTTTTTTAACAAAAAGCAGCTGATTTGATTTTCACCAAATTTTGGTTTCGACTGTGAATGGTTAATTGTAGGAAAGTCGAATACCGGTAACTGTAAGTGTATTATTCTTAATTCTCATATTCGTGCTTATTTGGCAAAGAGAAATTTGATTCTCTGTGCCGCATTTTTTCACTGCCTGTTGGCAAGCACATCACTTTAACATGGCCATGTGAAAATAATATCACGCACTTGCTGAGTTTAAATAACATATGTTTTGATGGTAACTATTCTGTTCTTGCGAATGAAGCATCCATTGTGACCATTTTCGGTCACGTTTATATTTAATTAGATTATTCTAACATCGGAGCTAATTTCAGCTTCAAGTTTTATTCACACATTTAACCTGATCCGAATGTTTGTGAAATGGTGTAGTAATGATTCGGTAAACGTTCCGAATTAATGCTGAAGGTATGCAGAGCATGTACACTTCCAGTGTTTTGGAGTTGATGACGTTCATTGGGTGTAATTATTGTTAAAGACATTTCATTTGTTAGACGTGGTTAAGTAGGTTAAGCAAAATAACATGACAGTGTGAGATTCGTGTACTACAGAGATTGGTATAAATCTTTTGGCAATAGGTTGCCCTTGATTTGACTCGTGGGATATTCCGTGCATTTCGCTAACAGAGTCAATTTGATGGACTTTTATCAGATTATCAGCAGATTAAAGCAATTTCAGAAAGTCGGATGAATAAACCTATTGAACACCAATCTGGTTTACTGTTTATTTACGAGTTAGCGAATGATTGCTCAGGTTAAACCTTTAGCTTGTTTTGACTGATGTTACTTTTTCTGACAGTGTCATCTCTGTCTCTCTCTCTCTCTCTCTCTGTGTGTGTGTGTGTATGGGGGCTTTGTCTTGTTGAGGTATTTATCATAATAGAAATGATAAAGGGCCTTTGCTTAGAATTAGTGCTAACTTATGATTCATTTTCGCCCAGGGATGCAAATGGCCGACAGCTAGATGTGTGCGCTGATGTCTTTGTTAAAACTCGCTCGGTTACCCACCAACTCTAACCGAGATGCACATACCATTCACCTTCTACCAGGTTAAATAGTAGTTTATACGTCTTCACTTCTTGATCTGATTCGGCACAATGTTGTGTTTTGTGATTGGTTAGATTCAACTATACAAACACGTATATGGTGCGAGTTTGGAAAGTCAATAAAGGGTCCGTGTCGGCCTTTGTCCTTGCTATGGCTTATCATTGTGATTCGGTTGAAAGAAACAGCATGTTGCTACATGCTAGCCCGTGGTTTTAAAAACTAGCCAGTATATATTTGCTTTCGGTGGATCTATTTTCAGATCATTCGGCCGGATGTTGTCTATCTATTGAACAATGGGATCTGGTGTAACAGCTAAAAAATCAAGAAGAATATTATCCGCAGTTTCTCACGTGTTTTAATCGATACGACACTTAACATCGCTCTAATTGAGGTGACCCGATTCAGGGTTACCGATATAGGTCATTCTCGTGATACGCGTAATTCCTGCGAGATATTGATTCGGAAGGCCGAGTCCCAAAAAGACGAATGCAAAATGGACGAATTGTTTTTTTTAAATGAGATATAGTCATATCCCATCACAATTGCCCTAAAATTATGAGGACTTGTTGGGATTCGTCTTAATGGGTTCCTCTTGTTGGCGTATTTTCCTGATTCGTCCATTTAGAATTCGTATTATGTACATCGTCGGTACATGTCTAAGTTTATCCAGATGCAGATATGGAAGAGGGGTAAACATTGAGGGGTTTTTCTCGCAATTTCCCACTTTATAAGTTAACTTGTTTTCGCACCTGAATATTTTCTGTTGTTTTGTCGAAGTTAAATAAACCAAAACCAATTTGTTAAAGCGATCCTTACCATTACCCGTGCACAGCAGATGTCGCCAAAAACCAATATGTTCCAAAAATCCGAGTTACCAAAAGAGGAATCCATGTTTTCAGTAATCCATTTGTAACTCTGTCAGACATTCATTTCATTGAATTTAAGTGGGTGCCTCCGTGGTCTAGCGGTAGCGTGCTGGACCACAGATCACTACCACCCGTGTTGGAATCCCGGCGTGGGCATATCTGAAGGTTGTTTCGTTCTTTCACTTCGTCTCATTACCTTTGGAGGTCGCTTGGCCCATTTAGCCTACCTTGTGCCCAAAAGTGGCCGTAAAACACCAATCATCATCATCAACACGGCGTTTACCTTGATCATGTTAATTTAATAGTCATTCATTTGCCATCTTACCTTTTAGATCTACCTTTGTCAGGAAGATGATTATCTTTGTTCATTGACTCGCCAAATCACACACGATTCACATTTTTTCTCAGTTATTTCAACAGCGAAATGCTGCTTTAATAGTAACGTGGAGTGTGTACAGATGTTAAGCTAAGATCAGAAATATGTTTCTAATGTTATAGCGATTGATTAAAGAAACTCTGAAAGGCGACGTTTAATAACAAAACAATCCCCTAGAAGATAAACACATTAATTATCGGGAATTAGATTTCCAACAACTATTTTCAATCTCTCTTTACGTACGTGATATACACGAATCAATCACTTTGTGCAGCATTTCACCATGCGATGTCACTATAAGCTAAACGCATGTGCGTTCCTGGAAGTTTATGGTGATACTGAATTGTACATGATTATACGAGATTAAATGAGATGCGCAAAGCCATGTCCAACGCATAAATATCACAATCAACGTGAGATCCGGATTAAATATGTTGATGTTTAAAACAAAAATACTGCCAATTTTGTGCACAAAGTAGGCTAAGTGGGCCGAGCTACTTCCAAAGGTAATGAAGCGAAGTGAAAGATGAAACGCCCTTCTTATATATATATATATATATATATATATTATTTATTTATTTATATATAGCCTGTCTGGGGTTTGAACCCATGTGCTATAGATGTGTGGCCAACCGCGCTACAAGTTAGGCCATGGGGTCGCCCACATCAGGATTAAATAAACAAAAAAATTGTTAGTGAAATAAATAAATTATTCAATTTATCGTTTATTGGAAATTAAATGATCAATAAACAAATGAAAAAAACTGACGGTGACAACAAAGACGAAGATAACAACTACATCAGCAGCAGCAACAACAACAACAACAGCAATCCTAACTAGAACAACAGTAAAATTATAATGCATAGTAATAACAAACTTTACATCAACAAATACAAGGGGTACAATGGTGCAGGTAATACAGTTGATAGAGAATGTTTTCTCTGAAAGTCTACGGTTTCAACGCCGTATCAATCTTCTCGATTGAGAGTTAATGTCTGATTGTCAATTACAAAGGACCAACAGCATCAGAACATGAACCTGTACTTAAAACTTGCACATAATTTATCCAGGGCATTTAAGCCACTTCTGGAACTGAGTTCAAACCCCAACTGGGCTATATGTAGTGGGTGTTTCATCATTCACTCGGCCTAATTATCTTTAGATAACGTTCTGTCCATTGAGCCTGCAATGGTCACAAAACTGGCCTCAAAATCTGAATAGAGCGTAGAGGTGAGGTTGTAAAATGTACTCTTACCACCTACAGAGGGTACAGATAGGAATTACACGATTCGTACAGAACGGGACGGGAACTTAATTGAAGCCTTAATATATGTACAATTTTTAAAAGATAAATATTGCTTCACCTCATTCATGATGCATCCATGCACGACATTGACGACACCGTGTGGACCATATGGGATCCGACGAAACATGGACTATTAAGTTAATAATACTAATAATAGTATTAATATGAACTTGCAAAAGCCATCGCACCGCCAAAATAACAACAAGAAAATGCTTCATAACGTAATCATGCATGGTTTCACGCAAATAAAAAGCACAACCACAGTAAAATGCTAGCAGTTGAAGACTGAAATCGCATCAAATTCCTCCCGGCACAAATATAGAATATCCCCAGGCACGCACATACACACATACACACACGCGCGCGCGCACACACACACACATACACACACACAGAGAGACAGACAGACAGACAGTGAGACAGACAGAGAGTAACCATAACATGTTATTAGGCGGCAGAAGTAGGAGCTCTCTACTTTCAGGTGGTATAAACAAAGCCAGAGCTCCAGACAGGAAGCCATACACTTGACGGCTCCACATTCCATTATGGCGCAGCTAAAGTCAAAGGAGAGACTAGCTCCAGCCACAAAATGATTGAAATGTACAAGGACAAGGGGCTTTGAAGTGGCCAGTTACATCACTAAGCCAAGACATCCGAATGAGACCTGATTGATAACAAAAGTCACACACAAAGAGGCAAGTCTGTCGGATCGTAGATGTGGACGCATCAACAGCTACAAGGATACTATTTTATGTTTTTTTTTATATATATTGTAGACAATACAATTATACACTGATAATAATAATAATAATGGCCCGATATGGCAGTTATTTTTCGCGGCTTAGCTACCTCAAATGAGGAAGACGCATACGGTCTGTAATTTACTGCCTCACCATCGGGACTAATTCTAAATAAATTTAGAATTTACAATAGATGACATATTCGGGGGAGAAAACCTTACTAGTTGCCTGGTTGGATGGAAAAACTCCTCTTACTATAGTGCCACGGCTGGGATTCGAACCCCCGACCTGTTGCACAGCATGAGCATGAATAAGAAAGTCTCAGACTCTAGATCATGAGGCCATAGAGTCAGTTTTAAACTAAAGTACGATAATTGTTGTCATGTTATGTTCATTCAAGATCACAAACGTATTTGTTATTCGGCTAGGCAACGAATGAAAAATGGGATCGTTAACTTTAACGGATGTTTACTTAAATCCACTCAGACATCACTATATTGTAGTGATTAGAGCGCTATGGTACAGACTACCATGTCCCGGTTCGAATCCAAGTCCTACCTGAATTTATTGGATGTCCCCCCTCTCTCTCTCTCTCTCTCTCTCTCTATATATATATATATATATATATATATATATATATAAACACATCCCCTTTCATCAGTCACCTCCGGCGAATTCAGAATGATATAGCTTCTGGCACCTGAATACCTGTGTGAACTCGTGCCCATTAGAAAGTCATACCGAAAACACAGGTTATCCATGCATATACTATTGTAAGTGTCTGTGTCTCAGCTCAAATCATATGATATAGACATTTGAGACTAAGGTCCAGATTATTAAATGTAGGCTATTATTATAATATTCTTCTAACTAATTAGTTTTTTTAATATTTCAGCAAAGAATACTAATTAGATAAGACATTTTACAGACGTGGTAGCTAATTTATATGAAGGACCAAAAGTTATTGTCCGTGTTTTAGGTGTTTTGGGGAAGTCTTCATTCAAGAGTGATTTAATCGGAGTTTAATACTCAAGTTATGACCAATAGGGCAGTAGCAGGGATACGTTACACACCGGACATTGTTGTATCCAATCCAGATCTAGACATCTGTGTCGGACAATCAACACCTGGAAGCGAACATTGCTCAGAAGAGTACAACTAGACCGTGACTTATAGACTAATAAGTTTTAATCCGGTATTGGATACCAGGTCCAGATGATAAAAAGGGGATTTCTGTTGTGATAGGTGGTAAGTGACGAGCTCACTGAGGAATACATACCATTATACCGTCAAGAAGAATACGACTTAGTAATGACCAACGAATTAGATTTCGACAAATTCCCAAATCACATGAAGATGTCAAAGAACGTTATTCAGAATTATTTATAATCAGCACTTGAAAATAACAGGAAATGGTAGCCATCAAAGTAGCCACTGTCCCATTTGTGATAGCCAATATATAAATATAATATTTACATTACATTTAAATTTATTTTAATTCATAACGATTACAGTTTATGTTGTGGTATTTAGATACGCGTACGTATTTCGACCTTCACATTAACCGTCATTGGTCTTTTTATAATTACGGCACTTCGAAGAGGCAAATTAATTATTCCTTAAGCTCTCTCTTTCTCGGAACGTCTTCACTACCTTTTATATGCTTTGGCTATAGAGGTATTTTGAATAATAATAAAATAAACACCCTTCTGTTATCACAATCTGAGTCCAGTTCCGGTGACGACCTTCGCCGGTACGATTCACGTTTGACGATTGTATTTGGTGAAATTTCGGCAAGGTACTATCATTACAAGAGAAATACTAACAAGTGATTTATTATTCATAGAAATGGTGGTTGTATTCGATCAGTGAACTACTAACTAATAGCGTAATTAGATCAATATGATCACAGCAGAAATGATGCCATCTCCACATACTAATTGATGGATCACGTGCCAGCATCAGCTAGACCTTCATTGCCAAAGTATACGTTTGCGCTAATTATCTTCTGATATATATATATATATATATATATATATATAGGTCTCTCTCTCTCTCTCTCTCTCTGTGTGTGTGTATGTGTGTGTGTTATTTAATCAGTTTGTACGTAGAAGCAAAGCAAACATAAAAGTATACCACAAGTACACGTACTGTAAAATAAATCGCTTAACAACAGACACAAGGTATTTGAAACTTCTCTGTGATAACGGTTTACAGTGAATGAACAGAGAGTTGAAGATTTACGGAAGTCCACGTTTGTTTGGTAATTAGCAAACATCAAAGCCGAGCGTCGGCAGTTCACTATTCAAATGTTCAGATCAGGCAGGGTCAGACATCTTTAAACCGATGTTCTTAGAAATAGAAATACGGGGGGGAGCGAGAATTTAGCAGATTTAGATAATTTTCTGAGGGTCACACTCTCCGGAATGGACACACTCAAACGTCGACCAGCTAGCTGTACCCCATGGAATAAGGAGCTTAAGCGACAAACTGTTGATCAACGTGGATACGACAGTCTCCGATATGTGTTCAAATATAATCAATTTAGAACTGGAACTAAGCTGTTTATAATGCAATAACTTCCGTATTTATGTCAGACGATCCCATCCAACTGTTTACAATACACTTAGCGTATTAACTCGTCGTCGGAATCCTTTCACCATATTACATACCTTTCTCTTCACAGTTCTCTTCACCTTTATTACAAATGCTATTGTATAATACGAGACGAAGGAGGAACGGTCAGTGCAAATAACAGGTGACGTTCGTCAAGCAATGAGATTATTTAAAAGAAAGTAGGGTATCGGAACAGGATTGAGTGAGTGAGTTAGTGAGTGGGCTAAATTAGCTAGAAGATAGTTTTTTTAAATTTAGTTGTATGCTCCCTTGGGAGTTGAGATATGTACTGGGTGGAAACGGGTATGAGTCAATAATATTGTAAAATGCACCAGAGCAGCTTCTAGTTGAATAGGGCGCTATATAAATATCCCATATTATTATTATTGTTATTATTATTTAGTCATAAATATTCTTCCACAATCTCCAGGTATCCAGCTTCCTGACAAATCATTCTTCTAACTAGCTCTAATATTCCAGTCGGATACTCAGGACGCCAGGAACACAATATTCATTTACTCGTTGGATGTTTCATTCTATAAATATAATTCTGGAAAATGCCGCTAAAGTAATCACCTCAATTAGGCCGAGAGTGAAGATTGGTTCTGCGGCAGCGCATCTAGTTTATCTTGTCTGATATGTGGTGAGAGTATGGAACTGTGTTATACGCTTCAGTATGACAAGTCGGTAATCGGGATTCAATCTTCTGAGGAATGGTTCAAAGGTTATATTTACGAATAACACTCACACACACCCTCCAACGCACACGGAGATATAAAGAGAGAAACACACACACACACACACACACACACGCACGCACGCACACACACATACATTCATACACACACACAGAGAGAGAGAGAGAGAGAGATAAATACCATTTACCAATTTGATCTACTGATAACGTTGTTATCACGTTATCTCGTCTAATTATAATAATTAAGAACAATATTTGCTTTAATCGAGATGGAAGCCACACGTAGCCATCAATTTAATGAAATTACTAATTCCTCGACAATCAGATTATACAGAGAAAACTATTACTTCATGAGTTTTGGGTGCGTACAAATTAATTAACTAATTAATTTCATGAACAGATCTCGTATTTGGCAATGAATTGAAAAATAATACGCTGTCACAAATACATTAGAATGCTAATAGTGATATTGTAGATAAATATATATATTGTGTAATATTGATTCTCATTAAGCTATTTTTGTTGGGAGGGAGGGGGGGTATCGGCGTTTTATCATATGTATCACCCATGGACAGAGGTTAAGCAAACCACTCATACAGGTTAATTGATCATAATGATATTGGTTATCGTGTCAGTAATACGCTTGTGGAATATTTACTTCGTCTCCTCTACCACTTCTTAATGATATCTTATTGATGAAGAAGGCTATCTTGCTCTTTTTGGTTTCTTTGTCTTCGTACTTTTGTACGTGTGTGTGTGTGTGTATGTATATATATATATATATATATATATATATATATATGTATGTGTGTAAATATCTATCTATCTATATATCTATCTATCTATCTATCTATCTATCTATCTATCTATCTAACTATCTATCTATCTATATATTTATCTATCAATCTATCTATCTATCTACCTATCTATCTATCTATCTATCTATCTATCTATCTATCTATATATCTATCTATCTATCTATCTATCTATCTATCTATATATTATCTATCAATCAATCTATCTATCTATCTATCTATCTATCTATCTATCTATCTATCTATCTATCTGTATATATCTATCAATCTATCTATCTATCTATCTATCTATCTATCTATCTATCTATCTATCTATCTATCTATCTATCTATCTATTAATCTATCTATCTATCTATTAATCTATCTATCTATCTATCTAACTAGCGAGCAAGCTATTTAAATCTGCTCTAGCTCTCTCTGGTAAAAAGTCTGTCATGAAACTATTTTGATAATTGTATCATAGACAGGATATCTGTTTCCGTGAGTTATCTTCCCTTTTCAACATAACGTGTTTAATAGCTGAATTTATTTATGTTGTATTAATGAAAAGATAGCAGCTTAATATTATTTCTTAAATTCCTAGGTGTTCATAATTTATTATGTCTTTGAGAGTCGGTTGACGAATATCGTAAAATGACGAACAATTACGACAAATACCTGACTAATGTATTCCCCAAAATCAAATCAAGATAGAACGATCTTGGCGGTACATAATAGTGAAGAAGCGATTCTTATTGAAACATTTGGACAAGGTTATCGTGATTAATTTTTGTTTTATCTATACTCTGATAGCTGCTCGTGTGATTAAACCAAACTGGTTCGTCGTCACGGTGGCAATGTGAGGGAGAAATAGGGATCCGAATCCAGGCTCTGGCGAGCTATATTGTACTAGTTCTTCGTTCAGTCGGATAAATGGCAGAGTTATGTCCGGAAGAGGCCGTTTATTTCGAACTGTAAATGTAATAAGAATTAGACGGCGTGCTGCAGCGTTACGTTTAAGACCAGCTGCCCGTTGCTCACTGAGGTAACTAGCAACGCTAAAAGCTACCATTAAGGCCTTTGTTTTATGGTGCGTGTTACAGAAGCGTGTATTCGGCATGGATTAGTGTTCTATAACCACGTTTTCGGAGTAAAGATATTGTAAGACAGCTTCAACTATGCAAACCATATAACAAATAACATGTAGAAGCTTGTATCGTTTCGGTAGGGGACGAAAGACCGGATGGAGCCATTATAATTGTGATTCTGCTCATTAACTAATAATAATGTATATTTATAAGTACATCGGATAGTTGTGTAATAACAAATATAACAATTACTATATAGAAATTGTATCTACATACATTTTACAGAAAGGTGACAAATACTAAGTATTTTAGTATATTATTATTATTATTATTATTATTATTCAAGTTATTATTATTATTATTATTATGCACACAAACATAAATACCCTCCACACGCTCGCGCATTCACATACGTACAAACACACGGACAAAGAAAGAGATAAACGCATATATATATATATATATATATATATATATATATATATATATATATATATACGAGTCATTTCTATAATGATTTATAATATCATGTTGCCTCTGAAATGTCAACTATATATAAGCTGTACCTACAGATGTGAAGTCCCATGATTAATATAATACATGATAACAGCAGAATCTCTTTATGAAGACAACCTTAGAGGTCATAACAAAGTAAAGGTCACAAGGTAGATGAAAGAATAAACTACTTTGTAGAGACCATGAGGGAGAATATTAGAACTCCTCATCTGTGGTTATCATAGGTAAGGACTATCTTGAGGGGATGGTCATTATGGGATATGGTGCTGTATATCTGTGAATGATGAGCTAACTCGTCATAACAAACGATGTTATTAACGTGTATTACTTACTAACCTTGGTTAGATAGCCTCGATGCTGGCTTCACATGGGACAAATGAAATGGCGGGTATCACCTTTGGAAAATCAGAATTAGAGCGTTTTACTGCTGATTGATGAAACATCGGACAGACTCAGGACAATTAGATTTGATTACACAGAAATGAGAAGTTCGTTCGTGGTGCAGTCTGATCTATCAGCTGCATGATGGTAATCGAAACAAGCCATCAGCGCATCCGCTAAATAATGTCATCTATTGGAAGTAGAATATTTCCAATGAAGCCATTGAGTCTGTCGGCTGTCATTTAATCAGTGATTTTATCAAACGATTAATCTATACAGCGTATGTTCCTGAAATTGTGAAATTATTTGAACCCTAAAGGAGCATTGGATGAAGTTCGAATCCAAGGAATCGATGATAAATATTATATAGAGATACACAATGTCGATTAAGATTTGATTCGTGGCTTCATTACGATACAATAGTTGAATGGGTTTTAAAGAAATTACATGAAGTAAATATCGCTAACAGGAGAGCTAATAAAGAGCAAACGGTTCTTCAAAGAGAAACTCGACTAGCAGAATATTTGGGCTGATGGAGGGGCTTTGATCTTAAAAGTAAAGGTTCTTGCTTTAAATGAGACGGCTCCTGGAAAAATAGGTCTACGATCGTCCAATTGATAATGTTTTGGCAGTATAAGAGCAGAGATGGTTTATGTTATATTTCCAGATGATATAATACCTCTTGAAATGTGCCGCTGTATACGGGATTTATATTAGTGGATTCCGTTAGACTCCGTTATCGGAATTGTGCTTAAATCAAAATACACGAATGGTTCGATTAAATAATCATCACATGATGAGTGGAATCGATTTTAAAAAAATAGTTCTTAGTGTAATAATTATAATTACGGTTATAATTATTTCTAATCCGATGCAAATAAATAGACGCTGCACCATCAAGATTACGAAGAATATTCAGACTCAATGGAGTTAGTTATATAAATGCAGATGATCAACAATAAATCTGAACGTCTATATATATCATTAATGAAATACGGTAAATAACTTGATTATAAATTGTATCATTGACATCAAATAGAGATCTTTTTCTTCCATACATTATGATAATGTGAAACGTTATCCATTCTTAATTATATAAAAGTGGTTAGAAACAAGTTATGGGATCAGAACTAAGCACATAAAACTCATAAAAACATGTTAGTTGAGGTGTTAGTTTTGACTTTGTCATTTCTCTTGTAGTGAGTTGATTAGCTGTGTTATGTCTTCGTTGTGTGAATTATTTAGTCAAAAAGTGTCTAACTTCTGAAAGTGACTAAATTTCCAGAAAAAGTCTATTGCACACAACATACCTATAAACAAAAACATGGCAGCTGTTCAGGTTTTGTCATGTAATCATGCATGCCCTGACATCGGAATAGCTGACAGACCATGGATTAATCAACACACGGATGGAGACGTTAACCCCTTTCACGGGTTCATCGAAGCGAAAATTGTTGATGGCAACGATATATAATCTTCTATATCCATACACAATATGATTACCTGGAGTATTTGACCTATATAAAAAGTACACATACTCCATCTTAGAGCACCGTTATACAGGAAAACAGGATTCTCAACGTGTGCAAATTTGGAGGTCAAATATGGAACACCTTATTCCATAGAAAATATCCTTGTCCTGATCCATGACTCGATAATCAGACTGATAGATCTTCGTTACTTACCTGGAATGTGATATAAATTATGCTAAGTTCGTTTCGTTAATGTATGGCTGTACAGAAATGTTATTGTTGTTGTTGTTGTTGTTGTTATGTTGAGTTATTTACCCTCGGTGCTGGTCTTGCCTAGCACCTGCCACTGAAAGACGACTTCCTAAAGAAATAACGTTTATAAACACAGCTATAAGCCGGATTCGAGCCTACAACCACTGCGCTATCGGGTCGCCTGAACTCCAGGTGAGAATGCTGTATGACTGTGATGACAGTTTGCCCGGATGAAAGGGGTTGTTTTTATTATTGTTGTTGTAATGGGATGGGTTTATGACAACAACATTTATTATTTCAAAGATGATAACCAACCCAGTATTTTGACGATGTTGTTGTAATCTTCGTGAACAGAAGATGTTGAGGTATAAAATTGGCATTGGAGGTGAGGGGTGAGGTTGATGAACATTATTACGATATCTAACCTTCCTTGAACCATCATCAGCCAGGCAGAGGGAACCTGTTTTGGTGACATGGTTCCCGTACTTGTGTTCTTCTTATAGTAGCGAGGTAATGTAACGATTCTGAATCATTGTTAATCACACTGAATACGCCGAAACGTTGTTTCCACAGTCCTCAACCAAATCGGGCGTTACACGTATTGAATCCTTCTGACTTGGCTGTCTTTGATATACACCTCATATGAACTATCTCAAGAAATCCGGGATTTTTTTATACTCCGCTAACCTACAGGAATCGTCCAAAGATAATTTCCATTCGTGTTTAAAGCAATAATTCCCCTAATTACGTCTGACATTTTCGATCGACGGTTTATAATTCACTGAGCCTCATAACACGTTATAAAGACTATTAAAAGTGAGGCGTTTAGACCAGGTTTATTCCAAATGGCATACACCAAGTTATAACTCACATCCGTGTTACAGCCACAGTTTGTCCCTGATACAGTATTCGCTATACATCCTGTTATACGACGGCTTTTGAGAATATTCACACTGATTGGACATACTATTTACCTTTCTGTATGATTTTGCTACCATGTCAAGGTATAATAGGAGGGAAACAAGGATGGGCAGTTCAAATAACACGTGAAAATCGTCAACTAATGCAAGTATTAACATCGCAATAGGGTATCAGAACAGACGTGGATGACTAGGTTATTTATTGAATGAGTGAATAAGCGGCTGAGTGAGTGGCGCAGGGAAGGAGGGAATGAGGGAGGGAGGGATTGAGTCGATGCTTTTAAATAAGAGTTTGTTTATCAATTTATAACGTTCTCCAGGTGTGTAGTATTTAACAAATAGCTCTATTATTCTCATAAGATGTCAGGAAAACAATATCTGTAATGGCCATTTCATGTATATAGACATGGTGAAAACACTGTAAATTATTGAGGCCGATAGTTGGTTGACAATTTGTAATGATAGACTCTTTTCGAGTTTTGATGAATATTTATCATAATATAGAGGTCATAGATAGATATTTATTTCAAACTACGCCATACATCAGTATCTAAATGTGAATAGTTCGTATCTCAAGTAAATAACGATACAGTTTGGGGTTGCACTGAAGAAATATTCCGTGCGTTGATGTAACCAAGTAAAATGATAAATTAACAGGTCGATGTCGTATCTATATTACATGAAATAATATGCTTGGATCTCCCATCCCGAATTATTATTATATTTATTACCAGAACCGATACGTGTATGACTAAACAATGCAATGTTAGTAATATGGACAATTATTAAAGCAAAATTAAGATAGATTAATGAAGTTTTGTTTCTTCTCCACCTTATAACTGATCTGGCCAACAAACGTTATAGTTCTTATGTTATTGGTGCACAATGAATGAAAGTTCTGGCAATAGAGGAAGTTAGACGTCTAACAACGTGAGGGTCCCGACAATGTCGACTATTATGGGAATAAATACTCGAATTTGCTGAGAATGATGTTTTTAAGGATTCGGCAAGCATGCCCTTAGGATAAAAAACAAATACATTTACTAAGCTGTTTGTTGACTATATCAGCTAATTTAGGAAGGCGTAAATAGGGTTGTGCCGGGTACATTTTATTTAGCTTTGCATACATTACGAATAGCGTTTTTCTGCAACATTTCCAGTTTATGTAGCACAAACTGATACGCAGAGCTCCAGATTATTCCTCCATACGACAAATAAGAATGATCAAAACTAAAATAGAAGGATTTCAGATTTTCAACGGAGAGATATTTGTTCACAGAATTGATTGCATATATACCACCGGCAATTTTCTTCCTTATATGATCAATGTGATAGCCCCATTACAATATTTCGTCCATATATATGGCGATAAATTTAGCATGATCTACTCGTTGGATGATTTCATCATATAGACGAGTTGAAATGATACCATTACTCAGTGATATGTTTTTAGGCACGAATAAGATATGGCAAGGATATATTCGTAATATATATATATATATATATATATATATATATATATATATATATATATGTGATACCTACTTCTATCTATCTATTGTCTCAGTAAATAGCCCGCTTTAATACATTCTTAGTCTATTAGTTGTGTGCTTGGTCATCGTACAGTGACAATTTTCATATAATAATAATAATAATGTATATTTAATAAAGCGCCCTTACTAGCAGGAGCCATTCAAAGGCACTGTACAAATAATATGTAATATAATAATACCCTAAATAATACAAAACCCTGTGGGGGCTGAAACACTAAACGTACAATTACCATATGACTTGAGTCGAGACACTGGCACCTGCAATAGTATCTGACTGGATGACCTGAGTTTTCGGGATGACTTTGTAATGGAAACCAGTTCACACAGGTATTCTGGTGCCATATCATTAATAGATTTATAAGTTATTAACAGAATCTAACAGGTAGCCAATGTAGTTTTTGAAGAATTGGGGTGATATGATCACATTTTCTAGTATTTGTTACAATGCGAGCTGCACTATTCTGAATTCGCTGAAGGCGATTAATGTTATAATCAGATATGCCATATAACAGGGAGCTACAATAGTCTATACGTGATGTAACAAAGGCATAGACTACAGCTACAAGTGCTTCTTGTGTCAAGAATGCTTTTAAACGGTGTATGTTCTTAAGATGGTAGTAGGCAGCTCGGCATACTGATGTGACATGTTCATGCATGTTAATACATTCGTAAAAAATAACCCCTAGATTTTTTACTGACCCATTAGGGGTAATCGAAGATGCACCCATCTGTAATGCTGGATGTCTTTAGGGATTTAACACAATGTGGTTATGCCAAATATAAAATATTTGTTTTATTATCATTTACTTTTAGAAGATTTTGATAACAAATGCGCCCCCCGCTTATTAGAATATACCTCCATAAGTAGGTTTGTCAATAAATTAAATATAGAGGCATCGCATTTTTGCTTCATCGTATCCGAGCCATTACAATGCCCATGCCAGTTACCGGTGATGTCTTACTATAAAAATAATTTATACGAAAGAATAATTAGCTCACATACTTTATGACGCTGAATTAGTTTTGTCATAACCATCACATTGAGTTTATATTATTCCACTTGTACCTTTGTTTGATGAGACTATTCATATCTCACGAATGGCAGCTTAGCCGATGATAGATCCATAGGTTGTACTTAAAACAGTTCATTATTTGTGCCAGTGCTTTTAACAAACTACTTAAGTACGTTCGTACGCACGCACACATACACCAAACACACACACCAAACACACACGTATATGCAAGCACGTACGCAGACGCACACACACACACACACACACACACACACACACACACGCAAGCACACACACACACACACACACATATATATATATATATATATATATATATATATAAACACACGCACACACACACTCACACACACACACGCAAGCACACACACACACACACACACATACACATATATATATATATAAATACACGCACAAACTACACTAACAACACACAAGCACACACACACACACACACACACACACACACATACATATATATATATATATATATATATATATATATAAACATACACACACACACATGTCTTCCATTATAACTTATTTCTCATAATAGTGATTTATAATATCATGTTACCTCTGGGAGATCAATAGTACAATCTGTAGCTACATATGTGAAATTCCATGCTTAATATAATACATGATAACAGGAGAATCTCTTTATCAAGACAACCTTAAAGGTCATGACAAAGGAATAGGCTTAAAGAATACAATACCTTGTTCAGACGAAGAAAATATATATTAGTACCCTTTATCTGTGGCTGTAATGGAAAACGGATAAGTTGCTACTGTATACTTATAATATATATATGTTACCTTTAGTATATGTAATTTCCACGTATTATTTAAATACATGCTCGATTAAACACATTATTGTTTATTATGGGTTGATAAATACACACAAACACGGATACTATTGTATCCGTTTCATCTCAGATGTAAGATCTATAACAGATTGTGTTGATAAACTGTGGTCTGTATCAGTTTATCATTAAATAGTAGGCATTGGTCACACACACATATATCCCACGAACACAGACATGAGTCACATTAGAACCTACAATCCGTATATTTAACCACTGAGCCATTAGAAAGTCCTACTGCTTTATCAAGAAATTTAGATGTAGCTGCTTTGATGTTATGGGATAGGATGTTTTTTCTCCAACTAATGGCTGGCTTATAAATAAGTTGCTATTTAATAAAATATATAAATATATTATATTATATTAATTGGATAAAACGTTTACTGTTCATGTGAACATTTCTCCGTTAGAAAGATACAGTCTTATAAGAAAATTACAACTTACAAGCCCTCTTCAGCGAAAATATATCCTATTCCTTGGATATATATATATATATATATATATATATATATATATAACTGAATATAAGTATAATAAGTATAATAAGTATAACTGAAAACTGACTAGATTTAGCACTAGCTCAGAGTCTTGGGTTCGAATGGTTTTGCTGTTTCTTGATGTGATATATTGTATTAGTGATGCATATTATATCTGCCACCATAGCTCAGACTTGATGAAGCCAATCAATGATGTAGCTTATCAGGTATAATGTCGTCATTGATTATTATTATTATTATTATTATTATTATTATTATTATTATTATTATTATTATTATTATTATTATTATTATTATTATTATGGATAACATTATTATAATATCATTTGTAGTTGATGTCGTCAGCACAAAGAACGGCAATATCCAGAGCCCTGGAACATAACGAGATACATATTTGATCGGAAAGGCCATTCTGGTTAACGCGTATAGACCTTTCTTTGGAAATTACATTTTTCGCATGAATAACAACTTGGCAAATATAATCGGGAAATGGGTAATTTTAAGTGACGTTGAGGACATTTAAGGTGGTGGAGAAAAATTCCCTTTGGGATTACGGACGAAGTCTTTGATGTCAACGACTGCTGGTGTAGACGCCACCATTCTGAGTGACATTTGCAGGATGATACTTCATCAACACAATACAGCCCAATGTGCTGTTAAATGTGGCAAGGGTTCATTATGTGGATGGAGTATTGACATTTGTCTTGTATGAGGTTCACAGGGCGAAATCTCACCATTATGGGGATGTGGATTTATTTAATAATAATAATAATAATAATAATAATAATAATTTTTTTTTTTTATATTATAACTGTTTAATAAAGATATTCAAAGTCTCTTCATAGTATAAAGAATTTGTTATGCAAAATCGTCACGAATGTTATTGTCATGTCCGAAAATTTGGTTTGTTTGTTTGATTTGGTTAACCTCGGAATTGGTCACATATGTGAAATATGGCGCGGGGGGGGGGAGTCCACAGGTAAGTAAACTGGAGATTGGCCGAGAACGTTCTAAAAAGTGTCACTGTATTAAAATGAGTAATTAATCAATAAATAACAAAAATGGTGTAGATAGATGTACCATAACAGTTAGTCTACTTGGAGTATAAATGTATCTCATTGATCTTCATAGATTAATAAGAATGCAAAACTTTATCGGGATATTGAAAATTATGATCTGATCTTTTCTTTTAACCCTCCTATTTTGATCTCATCCTATGATCTTTATCTGTATTACTGACATATTAACTAACATAAGAAGCAGTTTATAATAAATGTCTATGATCTTCTATCATCCAAATGGGTCCTCAAACATGGAACCTTTTACCACAAGATATCTACATGTGCAACTCATTACTCATACCTTGTGCGAGTTTCTCATCCAGATTCAAACGATCAACATTGGAGGGCTACGATGACTAATCTTATTATTTTTCGCCCTTGTATTCATGGCGCTACATACTTTTTTTAATGAGTGGGATAGGTTTATGGGGAATACACCAGGGCAGCAACATCAGTTTTACGGAATAAATCGGTACTTATTATATAAAATTGACTACATCTTACAGTTAGTTGTAGAATGGCTCCAACTAAAATGTTAACTTTAAAGTTTAGACAAATACGATTTAATTACGCCCAGTGGAGCCGGACAGTCTCTTGTAAACTCTTTTCTACATCTATGACCCGTGGGGCACCTCCGTGGTCTAGCGGTAGCGTGTTGGACCACAGATCACTACCACACGTGATTCGAATCCCGGCGTGGGCATATCCGAAGGTTGTTTCGTCTTTCACTTCGTCTCATTACATTTGGAGGTCGCTCGGCCCATTTAGCCTACCTTGTGCACAAAAGTAGCCATAAAACATCAATCATCATCATCATCATCTGTGACCTGTATACTTATTGTATTTCTAATTTATTTCTGTTCATGAATCTTTACCTGTGAATGTCAGCATTCATTCCTTCAGAATGTGAAGAATATCTGATCTTTAAAAGTGTTTGTAAACAATAATGATATCTTATTAGTACAGTTCATCAACACAATTACGACAGACACGGCGCTGTTTCAATATTATTTGATGATTTATTGTTAGGCATATAGTCAGTCATTACTGAGCTGTTTATTCCTAAGATTAACCTTAACTCTAATCTCCAACCTTGTTAACCGACATGATATGTAATCTCTAAAGCTGTTCCACTCATCAAACGAGCAGCTTTTCAATTTTACGATTTTTATGATCAACTGACACTTCCAGTATTATTAGTCTCCTGAAGATTTCCTGATATTATTAAACTGTCATCACAAGCAATTTGAGATGCCATTTCAAACCGGTGCTTGCCGAAGTCATAACTAAAAAAACAGTCTTTAAGAATGGCAACTTTATAAGACTGAGAATGGCGAAGACTTGAGATGATATGATGTGATTTTATTTATTCCAATTTACACAAATATATACGTACAGTTAAGATATAAGGAAATATATAATTATACAGATTAGGCGAGTTACTCAAAATAGTCCAAATGACCTATTATCTGTGTTGTCAAAATAGTAAACAACTAAATATTAACTACAAATAGCTGATGATTAAATATTAATATTTATTATTTAATAGGCTTCTAATTCTCAAGACAATGTTACCATTTTGGATACCATTTGGATCATCTCGTAATACATTTATCAGTAATCTGCATCTTTTATATTAGAATACGTCAATTTGATGTTTTATATTTATTGAACGTAATGTTTAGAGATAGATAGATATGTATTTTAAATCTAATATATTCGTCTTATCTTATTACGTTTCACGATATATAAATAATGCGGAAATAAAAATAGTTTTCATGAACTTTTCGAATCTGCATTTTATAGCAAGTTAAATCACAACATATACTATCTGATTCGTTATACATTAATGAGAAACGAACTGTATGATTTGCGGTGTAGATGATGTTATTATTATGTTTACTAACAGTAGACTTCCACTGTATCTGACAATGTCTTGTATATTATATCCTTGAATCAGTCCCCTCGATATGACTGTCGTTGATAGAAGCCAAGACAGAGACCGTGGAAGAGAAGTGGATTAGAAGAATGACAACACATTTGTTGGAGATAATTGTATATGTGAAGACAGTTCTAATGGGAGAGTATTGTAGCCACTTTTTGCACATCGTAAATAATCTGCTGTAAAGCTATCTAGTAGATTGCATTAGAAACATTTCATTGGAAAAGCGTCATTCGTAGGGATACACCAGCGGCAATAGTGATAATAATAGCCGAATAATAGCCAAAATGGCAGTTTTTAATGTGACTGGCAACCTCAAATGAGGGAGACGCATATGCTCTGTAATTTATAGTTACCCCATAGAGACTAATTATAAATAAATTTAGAGTTTAGAATATATGACATGTTCGGTGGAGAAAACTTTGCCAGTTGCCTAGCTGGATGAAAAAATCCCCTTACTCTAGTGCCACGGCCGACGGGCGAACCTGCGACCTCTCTCACAGAATGACCATAGCCATAGGTAAATAGTCTCATGTTCTACCCATAAGGCCAAAGAGGCGATGTTGAATGTAATGTAATTAGGTAACCTTTAGTACTAGAAAGTTATTCTAATTAACCATTTAAAGGGGGAGAAATAATTCTACTACCAGATATTTTAAGTGAGCATCTAAATATGAGATTTGGTATGTAATACTGTTTTGTAAGCAGCCACCAGGTAATTTTCAATAAGCTGTGTAACGTTTTATGGCGTTTTTATGGTGAATAAAAGAGATATAGATATATTAAAATGTGGAGTAAGGCATGATATTTGTGTGCCTAAATGGATTAATTATATTAGTTCTGATTGTCTTTTAATAAAAGAGTAGGATAATAGTTTTCCAATTCTAATCCAAAATATAATATGGATTATAAAACATTTTATCCAAAAAAAGTTCATAACAGTGGCCCTACTTCTGAGCAATTTATCGCATTACATGTCTAGGTCAATGGAATGCAAACCTTCAAGTTGTAGATTCGATTGTAGCTGAGACATTTGATTGTTGGATTTGTTTACCGGACGATCCTTGGTCATATTTTTCTAGTAGGACCAGTGCCAAGGCTAAGCAACTCAACTGCACTCATAAGTAAACTTATCAATATATATAAGGGCGCCCCCGTCCTCTAACTGGTAGCGTGTTGGATCACAGACCACTACCACCTGAGTTCGAATATCTGCGTCGGCATAACTAATGGCTATTTCATCTTTGACTTCGCTTCATTACCTTTGGAGGTCGCTCGGCCAATTTAACCTACCATGTGCACAAAAGTGGCCGTAAAACACCAATCATCATCAGACGTCAAGCTATATTAGATTTTTTCTCTTCTCATTTATTTTGTTATCAAGGCGAGGTTGATGCACCGGAGTAAGGTTGCAAAACTTTAAATAACATATGACCGTCACGTGTTGAACATTTTCATGACAAAATAAGATGAGAGAGAGTCTCTATGATCTGTTCTGCTAGCCATTTATCTGTATCACTTTGGTTCCAATCTCGATCTCGCAAAGTACGAAGTGCGTTTTATCGTTTACCTCACCTCCTCATACCTTTCTCATAATTCAATGTTTAAAACATCTATGCTCTAAACCTCCAAAGCAGTGTTATTAGGATACTATTCTCACATGACAAATAGAAAACAATAATCATTTGTTATGCAATACAATTACTAATTGCTTCAAAGAAGAAATGATCTTGGTAAACAATTTAGAAAACTGCTTTGTGAAAGTGCCAAAATAAAAATCACTTTGGCATACTAATATACGCAGACGGATTAACGTGCATTGGACGTCGTGTCATTATAGGTATCTAGAACCTGACAAATTATACCAATAACTGGCTTAATAATTTCCATCGGAGTCTCAGGATGGCAGAAACGTAATAATCATGCTACTTCCTAGACGCTTCTTTGCTAAAATATGATTCCGTGACATGGAACAGAAAGAATCAGATTATTTGCTGTTATTCGTGGAGCGAGATGTTTTTGTATTACATCACCAGAAAGGTCATATCCAGGCTATGTTCTTCTTCTGACCGGAAATGAACTATTGCCATGGAGGTTGTAAAATGACTTGTAACAGAAAATGACCAAATATTTGTTACTACTTTTTCTTGGCATGAGACATTGCCGACATGGAATACTCACATCCGTACAAGCGCGTGCACGCGCACACATACACACCAACTCATAGACATACGCATACACACACATACGCACGTAAGTTCATGGATATGAAATTCTACCAATTTATTTATTTATTTTAAGTATGAAATATTAATGAAAAACACTGCATTAAACATTACAGGGCTTTTCGAAATGACTTTTAAGGAAGGCGCATGTACCATAATGACAAATATTGGAACATATTGTTGTATGATAAATTTGGTGTTCGTTGGGGTGTGTATGTTACGTTACAGTGGGATTTGATGTTCATATATAAATTGAAGCATTCCTTTAAAACCCTCTTAAGAATTATCAAATAAATATTTAATGAATAAAAAAACCTTTTTTATTATATGTTTATCTTGTGCATATAGAATAGAAACTTTTGAGTGTATATGTTAATACAAGTAATAATAATAATAATAATAATAATAATAATAATAATAATAATATTAATAATAATAATAATAATAATAACAGTAATAATAACCTGCAAAGAGAAAATTTAAAGCATGGCAGATATAATGAGGTGAAAAAACTAATGAATAGTTTATTAGTAAGAAACCATTCACTAGAAGACTTTCTTTTAATGTTCACAAAAGCTCAAAGGTAGGGTCACCGAGACAATTAAAGCTGCCAAGTCTAAATTACTGGAGAGGCAATGACAAAATGAGAGATATATATTATATCTGAATGGTCAGCTGTTCTCTGCTAACAATTCCTCTTTGTTTTAATACACAAAATAGAACAAAAGGAACAGCCAAAGACTGAAGAACACTATGCTATATTCCGTACTGTCTGAAGATAACACTCATTTCTCTATTGCCTAAAACATACACTCCTTCAAACATAAAATGACCGACAGACAGGTCATATCAGCCAAAATATTTGTTTAATTCATATATTGTTGTTATTTTTTCAACGCAAATGTACATTGCTGAATGTAGATAACCGATTATTTGCCCGGTGAAGGTATTATATACTGTATACATTGCCTATTCAAACATGAACTGGAACACGCATAGGTAAGTTAATGTAATTTGTTCATTGTAAAATGATACATTAGGAGTTCATCTCTGGTGCTGTTTATGTTTTATTGCATAGCAGATTTTATGGCCCTGGTTTCGAAGTGAGTATCCCCTCAGCTGTATCTACATATTGTATCTGTATTTCACATGTCATCTCTATAAAGGATTGAAGTATTTAAAGCAACACTTTCAACGATTTCAATTTAAAATAATATTTAACGCCTTTAACCAGTGTTGGAGATTCCCTAAAAAAGATCACCTGACATTAGAGCAAGTCCTGAAAGTTGTCAGCCCTCATAAAAGTTACCAGCTCTGGCGAACCAAAAGAGTGTGGCCCAGAAATCGTAAAGCACGCTGGAATTTCAAGAAAATAGTTTGGGGCGATGCATAAACTAAAAATAAGAATACTTTATACTAATACAATGGGTATAATAGTTGATATTTTATGCGTGGTGGGTTGAATAATTATCAGTAGAAATTGGTTTACAAATGTAGATGTGACGAGGTCAAGAATTTACCCAAAAAATACAAACAAAAAATGAAATACCTTATTGCAACACAAAAATACAAATAAAAGATTCGCTTGAACAGCCTAATCACTGGAAGAGTCCGATTACTCTAATTCAGAAACATTTGAATGACAATCAGATTCAGCAAAGCCTGGAACTGAGGCACTTGTTACCACTGCCTCATCTGCATGGTCTGCCTGGCCATCCACTGCTGGTTCCAAAGTCTCTTCTACTGCCTGATTCTCAGGTATAGCCCTTCGCCTACATATCTCCACGAAAGTTGGCTTTCTGTTGTGGTGTAGGTTCCACTGGTCAATTGACTGGTTGGTATTAAAGTCACCAACGTTAGCGAGGTGTAGCCGAATTGTCATTAGCATCGTCATTATGTTTAATTTCACTAAGTTTGGTAATTTTCATCTGGGAAAATCCCCAGGTGAATGATATCCACTATGCTTGGGCATGGATTCCCGAACAAACCGTTGATGATCTTCCAGCTTGTGGAATATGACTGCCTGGGAGAAAATAAAATTCACGTGTAAAGAAGTATCTGATTATAGGAGAATTGAAATCAGTTAAATTCTAATTGTGTGGTAGCATTCATGGGATTGGTAAGTGTTCCTTTCTTATGACAGTGACAACTCAAAAATAAGATACTTAGAGATGAAGTATAACACGACACTGCAGAAAGCTTAAGAATACGGCCAGAAACATATATTGTTTGTTAAATTATTCTTGTCATGTGTCATAATCTTATGACATCTGTTGACTAATTAATTTGAAAAAATTCAATTTGTTTCATTAGAAACTAAATTTATGGAAAACATAAAATACATTGTTCAAATAATATTATGCATATCAATGTTAAACATTATTTATCGGTAACGACATATAGATAGAGATCAGTTCTTGGTAACATAGAATATATAAATAATCTGTTTTTTTCTACTTTCTATTATTTATTGTGACGAAATAAATCCAGCATCTCTTCTCTAATCAAGCTGAGTACATTCACGACAGCAGACAAGAGTTTCTTTTAGAATTTATGATATAGCCTTTGTTGTCGGTTCTTGTTGAAATAGAAAGTGGCCGCCACAATGACAGCTGGACACAAGACGCCAAGTAATGCCAACCGTCGCATGTGCATAGACTATGAACTGAGCGGAAGATGGTTTTATATGACTGAAGCTGAGAAGATGGTAGCGGACTATATTTTCACCCCGTGTTAACTGAATAGACAAACATCACAACTATTGGTGATAGGTGACATCTTGGATGTTTATTTACATCATTTAGTGCCATTCTTCAAGTAGTTAGGGGCGCCTCTGTGGTCTAGCGGTAGCGTGTTGGACCACAGATCACTACCACCCGTGTTCGAATCTCGGTGGAGGCATATCTGAAGGTTGTTTCATCTTCGACTTCGCTTCATTACCTTTGGAGGTCTCTCGGCCCATTTAGCCTACCATATGCCCAAAAGTGGCCGTAAAACATCAATCATCATCATCATCATCATCATCATCTTCAAGTAGTTATCGTGACAGACAATCTCTTTGTTCCCCTCTTCCGTGTTAGATATGTGATCATCATAATCAAAACGATACCATTGAATATCGTGGGGATTTATTAATGTCCTTCACTTTGACTGCAAACAAGAGGTCAGCTTGACATTTCTGTAATCCCAATCTGTCTATGTTGTCAGTAGGCAACAATGTCGTTAGTGGGATAACATAGTTCGAATGAAGTTGCATGGAAGAATGTTTGTAGTTAGGCCAAAATAAGTAAAAAGATTATGCTCGTGTGATAAAACTATTATTTATTGTATAAATATTAGAAGGAAAACACATAAATGCCACGGAGAGGACATACATATATGGGAATACGTTTAACCAAGAGTATGAAAAGGGATGATACTCTTGAGAATAGAAGCTGTTATGTCATTTCAATATCACTATTGTTCTACTACATTATGGAGAATAAAGTCATTGGTAATATATATATATATATATATATATATATATATATATATATATATATATATATATATATATATATGCTGGTTTATTCCATTGAACCCATATTGCAATTTTCAATTATATTATTATGTTTAAATTATAAATACAAAAAACCAGGGCCTCAAATCTTCTGGTAATAGTAGTAAATAAAGAATTTGTTCTTGTCTTGTTTGCTCATTGTTGAATTAAAGAAAGTAGGCACTTGGACATTTAGCCAGTAACACACCAAACTGTTAAGGAAATGTGAAGTTAATGAAGCAATAAAGAAGTTGGGCAAATGTCAACACCAAGGTAATGGTGCTGAATAATATACTTCGGTATACAAATGTGATAAGGAGTTGATTATTGACTCTAGGATGATAAGGAGTTGATTATTGACTCTAGGATAATAAGGAGTTGATTATTGACTCTAGGATGATAAGGAGTTGATTATTGACTCTAGGATAATGATGTACATTCACAGCCGTTAATGAAAGCATCACCGCCAGGACTGCAATTACGATTCCTGGCACGTATCTGTCAGACGGGTTCGACTTAACATAAATGTTTGCTTAATTCGAAGTTGATGAATATTTAAGCTGGACACGAAGTGACCGTTATTTCCCTGGTAACGTACTTTTGTATTTTTATTAGTTTATTCCATTATTTGAGAAGGTTGTTGTTAAAACGATCTTAGCCTTTTCAGATTCATAATGTAATCAACCTTACTAAAAGGCATATTATGTTAGTAACATAAATCCCTTATTAAAAAAACATGAAAAATGTGTACTGATATTACGTTTAACATACATACAGTGGCTTCTTCTGGGATTTGTGATGCTGGCGTTTGTTTTAGATAAGATGGATTGACATTTTTGTTAAAAAGAAACAGAAGGCTAATCTTAATTCGACGTGTGTGAATAGTCAACCTAAGTAGCAGACAGTGAATTAATATAATTAATTGCTGAGATTGTGGTTTATAACTAATTTATGTCTGGATGGTTTAGTTATAAGTCTGAATAATAATTATCCTAAAAATAAACTTATCCTGAACATTTAAAAAAATAAATATTCAATACTACTCTGATAAAAGAAATGACTTACCACATAATGGTAGGAGTTAGTATTGACAAAAATAAAAAATAAATCATGTTACACAGAACTTTGTTAATAAAACTCAGTTCAACATTATTAAATAAACATGAAAATTATTTAACCAGAATTATCATTAAGCTTTGTATTCGTTTATTAACCAGAATTAATAAAGTAATATTGTTAACAAATTACTTAATTAAAAGATAAAATATTCAGTCTGTTCTTATTAAATTTGTTTAATTTGAAACTAATTTTGTATACACTACATCAATAACGAATCATTACATAGATCATACTATGGGTTGTCGTTTTTCCAAATTAGCATAGGGATGGCGAATTAGTTCTTCATAACAAATAATCTCTAATAATGATATATTTAAACCTTTAAAAGGAATAGTTGATGTTCTTTATTGTGTCAAAATCAGCGTAGGTATATTTGAAAGTATACATATTTTCACGTTTTCACGGTTAAATGTGGAAATAAAATCTAGGGCATTTCATCTTTGATAGTCACGGTATAATTCCTTATATAGTTCTTAAGCGACACTGGAATTTACCACAATTTACACAATAAAGTCTTGGAAACCGGTGAAACAATAAATTGATAGAAAGTGTAAAAGGGCCTTTCCACAACTGATAAGATGTTCATTTAATGTGGTATGTGTCATGAATATGCATATTAATAATCGATATTTTTCGATAGTTTTGTGACAAATATGTTAAGTGGATGTTTACAAATAAAGCTCTATATATTACACATAAAAACGAAAGTGTATATTACATCGATGAATTACGAATGGTTCCCTTATTTGGCTTTGATAACGATCATATCTCAAACATATAGTCCTGGGACTAGTCAGAAAATGTGGAATAATACTAATACTAGTGTATGATGTAGAACACTAGATTTTGAGATAGGTATTTTAATTTAATTTATATTTATCTATCGCTTTAAGGAATTACAATCTTGGCTAGTTCTTTTCGAAATAAACTTGTAACATAAATACATTTTGTTTCAGAATTCATTCTGGACGGTTAGCGTTTTAGATTAATTTTATCGAATTATTGTCATTTTCTGACAACCACCAATTAAAATAAATAAGAAATAATAAGATAGTTACACAATAAGACAATCTTAATAATTGACGCAAAACAACAGAAATGCTTTTTATTGTTATTTTATCCATTTGCTTCGTGTGCATTACTCAGGCTTCGGATACTTTCCTAAGTTTATATTTGTGACTTTAGAATCAATCCTGAAATTTTATTCTACATAAAATCTTAATTTGTTTTGAAACAACTAACTGTATGCACATTTATAAGAATAGTAGCAATATCTATTATTACCTCTTATATAACTATTTGAGCCGATAAAACGACATTAATATCTTTATCCAAAGAAAATATGCGTGCTTAATGACATTACCTTACCTTCCACAATTTAATCGAAATCGTGTCTGAATCAGGCATAATGAAGAACGGATTGAATACAACAAGAATGGATGGAGCTTTCTAGCAAACTTACCAAATGTTACACGTGCATCTTTATTAACTGATGAATGGTATTTAATAAGTTGGTAATACTGGCTGAATAATAAAGTAATATGAAGCGTTTTACCCTAACCTAATTTATCTTTGACGCTCAATATATCGATTCTTTGTGAGCAAACGAAGATATATCAAACGTATTATCGTGAGAAATTTCCAAATATGTACTACGCTTTGTGGTCTTTTGTTATTAGCTGACTTCATAGTCTAGTGTCTGACAAAGTAACTTAAAATAACATTATACTAGTCAATCGTCCATTATAATATTAGTACCTCTACCTGATGCGCCCATAACACTAATATTGAACATAAACTATATTAGAATGAATAAGTTCTAAACAAAAAGTAAAGGTATTAACATTGGTAAATACTTATTTCCTGGAAATAAAATATTTCTATTTCCTTACATTCAATAATAATAAACAGTGAATTGGTCAAAATGTTAATTACAAACAGAATGGGCTTAATTAAGACAATGAACTTAATGAGATAAAATCCTACAATTAGAGGAATTAAGAAATAAATTGCAAGCTTTAGTCAAACCTTTTTTTATTTTCAATTAGTGTTGAATGAAGAAATGTCAACCTTAAGTCTTTTTGGCAGATGAATAATTAGCGAAGATTTATTATTTCAAGCGAACTCTCAGTTAGTTTAATTAAGAAAGTAGCTAATAATCCTGAAATGTGTTGAACTATAATTAAAATGTCAAAGTAACAAAACAATCAATAATTTGGACAATGATATCAGAGGCGATGAGATGGTGGTGAATATTATATGACAAAATGTATTATTATAACAGCACCATTAACATAAATGAGATTTTATAATATATATATATATATATATATATATATATATATATATATATATATATATATATATATATATATATATATATATATATGATATATATATATATATATATATATGTAAATGGTCATTTTAATAATTAACTTTGGTTCAGCAAAAATTAAGGATTTGAAGGTCGCTCATAAATGTTTACATTTTATTTAAATAAATAAAAGTCTTAATGACATTTCATAAATTATGCGATTCCAGTTCGGTGATATAATTACGTCAAAAAAACACCTTATAGAAATGTTGGGTAATTGAAATACAGTAATTAATTCATGATAGTTGTTTTGGTTCAGCGGAGCTATTAATATTTATATGTAAAGAACTAATAATTTGTAATTGTAATTTATTTAATGTTATAATAGAATTTTATTCTTAAATGAACCATAAGTTTGTCACAAATAAACTTCTCTAGGGCAGAGCATTTTATATGATAATAAATGAATATCGTTCAGTCATTATGTAATGATAAAGATGATTAAATAGTAGGCATTTATTAAATTAATTTAATTCTAAGAAATTAAATTGTATTCTTTTAACATTATCAGGTTAAGGATAATCGATTCATAAATTAGGTTAGGGTAAAACGCTTCATATTACTTTATTATTCAGCCAGTATTACCAACTTATTAAATGCCATTCATCAGTTAATAAAGATGCACGTGTAACATTTGGTAAGTTTGCTAGAAAGCTCCATCCATTCTTGTTGTATTCAATCCGTTCTTCATTATGCCTGATTCAGACACGATTTCGATTAAATTGTGGAAGGTAAGGTAATGTCATTAAGCACGCATATTTTCTTTGGATAAAGATATTAATGTCGTTTTATCGGCTCAAATAGTTATGTAAGAGGTAATTATAGATATTGCTACTATTCTTATAAACATGCATACATTATTGTTAGTAGGCTGAGGATGGCATAAACATTATTGTGACAGTTAATTCGGTGTGTCTGGATCTCTCTCTCTCTCTCTCTCTCTCTCTCTCTCTCTCTCTCTCTCTCTCTCTCTCTCTCTCTGTCCCCTCTCTCTCTTCCTCTCTCTCTCTCTCTCTCTCTCTCTCTCTCTCTCTCTCTCTCTTATATATATATATATATATATATATATATATATATCAAACACTTTCTCTCTCCCTCTCCCTCTCCCCCCTCTCTCTAAAATTGGTTTTGTTCTGAAACTTTGTCACCAACATGATTCGTTTCAGGAAATAATATGATCACTAAATTGCACACACACAACCATGAAGGAATTGCAATTAATGATATCTTTGGTGTAATTACTTCTGATGGCTTCCTCGTCAATCAAAGGTAGATTATCCTCAATTATATGTAGCATAATTAAAAGGGATCAAAGGATAATATGAAACATCTTGTGAGTAACTCCAATGAGCAGATCTCATCTTTCCTATAAAAGGACTAACCTTCCAGTATATATCATTCATTATTCCAGCTGATACACCCTGACATTCCAACAACTTTCTGCAAAGTTTCTGTGCATACCAACATAGTCTGCTCCAGTGAAAAGACTGTTTAGCATAAGTGGCAAGATATTTCGCCCGGTTAGATATCGTCTGACTGATGAGAATTTTGAACCCCTTATGTTCCTTAGGTGTATTCAACACAAAATTCATAAATTAATGTGACAAATCTAGTTGATGCTGTGATGTTATGTAATGTGTGTATCAGAATAAAAAGCTAAGGAAAAACAATGAATTTGTTCTTGTTATTTGAAAAGAATTTGTATTTGAAATACATCCAAAGGTATTTGTAGTTAAATACATTTACAAATGAATGTATTTGTATTTGACCAAAAGAAACGTATTTGTATATGTCCCAAGTTTAACCAGCGACGAAGCTAAACAGCCGAACTATGGAGCCTTCTGGAGGAATACATCTGTAGAATGAAGTCTATTCAGTCTATTGCCAAAGTCATTCATCTGGATCAGATTTCAGAAACAAACCTGATCCTGAATATATTTGTTCTATTTGAAATCACCGATCGTGACATCTTCATACCATGTCTTAGATACACGCCCGGGATACACGATCAAAGCCATATCTGAATAATAGCCTTGCCTTCATTGTAGCGCAGATCATATTATGTAGAGTACCCGAAGTGTCTGTATCAAACAAGAACACATATCGTATTGATAACAAGTCAGTGGACGATAACGTACTCCGAGATGGACATCAGCATCAGTTACTAGCTGACGACAGATAAATGTATATTCCCATTAAGCTGTCTATGTAAATCGACATGATGCTATATTTAGAATAGAGTCGTGTTTGTGATTGATGTTAAAATATGGAATGAAAGGAACGTGTTCGAGCTAATTCAAAGACATAATGTAAATAACTGTATTAATGAAAAACGAATACAACCTCCAAGTAAAGATACGTATGTATGTAACTATGTCTCATTCATTCCAATGCGACAAGGTGGAAGTATTAATGTTATTTTAGACTAATCACAAAACCGACGCAGATATTTGTACATTGTGTATCGTAGACCTGTTTTGCCACTTAAGGACAATTGGCTGAATTCTGCACACACCTAATGGGGCTAATGGATCACGATAAAGGCGATAGTGAGCTGTATACTTCATTTGATCTATTTGGTGTTACCTTAACTGATCAATGCCAGCTCAAATCTCGTAACAGCTAACAGCCAAATATAGGTCATTTTGTGGTCGTTTAGAATTGGCTGGTTTGAAAAAGACAATATTCTGATGATGAACAAACAAGAAATACAATGATATCAGTAAGTCACCCAACTACATCTTAGTATATATGTTTTGTTCATATGATATATTTACAGTATTAAATCAGCGATCTGTAATCATTAAGATACAAATTGTAAATTATACCCTTTTGTATATGTTTTGGTCTCTACATTAAACATTAGACATTCTATATAACTATTCTGCGATAATCAGCTAGAAAAGACGGCATATCATCACATAAACGTGGAACAGTCATTGATTAAAAGTGACGTAATCGTGTTACGCTGAGCATTATTAATAAATGTCCTCAACCTAATTACATAGAACTTGATGTGCTTAATTAACATCAAAGAACAATATCATTGTCGCTGATTATCGTCCAGGGTTTTACGTTCCCTTAATCATTTTGCCTTTATTAAATTAATATAATTTAAAGTAAGTTATTAGTCACCTTGTCAATAGCTTACGATTCCACGAAATATAGTAAACGTTATTGTTTTAACAACAGAAGCTGAGCATACTCTGTATGGTTCTTAAAAACAAAATATCCATCCTATTGCAATATTTGATGACCGTTTTATAATGCTGCATGGTTGTACGAGTAATGTAGAAATTTAACAATTCACATTTTCATTGATAGCATTTATCAACAAACCATCGAAATTGATTGGAATCTGTCAACAAGTTTTAATATGATGCTCTAAATTGATTCATGGCAAACAAATAAAGACATAACATCAGCTTTATGGTGACTTACTGGTAATCTTGTGTCGGTTTTATGGTTATTTCCGATAACTTATGTCGTCTCTGATCAGATTGATGCATTAACTGTATACAGGATATACCTATTTACGTAATATCTCTTTTCTCCTTAAATAAATCACCTAATAGAGGTAAGATTGATCTGTTTAGGTGTTCAATAATAAATATAAAGGTGTCTGTAGAGTTGATAGGCAACCATTTACAAATAATTATTTGAACTATTCTCAGCATAAAGATGGTTAACTATAAGTCAAACACCTCTTCATCCTGCTCGACATTAAAAAGAACTATTTAACTAAAATAATTAAACAATAATTATTTTAAATTGTTTTAAGTGCACGGAGATTGTGCTGTTATTAGAACCAAACAACAATTAACAATTTAAAATAATTATTTGAACTATTCTCAGCATACAGGTAGATAATAATGATGATTGTGAAGATGGCAGTCATGACAATAATGATGAAGATGATGATGATGATCGTTCTAAATCCCAGTTGGAATAGCTAAATGAGTGATAATATTTAACGTAACATATTAACTCTAAAGGTGATTTTATTATAAGATAATTAAAGTTTTCAAAAGATGAGACAGTTCTAATCTTTCCATTAATATGTTCCACAAAGTGATGCTGCCAAACCTGAACACATGATTTTGGTATGACTTGAACCGAGATACCAACACCTGATATCAAGTGATCAGAATTTCTAGAACGACCTTTTAATGGGATCACCTACTAATGGATGGAGTGTGTGTTACAAGCGGTCTGCAATATTCTGAATTTGATGAAATACGTGTAGGAACCGACCTGTTACTACACATTCATAACAATCACCTGTACGCTAATGTTCAGAAGATGACATATCTTAGCCGATCTAGCTCCTGTCTCAATGGTTTTTCGTTGAGCATAAGTGCGAGAAGCTAGAGTTCAGGGAAGGCTTTTATTGATGGATGAAATTTCCTGAGCTGTCCATTTAGTTTTCACTCCCTGTCCGTTCCCAAGGTTACATCTTATTCTGGCACTTGTGCTTTTTAACAGTTGTCATCCCTACTCTTAGAAACTCACTTAGGGAACATGTTAAGCCATCAAATACCATAGTTTCTTTCCATCACCATTTGAAAACTCTTGTTTTCAGGCGTGTTTATCGCCCCTACATTTTCACTGAATCCGATCATTTGTTGAGAACTTTTGCATCGTATCTTGACTATGAGATTGCTTAACCCCTGTATTCGATGTGTCACTAAGATCGCTTCTTTTCAAGGCTATTAGCGCGCTAGAAGTTTGTTGTTATTATTATTTGTCGATTTTATATGAATCAACTTCTACACAAATGTTAATAATGAGTATATCACACATCTCCTAATTAACGGAGTCAGGAAAACAGGAAACCTGGCAATATAATGGCAACATGATGACAATTAAGATGCTTATGTTTTTAATTTTGCAGACAGTACTGTATACATGAGGATAATATCAGACGGTATTAGTTATTTCCTATGAACAATGTTTTTGTTTTCTAGAATTTCTTCTTGCAATATATTAATAATGAATACATTCGTTTCATAAAGTTTAAATAACAATAGAGTTGCTTAAATATGAAGTGCAAATTAACGAAGCTGAATAGTAACGGAAGTTACATGAACACGAAATAAAAATTGGCAGAAGAAATTCTAATTCTAATTGATCAACTATTTATATGCATGAGTAACAAAAAAGAAAATCTCTCTCTCTCTCTTTCTCTATCTATCTATCTATCTATCTATCTATTATTATCTATCTATATATATATATATATATATATATATATATATATATATATATATATATATATAAGGTAACTTAAGCTTGACACAACAGTTTGGATTCAGCAGCAATTTGTTCTGGTCCAAAACAGACCTATTAATCAGAAGAATTCGGTGTCAATAAAGGTGACCTGAAATGAAATTCATTCTGGGTTCAGAGAAGAAATTTATTTCAAACGTATTGATAGACGTCCGACAGATCCAGCATAATACTATTTTGTTTCATTTGTTTGTCTATATATCTGGTATATGTGAGTTTATTGCAAAAGCCTACAAATTCCATCTCTAAAATATGTTTTCATGATATTAATGCGTGCCATTTCAAAGAGCAGTTATAGTTAAAAACAATACGTAGCTATTCTTTGTTAGAATTTGGTAGGTGACCATAGACATTCGTCTATAATATGCTAACATTATTTAAACTAAATGTGAGATAATATCGTAGCATACGCCTCACGATGTGAGCCAATAACTACATATTGTATATAGCTTAAGAAAGAAAATACATCCAAATGATAAATGGTACAAATTGATGTTGATAAAAAATCATGAAATCTGGAAGCTGAATTATCTGGTGATTTTTTTGAGTTGCTCACATATATCAAAGTTAACAGCTTCTTCCATTAGAAAGTATTTAGTCTGTGTTCATATTAAATAAACATATGCCAACCTTAAATACTAGTTACCTAGTATTAATTACTTTATGTTTGCCATTATTTACTCAAAATTGCTCGACGTCAGCCATTTGAAGAGATTGCTAAATCGCTTTAATCAAGAAAGTGGACGTTTAGAGAACAAAATAGTGACCTGTCACAGAAATGTCAACCCGATGACATAACAAGGAACAAATATCAGTAGCAAAGTAGTGATGCTGAATAATACATAGCGATATGCAACAGTGACAGAGTTTTCAATTTTGGCTACAGTAAGTTAGTGTGCATATATTTGTGATGAAAACATCACGAAAAAAACTATTAGAAATCTAGGAATAAGTGTATGTGGGTGTATTTGTGTGTGTGCGCGCACAAGCGCAAATAAAGATGATCTATTTCTATTTGGCTTTCGCAAATTATGTAAAAAACCCTTAAAACACCAGCATTAAATATTGGTGCTACTTCCATTAACTCTAATGGGTCAGTAAAACATCTGGGAGTAATGTTTGACAAATGTATTAGTATGCATGAACATGTCACATCCGTATGCTGAGCTAACTACTAGCATCTTAAGAACACCTCCCGTAAAATCCCATTCTATACGCAAAATGTTTTGATACATTGTTCGATAATTTTATTACATCTAATATAGACTATAGTATGTATGTGTTATGTGGCATATCTAATCATAACATCAATCGCCTTGAGGGAATGCGGGATCGGACAACTTGCATCGTGAAAGATTATCAAATTCTTCATAGGCTATAATGGCTCGTTTAATATTGGATCCATTTCAAAATGTCACTAATAACTTATAAATCTACCAATGATATAGCACCTAAATACCTTGTTCGTAAGGTCAAATGATTTATTGTCACACTAAGATATTCTATACGTATACGAGTAAAAATTCCCAAACAAATATTTCATATGTTTAATAAGATACGTAGTTATGTCTATGTTGATCATCCAGTTTGCCGCAGTTGATCCTACAGTAATATTAGGTCAGGACGTCCTTATGATGGCGTTGCTATATTACGGTGAAAACAAATTGATTTGTCAGTTTCAGGTCTACAGTATACATGCGATTATATATATATATATATGGTGCTAAGCTAAGTACGAGCTCTAAAATAATGTAAATATTCATGGTATTACTGTCCTGGCTGAAATTAATACTGATATATTAAAATGAAATTAATTTTGTAAATAGTATAAAGATATCAGTATACATATAATCGATAGGGATGTGTTTCTTTCTTGTATATATAGTTATGTTCACCCATATTGGAGTTATATTTCTCGTTTAGATTATGTTATTTAGCAAGATTACATTCCCAACTACAGCTGCTGGTCCTAAAAGGTTTTTAGATGCGATAAATTTACTCTACTATTCTTTCGAACGCTGCTAAAAATAGTAGCACCAGCACTTTGAATAGTAAATTAAAATTTGGGCTCATCAGGTTTTAATGTTATATGATTGTATATCGTTGTAAAATATCTGAAGTCATTATGGTTCTGTCTAACTAATAAAGCAGCAAGCATTGACGATTTAACAATTGAACGCCTAAAGTGTATCAGTTTTGGAAGCTTGCTAGTTTATTATCGCTGTTCGTTTCGTCAATATTTGTCCATGGTCATCCTCCTTCTTTTCTGTTTATATTTGTTATTGTGCCTATTCTGAAAACAAAAACAACCGTACACGTGATCAAAGCAACTATTACAAATTTGGTTTAATCCCCTATTTGCACAAATATTATTGAAGTCATAATGTATAATTTAATTGAACCTTATCTCCCCACGTGTGCTAATGAATGCAATATCCAAGCGCGTAATATTATATGTGTGTGTTGTTCCTACGATATTATTGAAAGCCTGGCACTCAAATATATATTGCTTACTTAGATGCATTTCATGCCTTTGATGTCATCATATTTCCGGGATTAATTACTATAGTCTACGCTGAATCCTGCGCTGGTTATAAACCTGTAATATAATAAATAGATATACCACATCGTTAGTTATTACCCTAGTTTATAAACATGGCATGCTAATTACTGTAATAATATATTTATTAAGATCCTGCTATTTGATGTTACACATTTATTCATATGGTTACAATGTCATAACAAATATTAAACAGTTTAGTAATGTATCCCGTTGACCTTTGTTAATATTGTTAACATAATATTGTCATTCCGTATTGATAATAACCGGTTTCTGAGCATTTAGTAAGAATCGGCAGGTAAACCTATATCAACAAAAGTTATATTGGTACCAATATCAACACTAATCAATGATCTAGTCTAAGCAAAGAATATGTCTACGGTACCGGTGTCACATTTGATATGTATACTTAGATATACTATCCAGATGGACATTTTAATCAAGGATGAAGAATCCCCCAACCAGTGTACAACGTTGTACTATTAATGTTATTCTTCCCAACGAAAAAGGTAACTAACAGTAGTATAGTTGGTGATGTAACAGTTAGTAGACGCACCATTATGTCTATTCGGGTTATCTAGACAAGTTCTAGATTTGAATCGAGCCTTATTTGGCCAACTACTATACATAAGGAGATGAGTTAATAATAACTAATAATAATAATAATAATAATAATAATAATAATAATAATAATAATAATAATAATACGTGACATATAATTAGCGCCCTGTCCAGCTAGATAGCTGTCTTAAGGCGCTTTGTAGTATCATTATCCCTGACTCAGACCTGTTTCAATCCAGCACATATCTCAACTCCCATTATAGGCACAAAGCGGTACTGAGCCGCATAGCCATCACGTCCTGCCAGTTTCTCACTCCTGATTGAGTGAACCAGTCGCCACCAGACATCACTGCAGATCCGGAGCCTCGAACCGGCGACCCTTCGGTTACGAGTCCAGCGCTCTAATTAACTGTGCTATCACGGTTCGATGCTGTTAACTGTTATAAGTGATCGATCTTTACGACTGAAGTAATTAACAAGATTATAGTAATTAACAACGGGTTTACTATTTTCAGTTCTTATTTAGGTCAGTGTTTTGATAGTGATAGACAACTACAAAAACATGTTACATAAAAAGTACTTAATAAATTCCAACCACATCAATATCTATGAGATATATCGTCTAATAGATGAGGTTGAATATAAAATAAACAATTTAATACTGTTTATAAATTTTTATCATTAATGTGAATAATAATAATAATAATAATAATAATAATAATATTATTATTATTATCATTATTATATTATTCTTAGTAGTAGTATTTTATATAACGCCTTATTCAACTTGAATTGCTCTAAAGCTCTTTACTTTTAAAACATAATTAAAACATATTCTGAGCTCATACAGATCAAATACATTTCGTATATAATAAACCGGTTTAATATTATAAATATGCCAATTTAAATAAATAGGTTCTAAGAACCGTTACACCATATCTCTTTAGCCTGGGAGCTGATGCTCGGAAGGATTTCTCTCCGTACATTCCTGTATACGTTGGTGTCATCAAACTCATAATATAATGTAGCCTAATTGACAGTTTTATATGAAACAAGTTTTATGCTCGTGTTAATGATGATGAGAGTATACATATAATAATTACTAACGTATATCTGCAAAACTATCATCGCTAAAGCTCTTACTCTTACAAGGTGTATTTTACTATTTTATAAAAGTATCTTACAGGTGGCATTAATATTAAACATAAGTTATATTAGAGCTAATAACGTTAAAAAGGAAAGAAAAACAATATATATATATATATATATATATATATATATATATATATATATATGTGTGTGTGTGTGTGTGTTGTGTATGTGTGTTGTGTTTGTGTGTGTGTATATGTGTGTGTATGTGTGTGTTTGTGTGTGTCTGTGTGTTTGTGTTTTTTTTGGTCGTGTGTTTGTGTGTTTGTATGTGTGTGTGTATGTGTGTGTTGTGTGGGTGTGTTGTGTGTGTGTGTGTGTGTGGAGCGTAATTAAAGATCCAGTACATATGTATCTCATTGCCCTTTAAATATTTATAAAAATCCATTTAAATATAATAAAATACCAAGTCGTATCACATATTGTTTATTTAATTATTAATGATAATATTATTATTAAGTAACTGTTTTTCATCATATCATCATTAATATATTAATTAATTATCTGATACTAATCGGGTAATTAGATGGTATCATCGCATCTATCCGTTTGGCAATCAATTTTTGATTTCATCCTATGATCTATACCTGTATTACAGACATGTTGACTAGCAAATGGGACAGTGTGTAACAAATGTCTATCATCATCCTTCCTCAGAATGTGGAGAATATAAAATTATGCAAATTGGAGACACTACGTAGGTGTGTAGCTGTCTTGCAATAGATTCAAAATGACCCTAACGAATAATTATATACGTTGTTAAAATGGTAAATAGCAGGATAGTTACTAGTGATAGCTCATTACTAGAGATCGGTATCAGACCAGAGAAAGACAAAAAAAGCTTGTTTTTCCAATGTGTGATCTTAAAAGCTTCTAAAACTCAAGACAATGGCATAATCTTGCCACCAGCTGGATATTTGAATACATTAACTTGTTATTTTCTTTATAATGGACTATAATAGAACTTACGTCTAATATATTTGGCCGTTTATAGTAGGTTTAATAATATTTAAACACTTAGGTAAAGCACAAACGAAAACGCTCTTCAAGCTATTGTTGAATCTGCATTTTAATAGCAGGTTAGATATCAACATAAGCATTCTGATTGATTGTATATTAATGATCTGTATGATTTTCCATATGGATGGTTATATTACTAAGTTAACTAACTGTAGGCTTCCACTCTATCCACCAAAGTCCTGTAATATATTAATTGGATCCACTCCTCCCGTATGACCGCCCACGATGGAAGCCATCACAGAGGCTGTGGAATAGAAGTGGATTAAAAGACAAATAACGCTTTTTGAGAAATAAGTATATTTCAAGATAATCCTCGGTAGATAAGCTGCTGGAAAGCTATGTAGTAAATTACAGTAGAAATATTTCATTGAAAACATTTATTTCATTCGCACCAACACATCAACTGCGGTAGTGATGGTGGATATTATGTAATTTGGTCACTTTTAGAACTAGATATTTCTAACTTGCTAGTTCTATTAAAAGAAAGGTGCAACCACGAGATATTTTAAGCATCTAATTGTTTGATGTTTTGTATATAATACGGTTTTATGTACGGTCGGCATTTGATTCTGAACCAGATGTTCAACGCCGGAGAGAGTTTTGCTAAAAATAGAAACAGACGAACATTTGTTCAGTGTATAAATGGACATTTTATGTGCATGTCTAATAGTATTAATTGTATTAGTTGTACGAATTGTCCTTTCCTGCTGACGAATAATATACACTAAACAAAATATATACAAAATACATGTGTCTAAATATAAGAAAGCTTTGATGTATTATTCCACCATTTTATAGGACTTTTAGTGACTATTTATTACTTTTTATACAATTATAGAACTGGAATATAATAGTTTCTAACCTAAACTTCCGCATGTAGTATAAAGCATTTTCTACCCTCCCCCCAAACAAATAACAGTTGGGAACAGTGACTCTGATTCGGCGATACGTACAAGGATACCATTCGGTTAGTCCCAGTGTCGCAATGGTTAGAGCAATGCGTGTCTATCCTCAAGGTTGTGCATTCGTATCTGACTCATATCTGTAACTCTCAGGATGCCACAGGAATATAAAATTTAAACTATTTCCTGGATACTTCCCTGCTAAAGACTGATCCGGCAAAATGAAGCAACACGAATCAAATTACTTTTCGTTATTCGTGAAGCAAGATTATTTGTGTGTCATATGATTGGAAATGTCGTACCGAGACTGCGTTCTTCTTCCGTTCGGAAATTGAATTATTATAACGAAGCCAACTGTGTCAGTAAATTGTTTTAATGTTTTTTCAAACTTTTCTTGGCATGAAATTTTGCCATTATCGAATTTGTATACACACTCATCGGTACTTGCAAGGTTCGCGGATATGAAATTCTACCAATATTGTGTAGTTATCTGAGATTTGAAAATTAAAACAAAATACACCGCATTAAACATGATAACCTTTTTTACGAAGGCGTGTCCATCTTAGTGACAAATACTCGAACATATGATAATATAACGCAATTGTTGTCTGATGATGTGTTTATGGTATGCTGCAGGGGGGGGGGGGGGAGGTTATATATCGATTATTATTTTCCTTTCAAAAATTCCTAATGAACACAATACGAAATTTGTAATGAACAGGACACCAATTTAGCATACCTGTCTCTTGAGGTTCTCGCTCTGACACATTTGCAAGCAGGTATATAATATCATAAAAAATTGTAATATTTTACATAATGAAATAATTTTTTTGTAAAGTTATCATGTTTGTCTATTGCGTATATACAAATAATCAAATAATTTTTATTTAAAATAGAACGATACGGTAGTTTATTTAAATATAATAAATATATACAGCTATACAAATATGGTTCTCTGTCAAAGTGTTAGACAACGTGACGCAATATGACATATAAACTTCCTACTAAACAACAACATCTCGGTAATCTGAGTTAGGTAAGGCTATTCTAGTTTAATTCAATATAAACATTGAGTCCCCTCTTTTATTAACTTACCACAAAAATAGCTAGATTGTTAGATAAAAACTATCTAAGAGATATTATCTAAAAGTTCATCTTTTCTGTCCTCTATGAAAATCGATAACTTAGTGTTATATTATTTTTTACTCGAAACACAAATAACCTATTTACAGACCATTTAAACTATGTCAGATATAATTAACTCATATAATGAAGACGAAGATATAACTGAACATGTTTAATATAGTTTACCAAACAGTCAAAGACAGGATTCCTCTTTCGTTTCACATACAACAGAATAACTCACACGACCATAGCGTGATATCCAAGGACACAATACATCATTATTTTCTCGCCTGATTGAAGACTACATCCTTTCCTGTCCTTCCTGAAGACAATACCCTTTCTAGGACTGCCCGAAGACATCACCCCTTCAGTACTACTTAAAGACAATACTCATTTTCCACCTCCTTCAACTTTCACTTCGCGAAACATAAAATGACAGACAAGTCTTGCCATCCAAGTATTTGTCTAGTTTATATATCTGTGTTCCACATACATGTACATTGCTGTAGGCAGATAACCTAGTCTTTTTAAGTTAATGGTAATATATACTGTATATGTTGTTGAGTCCAACGTGTACTGCAATTCGTATAGGTAAGTTAATTTATTATGTATGACTACTTCACCTATTCAAATAGGCTTATTTTAGTTGGAGAATTGCAAATTAAAATTATTATTTGAATCTAAGACATCTCCATTTTCGGGGAACCGTAAACTATTACGTTAGAAACTCAGCAGATGTTAATGCCGTTGATGCGATAGGAGTTCTCCTCAGCTCTTATTTACTCAAATTACCCATCCTTATACTGTTATACTATCATACATAATAACAATCACGAATGCAATATTGATAATATATGCTTCTTGTTGGTGTTGTCATTAATAAGAACAACATTATCCATGTTAACTGATTGGTTTGAATATTATAATTGCTTTAGATCTCCCGAGTAATGCCAAGTTTGAATGTTATTTATTTAAAGGATGGAAGCATTTAATGGAAAACTTTCAATTTCAACTTCAGTTTTAAATATAACAATTTTAACGGCTGAAATTCAGTATCTTTATTCTTCTGAAAGTAGTAACATGAAAATACAATGTTTAGTGAGGAACAATAAATACGACGCTGCAAAAAGCTGAAGAATGCAACCAGAAACATATTTTGTTTGGGAAATGATCCTTGTCTAATAACAAAATGACCCCTTAATGGAATCTGTGAACTAATTGTTTTAGAAGACGCAATTCGCTTAATTATAAACTAAAGTTATGGCAAAAATTTAAAATACAAGATAAAAAAAGATATTGTGGATATCAATGATAAACATTGTTTGTCTTTTCTATCCTGTACAATGGGTCACATCAATCTATGGCATAGCCTTTGTTGTAATTTCTTGTTCAGATAAAGAATGGTCGCCTTAGCTACAGTTGTCCTTTCTTTGTTCTTAAAAGAAACACAACAAACTATATATTGCCAAACATCGCAGGTGCATAAGCTAGGAATTAATTGGTAAGATGTTTTTATATAGCTAAAGCTGAGCATATTGTAACGATGTATGTCTTCACTCTCTGTTACCTGAACAGTGTAACATAATATTGATCATTGACGAAACTTTGGATATATATTTATATAAATAGTATATAGTTCAATAGAAGTGATAATACCCTGTTTTAAGAAAAGCTTCAAACACGTTTTACAATTGCCAAATATGGGATTAGTTTTATGTTGATAAAACGTTAATGACAGTATTTAGTAATTTCATGACAGGAAATCCATATGTTCACCTCTTCGATGTTAGATATGTCATTATCATAAGCACATAATATCATGTGGTGATTCAAGTTGGCAGCTTGACATTTGTATTATATGGGTCTGCATATCTGGTCGTAGTTGCCAACATATTTCCTGGGATTTAGTTCGATTGAAAGTGCGTATATGGATGATAATTTGCCCAGCATATGAGAAACGATTAACAACGGGTATGAAAAAATGGTCCTTTTAATGAAATAGGCTGTTTTACCTGTGAATAATATATCTATAATAATATAAACTATTATGCATTTTCAATAGCAGTAATTGCCTTTTACATTAGAGAAAATATGGTAATTCCTGACTCGTCAGGTCTTTCATAACCAAACCTTGTATATTCTGTGAAACATTTGCTTATGTAATAGATGGATATTCACATTGCAATCTTCATTTATATGCCATTAATTATCTATAAATATCACATACAGAAACGCCAGTCTCAAGTCTTCTCATTTGAGCAGCAATCACACTTTGTTCTTGTCTTGCCAAACCGAACGAATGTTAAATTGTTAATCAAAGATGGTAGGCACTCGAAAACGTAGCCAACAACATACTAAACAGTCAAGGAAATTAGTTAATTAAGTAATAAATAAAATAGGTAAAGATTAACACCAAGGGGTAATGGTGTTGGATAATAGGAACAGGTACGGATGAGAAGTAAGCTCACTGTTCATCAGGATCAATGCCTGCATAGAAAATGAGAAGGTTATCTTTAAAGCAGTAAATAACGTCCTTGAAGAAAGCGAGCCACTTTTCTTGATACATTTAAGTTTGAAGAAGAGACAACAGAAGGTTTCAATATGTTCTTTCTAGAGACGATCCAAATGATTAGGGTAACTTTTGAAGCACCCGAATAATACCAAATACAGCCGAACATTAGCTATAAATATTACGTGGAAAGGTTTACTTCACTCTCCGAAACAGTACATCACCAAACCTATCAGGAAATCATCTAATGCTTTATCTAAATTGGATCCAGCCCCAACATAGTTAATCAAAGACTATCAATATACATAGTGTACCCATGACGAACAAAGAAAATCTGTCATTACTTTGATGAATTCTGCACAAATGACGTCCTTAATCAAGAAACCCAGTCTGGACAGAAACGATCTAAATAACTATCGATCTGCTTCTAATTTGACTTTCATCTCGAAGTTAATTGAGATACTTGTCACTGCTGATTTAAATCATTATGTCCATGGCAATGATATATTTGTGCCTCAAGATTCTACTGTTCACATACAAATTGGTGCAATGCTTAGCCCACCTATATATATATATATATATATATATATATATATATATATATATAAATATATATATATATATATATATATATATACAGTTCAATTAATACTGTTCAATTAATAATTTATATATATATATATATATATATATATATATATATATATATATATATATATATATATATATATATATATATATATATATATAGTCCAAAAGACGATTAGTCACATATTTACGAAATAATATTAAAAATGGGTGAAGCTTTGGTTAGCATTGTTATTGCAATATGTTGTTTTACCTAATTCTAGGCCCGGGAAGGTTTCTGGTCCTAATACTCTGTCAATTGTAGTCAATATCAAATATTTATTAATAAAAATTATATAAATTTCAGTTGATATCTCCTATGCGTCAATGGAGCTAATAATATTTAGAATTAGTCATATATATATATATATATATATATATATATTATATATATATATATATATATATATATATAATATTAATAGAGGGTGAAACAAATGTTTCCCTAATAGTCCGAATAGAAAATATCGATTAATTATATTACGCGGTTCCTTATTAATGCAATGGAGTTGTGATTTATTCAATATTATAATATAATTTTAAACTTGAATAAAATTATGTCTTTCATATGGTTAATTAATTAATTCAGTCATATTATAAGAATAACAGTTATAACAAAGTAGGCCTTTATTAAATTAATTTAATTATAAAAAAATTGATTTTGCTGTCCTAATACGACACCAGATGAAGAATAAAATATTTGTAAATAGTGTTAGCTTCCGTAATGTGATATATTACTCAACCCAATCTTGCTGTCCTCAATCCGGTCTTCATTATGTCTGATTCAGAAATGATTTGCTTAAAATTGTCCAAAGTAACGTAATGTCGTTATACACGCATTTGTTCTTTGGATAAAGATGGTAATGTCTATTTATGGACTAAATTAACGATGTAAGAATTAATTATAGATTATAATAATAATATGCATATATAATATTAAGTAGGCTGGGGATATTATACAATACAAAATATTATTGTTTAATTGGGTGTGTCTGCATTACTACATATATATATATGTGCCTCGCTATCTTTCTTGTCTCTCCAAGTATATATACGATGTCCATATCAAAGGTAGGGCGTTGCGATACCTCAGTACTTACAGAATTGTGCTTCAAACCTCACGGTCCCGGGTTCGAACCCGTCTCGTACCTGACCAATCCTCACACCTCATACTCATCTTATTCCAAGTATATTGAAAAAAGTACAGTGGAGGCATCCCGATGAATAAATCAATACAAGGGAGTCTATACAACCTAATGCCAGAGCCATTCATCTGGATTGGTTTTCAGAAATAAGCCTGATGCTGGATTTATTTATTCTATTTGACATCAACGATCGTGACATCCTCTTATCATTTCGTAAATAGACGCTCCGGGTCCACTTCGATTTAAGAGACTTCTGAATGACAGGATTACCTTCGGTGCCGTTCAGATCTTAATACGTAGTGTATCTAAAGGGTCTTTATCAGAAAACATATTACATTGATACCAGAGCAATGGACGATATGATACGATACGCCGAGATGGACTTCAGGATCAGTTACTTGCTGAAGACAGTTAATTTACATTGCCATTAAGCTGTCTCTAAGTAAATCGACTCGGTGGTATTTGTAGAATAGATTCATGTACCTGATTGACGTTAAATTATGGAAGGAGGGGAATGTGTTCAGACTAAATCAAAGCTATAGCGCAACTAATTGTATTAGTGCATAAGCATAATGCATAAGCATACCAGTATATCAGCTTCTATGTAGATATGAGCATGCGTCTCACCAGGTGTGATTCTCTACAAATCGAAGAAGTACGAATATGTATGTTATTTTAGATCAATCATAATAGCTTAATCGCAATATCGACCCGAATACAGGTAAATTGTGTATCCTAGACCTGGTATTACCACATTTGGACAATTGGTCTAATTCTGAACACATCTAATGGATCATCATACCGACTGTTGTGAGATATAGACATCTTTTTAACAATTTTGACCTACATTCACTATTCGCTGCCTGGATCAGTGTTCATCCAATATTCATCGATCACACCGGCCGGCTGCATAACACGAACACCAAATGGAAAACACGTTACACCAATATTAGAGACACTACAGAAGGTTATGCCTTTAGGCACGAAATACTCAAGTATTTATCACCGAGTTGTATCTTTTTCTTGACCGTGTCCTATAAACCAGAGAGATATTTACACGGAAACTAATACCGGATGATTCCAAAATGAGAACAGTTATCTATAGTAATCGAGATTTCGGTAAGCTGTCACCTGCTTTCAGGAACCATCAGCCAAGTATAATTAAACAATTGATATCCATGTCAATTTCTAAACGCGAACTCAATAACAGATTTAAGCGTAACATCACATCGTAGATAAGCTAGAAAGCTTTCTGGTAGATTGCAGTAGAAACGTTTAATTGAAAATAAAATCCCGGTCATAATATTAATGTGTAGTAATTCTTCGATAATCAGTATAAAATATGTCTCTCAAACGCCAAGATATATAATATATAATATTGTATGTTTATATAGCACCAGAACCAGGTGACCCTGTTCTGAGGCGATATACAGTATTTGTATCCCTGATTCAGACCTGTTTCCACCCAAAACACATACCAACTCCCAAGAGGCCACGACGCATGCTACCATTGAAGGCGCTCGAGGTAACTGGAGACCCTCATATCAGTCACAGTGTGTATTACAAACTAATCATTCACTGACCTAATTATTTTGGTGAGCACACTTTGAGCGGTTATGGCATGGCTTATTCCGGGAGATGGCCGGGACGAACTTAGGAACAACCGTGAGATTTTATGTTGATCGTATATTCCCGTAACCGTATATTATTTATACCCGTGCTTGTAATATGCAAAACGTATATATAGGAAAATATTAGGATACAAACCCGAAAGTAAGAATACTTTTAGTTATAGCCATGAATTAGTTAAACCCGTGCTCGTTATAAGCGATTTGCACTCTATTTCACTGTAGTCACCATTAAGCCATATGACCCAATTGTGACCAGCATAACATACTCCATTTGTATCCTACTAAAGATGGTCATGCTTCGGGGTGATATATGTTTGTTAATAGAACAAATGTCACTCGTCACCGAGACACTTTGCTGAGAACATTCACCATCCAGCGAACAATATACCTGCATGACTTCACGAATTATATATCTCGGACACACACAAACACACACACACACACACACAAAGAGAGAGAGGGGGGGAGAGAGAGAGAAAGAGAAATTAATGATAGTGATATATTTTCCAACACTTTTAAAATCCCTAACAGGTATTACTTTAGTGCAATAAATTAATGTATACATACAAATAAACATATAGTCTGATTGTTAGGGATTAGCAGTTAAATATTGATCATGTTGTGGTTGTTTAGTATTGATTTATTTGAAAATCAATAGTCTGACGAACAAACAAGAAATACAATTATATCAGCAAGTTGCCCATTTACCCATTAGTACCTCTGTTCGTTCGTATGATATATGTACAGTATTTAATCGAAACGTGTGTTTTTATTTCCCTTACAGTATAACTTAACATAATATTGTTCTATCTACGACGATTGAAATGATCAACTCAGCCACTGAAATAATTAATTAAATGATTATAATCGACATATAATCTAACAGTTTATTTGATACACCAATTAATAGATGCCACATTTGCTTCCTCGGTCTGACATTGAGAAGCAGATCCGTACTTCAGAAAATGAGTAATCTTGAGTAATATATATACTACTATATATATATATATATATATATATATATATATATATATATATATATATATATATATATATATATAAAGAGAGAGAAGTTAGAAGATTATACTCTAATTTAAGCATCATACATATCTATTTAATAAATCCTACTTCACAGTTTCTATTATTTAAAATAATGTTTTGTTGTTGTCGTTGTTGTGTTTGTTTTTGTTGTTGTTGTTGTCGTTGTTGTTGTTGTTGTTGTTGTTGACGTTGATCATACAGTCCATTTGTCGGGTAGGCATTTCTAATAATTAATCAAGTAAGGGAAGTATGAAGCCCGGAAACATATTAAAAAAATTGATCCTTCATTAAGGCGCTTACAGTAAGATGGCATTACTAATGTTGAAGAAAATACAGAAAAATTTACATGAACAGTAAAGATGAGCTTTTTTAGAACTAATAACAGAAACTTAAAACGTGAATGTATTACAATAAATAAATATGTATTTTCAACACAACGCTTTCTCATTTCAGAAATGACATCACGTATTCTAATGACGAATATTATGCTTCAGAATAAAAAAATTCCGGATGTTTATCTATGATGATCAACTAAAGGATGATTCGTTTTGCAAGTAGAGGAAATGAGATGGGACGTAAATAAAACTGTTTTCAAGATAAAAATGAAAATTCACTTTAAATAAGGAAATATTTTCTTATTTTAGAAAATTCCTAGGTTATATGGTTTTATTCTTTATCAGATATTTGAAACTCACATCTCTCCCATGTTGAAGGTTTCAGAACGTTTGATCAGGTATAAACTGCTAGATATAAAATTAAAATGCAAGAAATGACAAAAACACGGAACAAAAATGTGTGAAATAATAATTTTCACAAGACAATAAAAGCATTTTGAAATAACAACCTTCTACAATTATGTGTAATATAGCCACAATGATTACAACTAGTATGCGTTTATATAAAATATGTTTTATATACAAATTCCCTGAAGTCAGGACAATAAATTATTTTAAACGTCGCCCCAGTTGGTGTTTTAACTGAACAATAACAATATTAACAATTACAAATATAGATATGTATTCTTATACTATATTCACAAAGATTAATTTTAGGAATAATTACACTTTATGTTTTCATCGTTTTTATTTTGGATTTGGTAAACATTTACTGTATTAACGAACATTAAATTGCGTTAGTTATGAAAGTAGACATCCTGATATTTACCTAGCAAAATGACGAATGATCATGGAAATATCAAACTGATAAGGGAATAAAGATATGGAATAAATGTCCAGTCGAAGATAATGGTGATCAATAATATAAAATGATACACAATAGAGATTGGCATCGAAGTTCTGATTCCAATCGAGTATTATACCTGTATACATTAGGACTAAACGTCATCAAAATGACAGCTAATAAACAGTCTGGAATATATCGCTAATACCAACTTAATTTAATATTATAATTTAGTTGATGCAAGTAACTGTAAATTAAATTCAATGTTCACCCACAGTCTTCATATATACGATGAACTGTTAAGGAATCTAAGACTGTTCTGTTTTGTAGAACAATTTGTTTAAAGATCTTATATTTGTATACGGTTTTAAATTTAATGGTTTCTTCTGGGGTGAAATATAATGATTGATCAACGGTGGTTCCGGGTCGTTAAAAAGTAAATGCTACTGATATAAATTAATTTATACTTGCTTCATTGGACCAAATTTAGATTAAGCAAAACAAATATATATCTAGATCGAATATAATTATCTACAAGATGTTATTCATTATTGGCAAATATACGGAACATCGACTTGATTGTAGTCAGTTGGCTATAAATATATATATATATATATATATATATATATATATATATATATATATATATATTATATATATATATATATATATATGCAGGAGGAAATTCTATCAAAATGAGAAACTTATTGATTTATGAAGCTTTAGCTTCTAGGGTATATATTATTAATTATATCATTAAAGTATAATATTCAACAATTAATAAATGTCTATAAAGTGATAAGAAGTCAGATCCAAATATAATGAACTGATTCCTCTCCCCAAGCGTAGCGTAAATTGTGCATCAACGTGTGCTATGTAGCACACATTGAGAACGGTTATTAACTAAAGCTGTTATAACATTGTTAGGGGTGGTTTATTTATAAAATAGGCTGAACATTATTTGTTGGAAAGAGTTACTTAATTAACACCAAAGAACAATAACCTTTTGGCTTGTTATCGTCAAACGTTTCATGCATAAATTAAGCGAGTTTTTATTAAATTAACACAATTTAAAGTAACTTACTATTCACTTTGTCAATAGTATATCATTCCATGGATCGTCACTTCTAGTAAACGTCATTGGTTTAGTAACAGAAGCATCGCAGATGATGTATGGACCTTTAAACAAAATGTTCATCATGTCATATTTAATCTATATCCAAATATATTACTGGGTTGCAATATGATAATAAGCATATGATTGGCTGTAAACCATGTATTAATAACAACGTATACTTATTTGTCAATGTGTGCTTACCTTATCAATGTCAAGAACAATTTGATGATTATGTACCCTATCTCGGAAAGGTAATCTCTGTGGTTGAAAAGAGTGCTACATCCTACACAGTTCTGGTTGGTGATTTCAATGCAGAAGTTGGTAATATTTTGGAAAACGAGTTGTTAAATTTTGCCAAGACATTTAACTTGTATATATCTTATTACAGGTGGTACTATAGGCAGTACTAATGATACATTCACATACGTAAGTGATGCCTATTTTACAACATCTTGACTAGATCACAGTGATATATGTAGCTTTTCGATGCACAATAACATATCTGAGATTAAAATAAGAGATACACTTTCAAGTTCAGATCAGTTACCTCTTTCTGTTGTTCTTAGGCATGATGGTGACATTACTAATGATATTGTCAACAGAGACAATGGCGGTCTTCCTTACTCCCACGACCAAACCTGCAATTGACACAAGACTACACCTGAGGATATTAGCAGACACGAACACAGTACAAAGACGTTCATCTGTAACATCGGGATATCACTGGAAGCTTTTTCCTGTATTGATAGCAGATGTGAATCTATTCAACATAGAAACGACGTTAACAATATGTATGTACACAGGGCCAGTGGGCTTACCATACCGACATATTGGTGTAAAAGAAACAGCACGTGCAGACGCCTTAGTAACATCCTTAACACACAAAGACATGACCGCTTTCTGAAGTCTATTGGGAGTATGAGTGATACAGTATACTACTGCCAACATCCATTAACGGTATCACAGGTGCAGAGAAAATTAGTGAAATGTGGAGTCAACACTACAGTGGAATTCTGAACTGCATCCAGAAAAGGCCATGTCCAATCATTATTAAATTCCATAGATTCCACGGATCAATTCATCATCACGCCAAACGACATCTCTATGGCTATTAGGGCTCCGAAGAGGGGAAAATCGGTTGGATTTGATTTGCTTGCATCCAAACATTACATCCATTCAGATCATATGTCGAAAGTATTTTTAGCCCTTTTACATACCTCCTTTATTACACACGGTCACTGGCCTGTTAATATTATCAAAACAATCATTGTTCCACTTATTAAGAGAAAAACCGGTGATGCAAGCGACAAGAACAATTAAAGACCAATAGCGCTGGTCACTGCTGGATTAAAATGTTACTGGAATTGTGCCTTTAAATAACACAGAGACATATATTAGTATAGTCGTAACAATTTGGCTTTAAATCCAAACATGCTACTGTGTATTCATTCTTTGAAAAATGCCATCCAGTACTACGGATAATATAATAGTCCTCTATTTTCATGCTTTTTTATGCCTGTCGTGCTTTTGATAGAGTTAATTATTAGTCACTGTTTGATAAACTTGTCAGACGAGAGGTTCTTCTGTTTGTTGTTAGATTAGTATGCATTAGGTATAACTCATAAAATGCGGCATGCCAACTTCGGTGTATCGTAATACCAGTACTGATGTCCGACAGGGAGGAATACTATCTCCAAGATGATTATCTTTGTATATAGTCACTTATCTAAAGCTTAAATTAGTACTGATATTAATGATAGAAGACAACTTTACACCATCTCTGCTCGAGCTAGCATATCTAAATATCACGACTTGAGCTGATTAGAATCGTAATGACATGGCTTCAATGGTAAATGAGGTAAAACTAAAACGATGCAAATCTTCAAAATCTACAACTAGACTAAATGACAAAATTATACAAATCACCAACTGTTTTTGGTGAGTGATGGACAATCCCTGTACATAGATATAATAATCAATTGATAGATTCCGCATTCAATTTAAATCCAGAATGAAAATTGAGAATTTTCAACAAAACTGATCATCATCAAAACGGTTTTTAAATATCAGCTATTTTATAGTTACTTCCATGCACTTTTTCTTGCCATATATCAAGAGTGAATACATATATTTCAGACATTTGTATTCACTAGAAAGTAGCTCTTAAATCTGATGTGCAAATAACTGAAAATAAATAGTACATATAGAGCACTAACACTAACCTCCATTCTCTTTCTGCCTATATATATATATATATATATATATATATATATATATATATATATATATATATATATATATATATATATATATATATATATATATATATATACATATACAATATACAAAATATTTGAGTCGATGTTGTGATTAATCTAAAATAACATTAATACTTCTTTACTTGGAGGTTGTATTCGTTTTTCATTAATACAGTTATTTACATTATGTCTTTGAATTAGCTCGAACACGTTCCTTTCCTTCCATATATTAACATCAATCACAAACACGACTCTATTCTAAATATAGCACCATGTGGATTTACATAGACAGCTTAATGGGAATATACATTTATCTGTCGTCAGCTAGTAACTGATGTTGAGGTCCATCTCGGAGTATGTTATCGTCCACTGACTTGTTATCAATACGATATGTGTTCTTGTTTGATACAGACACTTCGGGTACTCTACATAATATGATCTGCGCTACAATGAAGGCAAGGCTATTATTCAGATATGACTTTGATTTCAAATAGAACAAATATATTCAGGATCAGGTTTGTTTCTGAAATCTGATCCAGATGAATGACTTTGGCAATAGACTGAATAGACTTCATTCTACAGATGTATTCCTCCAGAAGGCTCCATAGTTGGGCTCCCCAGGCTAACATATCCCGCAAATACAGGTATGAGGCAGATTCGAGCCCGTGACCCTGAGATTTGAAGCGCAATGCTGTAACCACTGATATATTGCAACGCCATTTCCTTGCTATGGAGATGACACAGGCATTTGGAAAGACATCAAAAATAAGTAGGTATATATATATATATTATATATATATATATATATATATATATATATATATATATATATATATATATATATATATATATAGCTACCTATTGTACTTAGATAAAAATGAAAACACACTGAATCACAAGACAGAACATAAACGTGTGAACTTAAGTTTATTACTAGGAAGATAAAAACATATTCCTTTAACAATTAGTTTCATATGTCTATAGTATGGTGACAATGAAATAAAGTATTATATATTTTTTGGTGATATTAAGTTTAATCAGCTTTGATTATCTGTTTTATTACACTGCATAGAATTGTCTTCAAGACAACACCTGGGTGTCGTCTGCTCCTAATATCTTCTCAATGGGTTGATATATCTAAGTTAATATAGTATATCAACATTACCATCTTTAATAACACTTTATTTATTATCAGTTAGTATTGAATTCACAAATTCCATCTTTAAGTCTTCTCGGCAGAGGAGTAATTGGCGAAAATTCATCGTTTCAAGCCAACGTCGATTTGTATTAATTAAGACGGAAGATACTCAGCCAGCAACGCGTTAATTGGACAAAGCGTCCATGTAAAGGTGAAGAGTATTATATGCCAAAAGATAGAATAATACACAGCAACACTGATAAAAATAATATGAAGGAAATATGATTTGTTAAAAGCATATATAGATATATGCATATGGTAAGTGTAGTAATGAATTTTGGATCAGCACAACTGAAGGATTCGGGTGTGGCTCCTGAATTGTTTATTTTTTATTCAAATAATTAAAGGCGTGAATAACCTTTCCCATAAATAGAGCAATTTAAGTTCTGGGGATATATTTACCTCGAAAAAATTACATATGCAAATACAGATATTTTGGATAAATGAAACAATACCTACAATAATTCAGCAATGTGAAATGTGTATTTTACGCCGATTATGAAATAGCGTTGTATTCTCGGATACATCATGGAATTCGCAAAACCAAATCTGCATATAAAGATACCTTTATGACCTATTTATTCACCGACAACAAAAATTCGTAAAGACCAGTGATTGGTCAGAATATTCGAGAGGGGGAGAGGTTATGCAAATTCATATATTTCTGTAATTTAAACTTCTTGGTGTCATCAATATATAGTTACCTATACTTCTAAACAATTTATAGCTGTATACTAATTTTAGCTGAAGCAAAAGGTACATAAAATAGCGCAGAATACAACACATAGCGAGTTCAGACAGGCGAAATAAATAAGATGTTAGTTATGGGGCAATTAGGTTTAAGGTCACAGTAATATGTGACACATATTTCATCTATTAGGTTTAGTGCGAGATTATTATCAGCGTTACGCTGTCCCATATTGTCCTAGAGTTCTTAAACGCTATTAAATACACACGTTTGTTTTTCATATGACTCGTTTCTAACATAATTAATGTACAATATAGTGTTGTCTGAGTGTAGACAATATATTCTTGGTCAATATCCACCCATTATTTAAATCAAGTTAATGATTCAGAGCAGTTATGAAGATATAACCAGCGTAATGCGTGCTCTGAATGTTTTTCTCCATGATTCTATTCCCTCTTTATTCAAAAAATGGTGTATGGAAAATACATACGATGATCAAATAGCTAAAGTTCATCAATAACAAATAAGTCAAATCCAAAGATTACATATAAAAACATCCAAACCTCTTAAAGGAGCTTATAATATTTATTTGCAAAGAATTAGTCGAGGAGAATTATTAAACATTATGTCTTAAATAAATAATTTTAATTTTCAGAAATTTAATATTCACTCCCGTAAATAAATATCAGCTCAGAAGAGTAAATAAATGTTGTGTTTAATATTAACGTGGAACGTTTGATATTTCCTTATTATTTAGTCCGTATTATTCATTTCTTGGATATGATTTATTAGTTAATAAAGATGCACTTTAAATATTTAAATTAGCTGGTTATTTTCAACATTTGCTGGAAAACTTCACCCATTCTTGATGTCATCAAATCGGTCTTTGTGTAGTCTGATTCAGAAAGTATTTCTATTAAACTGTGTAACGTAATGTGGCTATTCGCGATTTTGTTCCTTGGATAGTGATATAAGTATCTTTTTATGGACCACAGTAATTATATAAGAGACACTTATATTATATATTAATTATAATTAGTATACCTAACATTATATACATGTTCAATATGAAATATTATGGTCACGTTTAATTCGGTTTGTCCGCCTCACTAAATATGTTCCCCGCTATCTATTATTACTACAAACTGTATCATTTTTATCATCCTTCTTCTTTGCATCTATATTGCAAAAAGTCCTGATGATCCAGGCTGTATGAAGAAGGCATCATTTCGACTATTTTTGATAACAATATGGAATAGATCCGGGTGTCTTCAAAGACAACTGACCTATTTCAAATCGCACACTTACACCAGAGAGAGGTCGTTACAATTGTCTAGTGTTTATAACACGGAGCTTCAGACCACCGGGTTGTGAGTTCGAATCCAACTCAAACCGGTATTTGCGGGATACGGTTATCTAGAGTGTCGTTCCTCGGTAGAATATAAGCTGCATTACAGCTAATAAACTCCAATCAATTTATCCTAAATATATTGGAGAACGTACTATGGTGCCATCTGCAGGAAAACACCCGAACAATATCACTGGCTAAGGTACAGAAATAGCTATGATACTAACCTTTATCAGTTCTGCTTGACATAGTCGATCATGACAACCTTATTTCAAATCAATAATCTTAGAATCGGTTCGATTTAATCCACATCTGAATAACAGTGTGGTCAACTGTGCAAATCAGATCGATATATGTTTGAGACAGGACATCATGTTATATTGATGCGAAGCCAGTGGACGATATGATATAGCAACATGGACTTCAGCACTATTTATATGTTAGTGACACATAAATGTAAATTGTCAGTAAGCTGTCTGGGGAAATAAGTAGAGTGCTATTTTTAGAAGAGAGTAGTTTAGGTCAATTTTAGAAAGAAGGGAATGTCTTCAAGTTAAAAAAAACAGCTTAAAGGATTATATTAATGCATAAGCAATATTAGCTTCTGTGCAAAGAGGTATATGTATGTACATGTATTTTCTTTGACTTTAATCGATTCGTGTCATCACCAGTGTTTTCGCGTATGTATCTATCAAATTAATCGGCTATATAACGCGACCTAAACTGTATAACGCATTACACCAATAGTAGGGATATTATACAAGCTTGTGCTCTTAGGAAAATAGTACTCAATTATTTACACTGAGATGTTTCTTTTTCGTGGTCCTACAGACCAAACATAAAGTTATATGTAAATTAATGTTAGATATTCCTACAACGAGAACAGTTCCAAATGATAACCTTCTTGGGGAATGATGATCAACTGGTTATAATTAAAAAACTAAATATGTATCCATCTGTAAATACAGACTCAAAATATGTTTTAGAACATTATATATATATATATATATATATATATATATATATATATACATTATGGAAACAGAATATGGCAAATCTGTTTATCAATTTGATTACTTTATCATATATTTCAGAATCACTTATTTTGCGCTATACGCTCTGAATTCATTGATTTCAACTTTTAGGTAATATTATCAATATTATCGATTAATACTAATATTGATGTTAAAGAGATAAGATATTGCTCCAAATTAAAGTACAAGCCTGATCCCTGGTAGTACTATGCTAGGAGTTGCTCTACAAGGATATATTTGACTCCTGGATGACACATTTTACAGCCACATGTGGGATTCTATCTCATGAACTCTGTACGTGATTATGCATTATATCCTAGGAAGGTTCCCCTTGTTATCACCTAAATAATTCAGAAGCGTTTCAATCATTACTATTACTAAGAGAAACACAAAGGTCAATGTTGTCTTAAAAGTACATATATGTACCACGAATAATAACCTTCAATAATGAATGAATATTAAAAGTTAATTTTAATTGGATATTTAGGTCTCCATAACTCTTGAAGGTTTCTGTTCGGATTGAATTATCACACACTCAGGCAGTGGATAATAATAATAATAATAATAATAATAATAATAATAATAATAATAATAATAATAATAATAATAATAATGCATATTTAATCAATCACCCTGACTAATAAGAATGATTTATTTTAAAAAAATTAAGAAACCACGAATTTCTAATAACCCCCGTCAACATATTCCACAAAGTGCAGTCTGCAACATTAAACTCACTATCACCATATAACTTAAGCCGAGATATAGGCACCTGTAGTAGTATCTGACTGGATGACCTGAGTTTTCGGGATGACTTTCTTATTGACACCGGTTCACACAGGTATTCAAATGCCATTTCTATGATAGATTTATAGGTTAGTAGTACAATCTTGAAATGGATACGCTGTCTAACAGGTAGTCAGGGTAGTATTTGAAGAATTGGGATAATCTGATTAAATATTGCAGTATTTGTTACGATCCGAGCTGCAATATTCTGAATTCGCCGAAGACGATTTATGGCACAATCAGATATGCTACTAAACAGGGGGTTACAATAGCCTATGCGAGATGAGGGGTGAATATTTGAAGCCAATTGTTCCTGAAGACACTTGGAAATATTGTGATACAAAACGATAGCTAACACACTGAAACATATTAGTAGACAACTAACACTGTGTCTATTTATATTATCATGCCCCAAGGAGTTAACTTAAAGCTGTCTACAAAGAACACTGGATGGTGTATGGCCAAAATGGCAGTTTTTAACGTGGCTGGCAACTTCAAATGAGGGGACACATTTGATCTATAATTTATACCTTCCCCACGGAGACTAATTATAAATAAATTTATCATTTAGAATATATTATATGTTCCGCGAGGAAACCTTGCCAGTTGCCTGGCTGGATGAAAACCTCATCGTACTATAGAGCCACCGCTGAGGCGCGAATCTTCGACCTACCGCACAGAATGACCTTAGCCATAGGTAAATAGTATTACACTCTACCCACGAGGCAAAGGAGGCGTGTATGGTTTTATACATGATAGAATTGCACCAATTCATATGATAAACCTCTGCAACAAACACATTATTAAAATGATAAAAATACAAAATAAACCTATCATTGAATGTGTTTCTTAACCTTGCGATCAACCTATTAATAGATGCAACTGGGTGGCTTACTCGGTCTGAACATAAGAAGAAGGTTAAGACATCGGAAGGTGAATAGTGAACATTTAATAGGTATATTGTATAAAGATATCAAACAGAGATAGGTATCGTATTTTTGTATTCTAATACAGTATTATACCTGGACACTTTTGATCTAAACATCATCAAAATGACAGCTAATAAACACTCTAGAACATATCAATAATCTGAACTTAATTTAATCGAATTTATCTTAAATAAAAGTAACTATAATTGACAGGTCACCCACAAACATTATATCCACGTTGAATTTTTATGGAATCTAAGACTGTTCTATAGATGATATAGTCAGTAAAATATTTCATTCAAAGAACATATATTCGCATTAAGGTTTGTATTTAATGGCTTCTTCTGGGTGAAATATTAAGATTGATCTACGGTGATTATTGATCGTTAAGTAGTAAATGCTATCGACAACAACAAATGAATGCATAAACTCTACAGAACTGACATATTCCATGGCTTTGGAGGAAGTTAAATATTGTACATTTTCTTTGTTAAAGCTATGTATAGAACATCAAGACTACAATTAGATGCCATTTCTTCTTATTGGTGTTACATTTATAAACATTAAGCTGAAGTTCATATGCCATAAATTACGTAGACTTTGTTTTTGGTCACAGGTTTCTTGGATTGGATGAGCTTGTACTATTTGATATGAATGTCAAATCAATTGCTTGAATTAAGAAAGCAAAGACTTGACCATTTAATTAACGACTTGGCAAACAGTCATTGAAATATCAAGCTGAAAACGTAATAAGGAAATTGGACAATGATCGGCTCGAAGATAACCGTCCTGAATAATATATTGCGATATACAATTGTAATAAGATTCGTATTATTGACTCCAGTGCAGTATTGGAGATTTAGATATGTTTAAAGAAAACATCGTAGAAATGAAGAATTAAATACACTAGGAGACATCTTTAAAATGAGCATGGTTTAAGTGTTTTTGTAGCGCACTCGTTTATGCTGTGGTACATATTTGTGCTTAAAACAAGAGTTTCTGCCAAAACCGATTGTCCACCAGATGATATTGCTGACAGTATATGGTAACTAAAGAAAGCCTTCTGGTATTACGTTGTGTACTGTATGCCTTCTTCTGGGACAAAACGATTGATCAACTGTTGTCATGGAGCGAGAAATTATATAATTTACAACTGGCAAATGATTAATTTTCATATTATCCATATAGCTTAATATTTATAAAATAAAATAAAAACCTCACCACATTAACAGATTTTTATAACATAATCGTAGGCCAACACCTAATATAATTATATGCCAGGGATTAGTCGGCATGTCTGGACAGATGGGTGGGGGGTGGTATTACGTCAATTCATAGTCATATAAATAAAACAGACTGTTGGTAGTATCAATACATAATGATATGTAGGTCTCTTCCCCTGTATCTCGGGCGCCTCCGTGGTCAAACGGTACTGTGTTGGACCACAGATCACTACCACCCGTGTTAGAATCTCGGCGTAGGCATATCTGAAGGGTGTTTCATCTTTGTCTTCGCTTCATTACCGTTGGAGGTCGCTCGGCCCATTTAGCCTACTAAGTGGCCGTAAAACATCAATCATCATCACCCTCCCCTGTAACTTCATACTGTTGCTATTATATATAACATATATGACCGCGTTCTGTAAGTGCAGAAGTTAGAGCATTCAACCTCAACCTCCAGGTGTTTGGTTCGGAGTTACCTTTGCCAATGGTTTATAGGTGGGTACTCTAAAGAATTGTATCTCAAAGCCATATATCCCTGGCATAGACCTTTCAGGATATAGGAACATTAAAAGTCGGGATAAGTATCTATGTTTTATATCTAGAATATATTTTATGTTTACAGAAAATTGGTAGACTCTCCGAATGTTGACTGTGTGTCTGACGACGGAGAAACCAGAAATTTAGCCCATAAACCGACGACTTTAAAAGCCTTCCTCTTAGCCAACCTACCTCAAGTTATATATCAATATATATTGGAGAAAAAAGTGTTTATTAAAAGTGTCATAACTCTGTTATGAAGTGCTTTATTAATAAATGATAAAAAATAATAAGGCAACAATTTGATTTAACTAAAATTAGAGAACAAGAACTTGTTTGTTAAAATGTCAACAAAAGAATATCTTTAATCAACTGATTATTAAAGAAGGTTATTAATCATTGTGAATTTAATAAATTAATTTAATTATAGTGAATTATTATTAACCTTGTCAAGCATTAATCAATAGCGTAAAACGTTTGGTGTTACATAAAAGTGTGTCTTCGTTAGCATAATATCATAATTAATTGATCGATTAATAAAAACAATTTTAAATTTAATTTAGTCGATGATTTTCGCAATTTCTTTTTACAAAATTGCCACTTTCTTGGTGTCGTTCATTAAATCTCTTGATTGATTGCCAAACCATTTGTATGGAACTATGGAAGTCAACATGTCGTGGTTGTTGAAATTTATGTTCTCGATAAATAGTTCTATTAATTTTTACGTGACTAGAGCTATATACACGAGCGATATATAGCGATAATAATATGATAAAATGTTCATAAATAGTATATTAAAGAATCAGAAGTTAATAAACGTATCATTCTATTTACTTTCACTCTATCTCTGGCCGCTTTACCATTTAGGTATCAAGCTGTATGAATTTGTTCAGTTATAGAAACAAACATATATGTATGCGCACACACATACACCCACACACACCAAAACAATACAGGCACGCACACACGCACGCACACGCAAACACACAAATATATATATATAGATACAAACACACATACGTATGCAAACACACATACATACAAACACACATACACGCACGCACACACACACAATCAAGCACACATACCCGTATATATATATATATATATATATATATATATATATATATATATATATATATATATATATTCTCAAGAACTCTGTTATGTAAGTAAGTGAGAGAAAACTTAGAAATTAAATAATAAATTATATAAACAAATTAGATGATGTACCATGATTATTAGACTACCTAGATCCAGTTTAAACTTCCTTTTATATATTAAGTATAATGTATTGAAGTATAATACAATTATCAATTCGTATCACGGATTGTTTCATGCAATTATTATAATTAACTAACTATTTGTCGTCATATCATCGTTCACGTTTTAATTAAATATCTGAAATTAATCAGAAAGTTACATTTTATGATCGCATCTTTACCTTTAACACACCTATCTAGATCTCATCCCATGATAAACACCTGTATTACTGACATGTTAATTAATATTAAAGGTTTTAATTGATGTAAAGAATGATGGTAATGAATTAGCACAGTTCAAACAAATGACATTCATCAACATGATTATGACAGACATGGGGCTATATCCGTGAAGAAATAACGAAATCCTTAAATGGAGGCCGCTCGTCTATGATCCGTGGGTTTGGTATCTGGTGATAAATGGTTTAGACGTATCCCTTAATATCTTCTATTTAGAACACCTTAAAGACAACATTCTTACCGTTACTTGAAAACCCACGTGAAATAAATACATTAAAATGATAACAAAATACTATCATAACAAAGAGAAAGCAATAACTTTGTTATGCAATCGAATTATTAATTGCTTCCAGGAAGATGTGATGTTGATGTCAAAATAGTCAGATCATTGCAAGACAGAATCTTTGAAACACATTGTTAAATCTTTCCAGGTATATATATTTGACCAATGTATTAACATGGATGAACATGTCACATCAGTATGCCGAGCTGCCTACTACCATCTTAAGAACATCTAGTGTTTAAAAGCATTCTTGACACAAGAATCACTTGTAGCTGTAGTCCATGCCTTTGTTACATCTCGTATAGACAATTGTAACTCCCTGTTATACGACATATCTGATTATATCACTAATCGCCTTGAGCGAATTCAGAATAGTGCAGCTCGCATAGTGACAAATACTAGAAAATATGATCATATCACCTCAAATCTTCAATAACTACATTGGCTACCTGTTAGACAGCGTATCCATTTCAAGATTCTGTTAATAACTTATAAATCTATTAATGATATGGCGCCAGAATACCTGTGTGAACTGGTTTCCATTAGAAAGTCATCCCGAAAACTCAGGTCATCCAGTCAGATACTATTGCAGGTGCCTGTTTCTCAGCTCAAGTCATATGGTAATTGTACGTTTAGTGTTGCAGCCCCCACTTTATGGAATAAGTTGCCGGTACATATTAGAAATGCGTCGTCTCTTGGAAATTTTAAATCTCTTCTAAAAACACACCTATTTAAGGTCGCTTTCACAGATAAATAATTATTATCTTTTATATCATTACAGGGTTTTTACAGACATTTTATTTATGGTATTATTATATTACATATTATTTGTACAACGCATTTGAATAGCTCCTCCTAGTAAGGGCGCTTTATTAAATATACATTATTATTATTATTATTATTATTATTATTATTATTATTATTATTACCTGATTATATAATTATATTACCTATTATTATAATTCCAACTATCTCAGCTATTTACATCATACTCTCAGGATGCCAGAAATGAAATATGTATATTACTTCCTGGTTATTTCCCTGCTGAAATATGTTTCCTTAAAATACAACAGAACAAATCAGATTACTTTTCGTTATTTGTGAAGCAAGATTGCTTTTATATTATATCATCAGAAATGTCATATCGACATTGTCTTGTTCGTCCGTTCGGAAATGAATTCTCGTTCGGGATGTTATAAGATGCCATGTAACAGAAAATAACGAAGCCGACCGACATATTTCCATGAAATAGTTTTATTCTGCTTTATCTTGCCATGAATCTTTGCTGACATCGAATACGAGTGTATGGCTATGAAATTCTACCTATGATGTTTAGTTATCTGAAGTAAGAAAATTTAATTTAAAAAAAAAAACTGCATTAAACATTACACATTTTTTAAATGAAAGTTTACGAAGGCGCGCGCATCTTAGTGATACATACTAGAATATATGATAATTTCACAATAGTAGTGTTTGATACGTGGTGTATGTTATGTTACAGAGCGTTTTGGTATTTCATGTATCAATTATGGCTATCTTCCAAAACGTCTTTAAGCAAACCATAAGAATTATATGTCTTCACACCAGCAAGCAGGTATAAGATCCAGAAAAGCAATAATTGTATTATATTTATATTATTATTATAAAGGTATACACTTTTTGAAAGTTACGTTTAAAACCTTGTCATGTTTGTTTATTGTTTATATATAAATAAGCAAATACTTACCATCTAAAATAGAACGATGCGGCAGTTTATTTAAACAAAATAAAGTTAATTATGAAAGTATTATGGAACGTGACATACGAGCTTCAAAGAATAGTTTAATCTTAATTAGTTAAGACTGTGTTTTTTAATGCAGTTTAAAGGTGTGCTTCCCAAATTTCAATGACTTATCATAACAGCACCTAAATTATTAGATAATAGAATAACTATCTATAGGATTACATATAGATAAATTGGACATTATATGATTATTATTACACGAAACACGAATAATCTCCTTATACAAGATTTCACATAGCCTCAAAGTGAATTCGTAGGCAAGCCCGCTGAGACAACTAAAGCTTCTTAGTATAATTTGCCAAGGTCAAGATTCTTCTTTTATTTTTCATACACAACAGAACCATCACAAAGCCATAGCGTGATTTCCAAGGATGCAAGACAATACCCTTTCTTGTACTGTCTGAAGACAAAACCAAGTCAGTACTAGTAGAAGGCATCCCCCATTTTTCTACTACTGGCAATCTACACTTGAAATGTGACCGACAGACAGGTGTTTTGTTTATTCCACGTAGAAGTACTTTGATATATACAGAAAATCCATGTCTGTTAATGGTATTATATTACTATATACGCTGCTGAGTCAAACGTGAACTGCAATTCATATAGGTAAGTTAATTTATTATGTATGGCTATTTCACCTTTTCAATTACTTATTTTAGCTGAAGATTTGCAAATTAAATTACTATTTGAATCTAAGACATCTCCACTTTCTGCTCATCGTAAACTATTACATTAACTGCTCGTCTGTTGTGATGTTTGTATTTCATTGCATAGCAGATGCAATGGTCGTGATTGCTAAGAGAGTATCCTCTCAGCTCTATCCGTTAATTGTATCAACGTCGATTATAAACAATCTCTATTTTGAATTTAATTAATATAAAGGATAGAAGCATTTAACGCAAAACTTTCAAGTTCAACTTCATTTTTATATAACAATTTAAAAATTTAAATTCAGTATCTCTAGTCTTATTACAGCGATAACCTGAAAAGAAAATGCTTTTTGATGAAGTATACATACGACCCCGTAATAAGTTGAAGAATGCAGCCAGAAACATATCATGATTCTTATCTAATGTCATAATGAGCCCTTATGGACACTGTTAACTAAATATTTTTAGAAGACGCAATTTGTTTCATTAGAAAGTAAACTTATGGGAAACATATACAATATAACATACAAAATATAGTATGCCAATCAATGCTAAACATTATTTATGTTTTGCTCTCCTATATAAACCGATTAGAGTATTTTATGGCTTGGTCTTCGCTGTCATTTCTTGTTGATATAGAAAGCGTCCACCTCAGTGACAATTGTCCTTCCTTTAGTCTTTAAACACAAAGAAAAACCGAATATTGCCAAACAACGCAGGTGCATAAGCTGTGAATTGATTGGTAAGATGTCTTTATATGGCCAAAGCTGAGAAAAACTGAACCGTGTATTTCTTTACTCTGTCTTAACTGAACACCTTAACATAATATTAGTCATTTGTTGCACTTTAGATATCTATTTATATAAATATGATATTGTATATTAGAAGAGAAAATCGTCTTTCGTCAAAAAACATCAAACGTCTTTTCCAATCGCCAATTGTAACATTAGTTTAATATTAATAAAAGTAGTTCTAATGACTGGCAATCCTTATGCAATCCTTATGTTTTCCACTCTTCGATGTTAGATATGTCATTGCCATAAGCACGATACCATTTCGTGATTCAAATTGCCACCTTAACATTTTCTGTAATGTCAGTCTGTCTATCTAGTCGTAGTCACCAAAGGGTTTAAAGGGATTTTGTTTGAATGAAAGTGCACAGAAGAATGTTTGTAATTTGTTCAAATTAAGTGTAAAAAATGATTGTTTGTTGTTTATCGATTAGAAGGAAAACACGGCAATGCCCCAGAGGGGACATAAATATGTGGAAATAAACTAACCAGGAGTATGAATAAAGGTCTTATCAGAAAACAGGCTGTTTACTTGCTAATAATATGGTAATCATAATATAAGCAATTATGTGTTTTGAATAGCAGTAATTTGTTTTACAATATGGAGAATAAGTTCATTCCTGATTCGTTGTGGTTTTCACACACTAAATTTCTGGATACATTTACTAATTTAATAGAGGACAATCCACATTGCAACCTTCAATTGTCTGGCATTTATTCTCTATAAATGTTATATATAGAAACACAAGTCTCAAGTCTTCTCGTCAGAGTAGTAATTAGACTATTCTTGTCTTGGGTTTGCTCATTGTTAACGGACATTTACCACAACAAGCGAATGTTGCATTGTTTAATTAAGGAAAGTAGGCACTCGAACACTTAGCCAGCAGCATATCAAACTGTCGTGGAAATGTCAAGTTTATAAAGAAGTTTAGTAACAGGGAAAACATCAACCCCAAGGTAATGCTCCTGAATAATATATACCATGTGTGCATTGCGTAAAGCTCCTTGGTACACATGGAACATCCTATTATCAAAACGACACAGGCAGTAATGTAAACACCTATGGATACCAAATAAATTCACTCTTCAAAACGATATGTTTATAATTGGGCGTTTGGAAATTCGGGACTTTTTGGCCACATCAAAGTTGGCCTATTTTAAATATATTCAATGCATCCTAAGGAAATCAGAAGGCTCTCTTTAATATTGTCAATAACGTCCTTCACGGGATCTAAATAACTACCTAGCTGCCTCTAATTTGACCTTCATCTCGACGTTAATCGAAAGATCTGTCATTATGTTAAAGACAATAGGTAGGGTGAACTTCTACCGTCGGCTGATCATCCTGTTCTCTTGTTATACTTGTTAATAATCGTTGATGACTGAAAGACAGGTGCATTGATATTACTCGACCTGTCAACTGCTTTTCACGCCGTGAACCATAACATCCTGCTACGAAACTTGGAACGGGTATTTGGACCAGGCGTGGGGTAATCGTAATCGGTAATCGTAATCGATAGTAATCGATTACATGATATGAAATAATCGTAATCGCCATTTCCAGATGCAATGTAATCGTGATCAATTACATTGTAATCAGCAATTACTTTCATTATTATACGAGGCGTTTAATTATTTACCTTCGTTATATCATGCTAGAGATATGGTTTGGCATGTAAGGCAAAATATAACAATATAATTGATTTACCCATTGACGGACTGCTGTCGTATTCGTGCACACGATGGTTTGCCAGTTTATTGGTCCCATGAACAAGAAAGGAGTCTGTTGCTATTAAAAGTCATATAAACAGGCATTTCAGGTTAACTCATGTTAAGCCCAAGCTAGTCACACAGCCAGTTGTGCGTGGCTTCTTTGTGACACCGTCGTTTTAACTACAGCTCCAAATGACCCTGATTAGCCAGCAGCAGGATGACAAGCAGCCAATTAAATTAACGCTTGCGTTAGTGAACATAAACAAGGCTACATCTTTGCCCCCCGTGGACATACTGGGTGGCAAACGTGGGGATGATTAGATGGAGATCAAAGTACGGAGTTGGGAGGTGGTCTGGTTATAGAAGAAAAATACAATTGTAAAGCATAGCAATAATTTAAGACGTTGAAAAGTGGTCCATTTAAAGAGGTCAAGTTACAGTTCAACGTTTAACTATATTCTAATTATCTTATATATTGTGTAGACCTTACCAGGCCATAGTCACGCCACACATGATGCATTTCGCTACTAAATATACATTTCCCAAATATTCAAACAATTCCATTAATATTATTTCCATTAATCCTAGTTTGGACTAATCCCAGTTATCTCTTTAAATACCTGTGCTTTCATGGCAAATGCATTACTTGCTCCTTTGCTCTATGGTGAAGATTGATCTCAGAAACATTAAAACAAATTAACATCGTACAATGGCATCGAGGTTTGTTGAACATTTTAATTTCAAGAACATACCATAAAATGCTTCTGGCTTTTACAGAGCAACATGTAAACATTGTAACGTGTTTATATCGGTATTATACATGTAGATAAGTGAATATTGATGCAGAATCACATTCATGTTTCTGGGACATTATTGTAATCATGATTATAATCATGATTACTTTACAATGTATTCTCAAGTATTCATAGTATTCTCAAGTAATCGTAATCGTAATCGATTATTTTCATCCTGTAATCACCCCAACCCTGAATAGGACTCAAGGCCGTTGGACTAAACTAGTGATCATTACACAAAGCCATCTCAGATGCAATCGGTCTCATCTTCGACTTTTCATAAGGGTCAGATCTTAGATTCCTACTGTTTGTCCTCAACACATTCCATCTTGCTAGTATAAGGCGGAGTTATGGCATAGGCATGCATTTGTTTGCAGATGATACGCAGCTCTCTACTACAATGGATATATCAAATGAAACATGCAGAGCGGGATCACTTGCAAACTTAATGATCATAAAACGGATGTGCTCATTCTAGTATCCTACGAACAGCTATCTCCACGCTATTACAGACAATGTTGGGCATAGTGAAGTTGTATCAATATCATCGGGCCAGTATGTCAGGAATCTCTGGGTCATGTTTGATCAAACACTGAGTATGAAACAGCACATAACCCATATATATACCACTAGATGTTCGAAACCCCATGTATCTTCCAGTGCCCTCAAGACAACAGCAAGTACGTTCATTGCACCGTGGATATATTATAGCAATTCATTGCTGACAGGGATTCCAGACAGATGTGTTAACCAACTACAAGGCACACATACATTCTCTTTAGACCATATAATCTTTCAAATCCGAAATGAAAACCTATCTATCTGATATTGTTTTTGATGCTTTAGTCTACAAATAATGTTCATTATTGTGCTCTCTATATATATTTGCGTATACATTCCCTTGGAATGGTAGAACTAGTTTGTTTGTGCTTTATTAAGTATCCATTGTCATGTCGTTGTCATTGCTTTATGCAAGTATCGTCAGCGATGGATGCTTGATTGCAGGATCCATAAACACATACTAATGAAATAATCCATAACAGCACTGCAATTATAAATCCTGACAAGTATCAATAAATCAAACTCGATTAACATAAATATTTGCTTCATTGGAAGTTGGTGTACAGTCAAGGTGTCCATAGAGTCGCATTTATGTCTCTGATAACTTTTTGTTTTTTGTTTATTGGTTAGATTGAGTCTGCCCGATTTATAATGCAGTTAATTCTATAGAAATGCAGATGATTTAAATTATATGCAATAGCTGATTATTACCGATATTATATTTCACATAATGTGATTTCGTTTAGGTATAAGTTCCAGGTGCTCGGCTTAGGCAAGATGGAACGACATTTTCATTAGAAAGGAACATATGGCTAATCCTTAATCGATGTGTGTGAATAGTCGATTTAAGTAGCTGATAATAACTCAATAGAATTGATTGATGAAACTGTAGTTAATCATAAATAATCTTATCCCGATTAAGAGAATTATATATATTGAATACACTGTAAATATTGCATGGAACATTTAACAAATAGTGGTAGAGTTAGTATTAACTAAAATCATATAACGATGTTACACCGTACATTAACAATAAAATGCAATTCTACATAAACCTTAATTAACATGAATTATTACTAACTTTGTCTTGTATTAATGAACAGAATTTTTAAATCCACTTAATTGTCAATAGGGTAATATTGTGTACCGACTTACTTTAAAAAGAGATACATTAATTAGTGGATATTACGTATTTTCATATTAATTCACATTTATCCATCCATTTAAGAAATTACAATTTGCTTAATTCTTCTCTAACTAAACATCTAACACAAATGGATTTGTGTCAGAATTCAATCCCCATGGTTAACGTTATCAGCTAATTTTATCGAATTCATGTCATTTCCTGACACCCATAAATTAAAATTAAAAGGAAATAAAAAGATAATTCAATCAGATAATATTAATAATTGATGCTAACAACAACAATGCTTATTATTTTTTATTATATACATAAATACTTGAATGGTTTAGATCCTATCTGGAACAACGCTCCCGGAGAGTGTCTGTTTATGGTATTTTATCTGACAGTAAGTTTTTGTTATCTTGTGTACCACAGGGTTCAGTTCTTGGTCCTCTGGTTTGCACAGCGATATGGGGTTAAATATCACGTGTATGCTGATGAGACACAGCTTTATATATCACTGGATCCTTACAATGAGTTAAAGTTCCCCTCTTCCTTTATTTAATGACACAAGAAGCACTTTCAACTGTAGTCCATGCCTTTGTTACATCTCATATAGACTATTGTAAATCCCTGTTATATGGCATATCTGATTATAACATTAATCACCTTCAGCGAATTCAGAATAGTGCAGCTCGCATTGTAACAAATACTAGAAAATATGATCATATCACCTCAATTCTTCAAATATTACATTGGCTACCTGTTAGACAGCATATCCATTTCAAGATTCTGTTAGTAACTTATAAATCTATTAATGATATGGCACCAGAATACCTGTGTGAACTGGTTTCCATTAGAAAGTCATCCGGAAAACTCAGGTCATCGGGTAAGATACTATTGCAGTACCAGTGTCTCGGCTCAAGTCATATGGTGATTGTGGGTTTAGTGTTGCAGCCCCCACTTTGTGGAATAAGTTGCCGGCAATTTGAAATTCTCCGTCTCTTGAAAATTTTAAATCTCTTCTAAAACAAACCCATTTAATGTCGTTTTCACAGATAAATAATTATTATCTTTTAAATCATTACAGGGTTTTTACAGATATATTATTTGGGGTATTATTATATTACATATTATTTGTACAGCGCCTTTGAATGGCTCCTGCTAGTAAGGGCGCTTTATTAAATATAGATTATTATTATTATTATTATTATTTCCATGTTATAATGATTTGCTTCGTGTGCAATACTCCTGCTTCGGACGCTTTCTTGAGTTTATTTTTGTGAATTTAGAATTTGTCCTGAAATGTTTTTTTCTACATGAAGTCTTATTTTAGTACTGATAGTCATATATATTACAATGGTTTTGAAACTGCTAACAGATACCGTTGAAGCACAATATATTGATTCTTTACGAACAAACGAAGATACTTCATAATTTGTATCTACATGCATTTTAGCTATCAACGACAGTGTGATGTGTGATATTTTACGCATGATACATATCAATAATTAATTACCAAACATCTACATATTTAATGACTCAGAATTACATTGGATTTTATATACACTCTGTACTGAATAGCTACAGCACATGCGCATGTTAGCTGTAAATACACATTGTTTTATATTTAATATATGCATTCTTGTTCAATTATGTTTGTATTTTGCTCTCTAATAGCAGTACATTCTTATGAATATAAAATAAGGAAGGTGAATAAATGAATATGGTATGCAGCTGCTTCGTATGTGCCAGGTTTGTGATAATTCGTTATTAGCTGACTTTATAGTCCACTGACTGTCAAACTAATGTGAAATAAAAATATATTACTCAATCGTCCATTCTCATTTTACTATCACTTTCTGTTTTACATATGGCACTAATACGAAACACAGATATTATTAGAATTAATAATTTCAAAAGAAAAATTAACGGTATTAGCAACGAGAAATGCTTATTTCCCTGGAGCTTTGCTTTACTGTGACGAACAAATAAATGGGGTTAACTACTAAAATAAGAGGAAGTGAGAAATAACTTTTAAAAGATAGTTTTTCTCATATCTATTTTTATGGCTACTAGCTACTGAATATGTTTTCATTTTGTTCTCGTTTCTTCTCAGCTGACTTTACGTTTTTGTATTCTGAATAGCTAACATGAAATACAACTAAATAAATGAATAGTCCATTATCATATTAGTACTTCGGTTTGCTCTCTTGTGGTGCACTTATTTACGAAGTAATAATCCACATTGTGTTACTTGGTAAAGACCTGTTATCACATGAGCCAAAAGATTAGTAATTTAGCTACTAGAGTATTCAATGATAAAAATAGAAGTACTCAAAAGAGAAAGAGAGAGAGAGAGAGAGAGCAAAAAAAAAAAAAGGGGGAATGGGGGGGGAGAGAGAGAGAGAGAGAGTGAGTGAGTGAGTGAGTGAGTGAGAGAGAGAGAGAAAGGCAGGGAGATATGATAGTGATATACATAAAGACACCTTTAAAACCCTTAATGAGTATTAATTTGGTGAAATAAATTAATCTATTCATACAAATAAATCTTTGTTGTTCTTTTCATTTATTGGTCGTTCGGAATTGTCTGATTTGGAAACCAATAGTATGAACAATTAACAAGAATTAAAAATATATCAGTATGTTGGCTATTTATATTTTAGAATATACGTTCGTTCTTATGATAAATTTACAATATTTAATCGAAATATGCGTTTTTATTTCCTTTACAATATGAATTGACAGGAAACAGTTATATATACGATGCAGACAATACGTTCAGGTGTTTTTACACAAATATTTGCTATCCACCAATTAATAGAGGCCACTTTCTCTTACTCAGTCTGACGTTGAGAATAACTATCACTACTTCAGAAAATGAGAAAACATTCCAGAAATCTACTGTGACCTTCTACACCACTGAGAGATAATGACAGAAAGATCATCATGATCTAGAGCTGATGATGTTCGATCTGATTTAAACATCATACATATTTATTTATATAAATTCTACTTCATAGTTTTGCCCTTTAAAATATCGATTTGTTGTCGTCGTCGTCGTTGTTGTTGTTGTTGTTGTTGTTGTTGCTGCTGCTGCTGCTATTTCTGTCGTTTTCTTATACCGCTATCAACAATATGACCAAATGTATTCCATTTGTAGAGAACACCTATCTAATAATTAATCAAGTGAAGAAAGTATGAAGCCTGGAAATACATTAAAAAATTGATCCTTCATAAAGGCGCTTACAGTAAGATGGCATTACTAATGGTGAATAAAATACATAAAATCCGACATCAAAGAATAGTTATATTAGAATAAATAACAGAAAAACTAAACGTAAAGATAACACAATAAAGAAATTAAACGCTTTCTCATTTTAAAAATGGCATGCGCCATTTAAATGACGAATATTATGTTTATAGGATATAAAAACCCACGGAGTTTTATCTACGATGATCAAGTAAAGGATGATTCATTTTGTAAGTAGAGGAAATGTGATGAAATGTAAATGGAACTGTGAAAGAGAACTGTAAAAATTAAAATTTACATTAACTTTATTATATATAGGAAAGCTGTAAGCCCTAATCCAGTGCGATTTTTGTCATATTTGAAACCTCTTTATCTCTCATTTATGAGGTTTAAGATATTGTTATTAGGTGTCAACTCAAAGATAAATTTACTCAATAGTATATAACAATATACAATTGATATAATGATCTGGTGTTTGACTCCAATACTGTATTATACAAGGACACATTAAATCAAAAGATTCTAAAAATGACGACCAAAAATGGAAACCCTCATTAAAACATACTTATTTTACTAAAAGAGTTTACATGATTCAATGTTCTCCCTCAGCTTTCATATCGGCAATCAAGTATTAAGAAATTTAACACTCTCCTGTATATAATGTCATCAGCAGTACAATATATTCAAAGAACATATGTTGGCGCCTCCGTAGTCTAATTGGTAGCGCGTTGGACCACAGATCACTACCTCCTGAGTTCGAATCTCGGCGTGGGGATATGTGAAGATTGTTTCATTTTTTACTTTGCTTCATCACCTTTGGAGGTCGCGCACCCATTTAGCCTATCTTGTGCACAAACCTGGCCGTAAAACATCAGTCATCACGTTCATAAAAAACACATGCTTGCACTATATATACATATGAATTTAATGCCTTCTTTTGGAGTGAAAATGTTAGAATGATCTACGTTCTTTCTGAAACGTGAAATAGAAAATGTTACTGCTGACAACAAATTATTGGTCGCTTCATTCATTTAACTGGTGATTAAACAAAACAAAAACATATCTATATTAGTTGATAGTTTATCAAATGATGATAAGTCAGCATCTAATGTGATCATCTACAGATATAAGTTATCATATGAGCTGAGGGGATTAGCCATCCAATAAGTTCTACTAACCATTTATATTAGTATAATATATTAATATATATATATATATATATATATATATATATATATAATATATATATATATATAGATATATATATATATATATATATATATATATAATAGTACATAGTAATCGACGATACATATATATCATTTATATAGAGAATATGTACTCAAACTTGTAATTTATGTGCAGATTATTAGGTGTCCACTCATTGTAATGAATCCGATATCTTGTCTATGATCTTAAGGCCAATTATCCTGAACGCTAAATTGTAGCCACCCTGCTATGACCGTGTATTTTCAAACTGTCCGGCCCAACACTTATAAATAAATAAAATTAATTTGTTACTCTTGCAGAAGATACACAAAGATCATTTGTAATCGACGACAAACTGTCTATCAAACTCAAGAGCTTTTTATACATGACGCTATAACCCCTAAGATACACCTGGTCAATAATACCCCATGTGCATGTTTTGGTTTCTAGAGTAAATATGTTATGCAGCAAATGGTCATAGTGCTAAAATAATGTATCCTTATAACTTGAAAAGTGCCAAATTCATTAATAATGACAGTCTACCTCTCTGACAGCCCAGTCTAGGTTATGGATCAAATTAATAATGACAATCTTCCTTCGCGACAGTCCAGCCTAGATTACGGATCAACTTGTACTCATTGTTTAGAAGTATTCTGTGATAATCAGATAGAAAAGACGTTCTATCACATAAACGGGGAACGATTATTGATTAAAACTGGCATAACAATGTTATGCAGTGCTTTATTAAGAGAATGCTCTCAACAAGATTAAATGGAAATAGTAGCTTAAATAACACCAAAGAACAATAACTGCGTGGCTAGTTATTGTCAAGAGTTTAATGTTCACCTAATTAGTATGCTTTTCTTAAATTAACACAATTTAAAGTAATTTAGTATTCACCTTGTCAATAATCTATCTAAGGAAAATGTCCATCATATTGCAATATTTGATAGACTTTAAAAGAGATATTATTATTTAATGTTTTCTGGTTATCGAAGAAATATATGCATGTAATAATTGCAAAGAAAATTTAAGAATCCACATTTTCATTAATAACCTTATTTATATGGGAAATAGCACCGATAACATCCGACCACGAGTTTTCATTTTAAATAAATATAATACGTTTGCTAAATTGATTAGAAACTGTCGATAAGTTTTAATATCGCATTCTAAATCGCTTCTCTGCAAATAAACAAAGATAAATCATTAGTTTTATGGTGTGTACTTGTTAATAATGTTTCGGATTTATGGTTATTTCTTATTAATTATTTTTATGGTAAATAGCTTGATTAACTAACATCAACTGAAACTTATCGATTAGCCGTCTATATTCAGTTTTATGCACAACCTATTTATAAGAGGCACTTATTTACTTGATAATCTGGTTTGATTTCATTAACTTATGTACGATTGATCTGTTTAAATGACATGTGTCTATAGGGTAGATTTACAAATAAATATATAAATGTTTTTCAACAGGAAGATGGTTAGGTATAAGCGAAGCATCTTTTACATCTTTTACATCTTATTATAACAAGCTAGCAAACACAATTAGCTACCGGATAGTTACTCAGTTTACGATATCGTTACATTTTCATAATAATCTTGAACAATGTAATAGCGCTGATAATGAAGATTACAATGATGTTGCTGTTCCTGCTGATGTTGCTGATAATGACGATGATGATGATGGTAATGCTACTGTTTCTGCTTATGTTGATGGTATTTCTAAACCCCATTTGAAATAGATAAATGATTAATGTTATTTAACCTAAAACGTAACACTACAGGTGTGTTTATTATAAGATATTTAAAGTTTTTTTTCAAAATTCCATCCATTGTAATCTTCCCATTAAGATGTTCCACAACATAGTACGTCAGTATTACCTGATCTGAGATACTATCTCTGGGAAGAATTATAAAACAATTTGAATTTCCAGAATGACTTTCCAATGGTTCGGATACGATGAAAATATTCAGGTAAATCGCAATCAAAAGATTTAATCTTTTTCTAACTCGTGAAATGAACACCGAGTCTCAATTGCAGCCAATTGTAATAAAACTTTCATATTTCTTGGTATTTGTTACATCCGATATGCAACATTCTGTAGCTGGTGAAGGTCACAGATATTGTAAGAAAATATCCCATGTAACAGGGGATGATAAAGGTATGGAAAACAAAGACAAGTACTTCTTATCTCTAGAATTGATTAAAACATTAAATGTTCTTAAGATGTTAGTAGGCAGCTCTGGTCACATGACACATATCATACCACTTGTCAAAACAAGAGTATTAAAATAATTGATAGTATGTAATGCTGGCTCTTTGGGCATTGCATACACTGTCGTGAATCAAAATGAAAATGCCTGTCGGAACCGGCTTGGTAATAAATATTTGTAAGCGTTACCATTAGTATTAACCTGTACTCTAAGGTTCAGAAGATGCCGTACGTTAGCGGATTTCGCTAGTGCCTCAAAGGTATCCCGCTAAACATAGGTGCCAGGAGCTACTCTCCATGAAAAGATTAAAATGATGGATGAAATTATCCACAGCCAGAGGTAATAATAGGATTCTATTCCTGAAATTATTGAAGAGGGGGTGTCAAGGAAGAGTCAATGTTGTTAAACGATAACTGAATCCTAATCAAGTGAAAACTAACATATTTAAATTCTTAATTATAGTTATGCCGTGAGTAAAATCCGGCATTTTTAGGAATATAAGGCTTGCACTTATTTGGAATGTTTCTGTTCACATAATTTTCTCGCATAAGTCGCAATTTCGAAGACAGCCTAGTTTCGATTAAGGGCGTAAATATCGGGGGAGGGGGTTAAATCTATTTTGTAAAACACTACCAAACTTTAGTTGACTCAGAGTCAGAATTATAGGTGAAGGTTAGAAACCAAATGATCATAAAAACACTATCTCTTAAAGACATCGCCATAAACAACCGGGAGAATACAGTAGGAGATGGTTCACAATAAAACAGTTAGTAGACAACGTTAAGGCATTTCTAAAGATAAGGATAACATTGTTCCTGGAACAGCTTGCCTGATAAAGTAGTGGATGCTGCTAGTATACGGTCTTTTGAGGGGAGACTAGATAAATATTGGAGGGATCAGGATAGTGACAAATACTAGAAAATATGATCATATCACCCCAATTCTTCAAAAGCTACCTGTTATACAGCGTATCCATTTCAAGATTCTGTTAATAACTTATAAATCTATTAATGATATGGCGCCAGAATACCTGTGTGAACTGGTATCCATTAGAAAGTCATCCCGAAAACTCAGGTCATCCAGTCAGATACTATTGCAGGTGCCAGTGTCTCGGCTCAAGTCATATGGTAATTGTACGTTTAGTGTTGCACCCCCCCCACTTTGTGGAATAGGTTGCCGGCAAATATTAGAAATGCGTCGTCTCTTTCACAGATAAATAATTATTATCTTTTAAATCATTACAGGGTTTTTACAGACATTATTTGGGGTATTATTATATTAAATATTATTTGTACAGCGTCTTTGAATGGCTCCAGCTAGTAAGGGCGCTTTATTAAATATACATTATTATTATTATTATTATCATTATTATTGATTTTTAATTATGAGGCAGCTCTAAGATTGGGTCACAAAGCTAATTATGAACTAACAGCCCAAAATCTCTGCTCAAAATCGGATGAGGATCCGGACACATAGGACGAACAAACTACGTCCGGTATCTACCTAAGTAAGTAAAGGAAGTAAGTAAAGGAAGTTACTTCACTTGCTTTCTATTGAGAATTGTTTGGTGAACTAAACATTGTAAGGATAAGGCTTTAATTTTAAAAGTAATGATACAAATCAATAACAGTTCTAATATAAAGTTAAATCTAAGCATTTAATCTATATATTATGAAAGCGTTTTTCGTACATCTTTGTTGGTTTTTGTTATTCACGATGAAATGGGGCCATTGTTGTTTTTGATGTTGTTCATGTAGTTTTCAACTTTATATTCTAATTTAGCCTATTTGTGGATCTTTAGGATAATTTTAGTCCAATTCTATAGAGCGCTATATAAAATATTTTATAATAATAATAATAATAATAATAATAATATGAATCAAATAAACAAATATATGTAGTATCTGTAGTAATTAACTGAGTAAGGAAAATTGGAAGCATGGTGACGAAACTGATCTTCATTAAGACACTTTGTTGTAATATCTTTGTTGTATTTTTGAGACAAAGCTATACACCTGAGATGAGATATTAGACTTGAGCCATATTATAAATAATAACTGCAAAATAAGACGCGAACCATTATCAGAAGATAAGTTTACTTCTTATGCACGACTTCTTGTGTTCCAGAATTATAGGCCGTATATTAGTAATGAGCATAGAAGTGTTATAATGATTTACAGATTGGTGTATCTTCTATTGCCTCTAAACAATCTAGGGGTTAATTTGACAAATCTCTCTCTCTCCCTATATATATATATATATATATATATATATATATATATATATATATATATATTTTTAGAAATATTTAATATATATATATATATATATATATATATATATATATATATATATATATATATATATATATATATTTTTGCAGACATGAAAATAAATATGGAATATATTTGTTATCCGTTACATTCTTTTGTGGAACAGCATATTAGGACCAGTTAGTTAGTGTTTATCATCTGTTCAGTGGTATCAGCGTAATCATCGATACGTGATGATTATTTTGGCATACGTTTTTAGCACATGGTGTTGTTTTGACTGAATGGTTGGCCAATAAAACACCCAAGGTCCTATGTAGCGTGATATCTGAAGCTCTATAAATGTGGGAGTAGAGCTATTGATATCTCTAGTTGTACTCTGGCGTGCTGGCTGAATTTGCTGAACATTTTTAGGCAGTTTTCTTGACGTCATGGTCCGTCATTGTAATGAAGGAATTTATCGACGAGTTATTGCCATGTGGTGTATGTGTTCCAAACCGAAGGTCATTGCCCAAGCTCTTGGGATAGTACAGGGAACAGTCTCAAAGGTGCTTCAAAAAACGTCCCAGACCCAGGCGAACCCACACCCAAAGATATACCACAGAAAGAGAAGACCGTTATCTGCTACGTTTGTGCCGAAATGACCGTACCAAGTCAGCAAACACCCTTGGTGCTGAGTGGTTACGGTTCACTAATACCCCTGTATCCAGAATGCTAGTGAATCCGCGATTGATCCGTGCAGGTTACTTCGCCAGGATACCTCTGAAGAAATTGTTATTGTTGCAAAGACATTGACAGACGCGTATGGATTGGGATAGAAACCATCTCCGCTGAAAAATATTGCCATTTGTTCGTCTGACATTTGGGCATAATTTTGTGTACCAGGATGACAACGTCAGGATTCACAGAGCTCGCATAGTGCTCAATTTCACGGAACTGAAGGGCTCGAACACATGGAATGGCCAGCAGTTTCTCCGGATAGGAATCCTATAGGGAACATGTGGTTCGAAGTAACACGCACCAAGGATGCAAGTGCCAACCAGCCTACTAATCTGGTGGAATTGCGACAGGCAGTCAGTGATGCATGGCAAGCTCTGCCCTTTCAAACCCTGCCGACCTTGATTGACAGCATCCTTCGATGAGTACAAGCTCTGTACGATGCCCGTGGTGGTCATACTAAATATTGAACTGTGATTCGTGTGCCTGATTGAACACTCTAAATAATCAGAACAGTTGAAATCGATTTCCTGACAAATTCCTGCTTTATTTAATGCATTGATAACGGCCCCATATGTCGTATATTTAGCATTTTGGCAATACTAATCGCATTTTATTATATTCACCATGATCCAGAATACCCATAGTCTATCAAATGCATCAATATATTCCTCATAGGGTAATTATCTCGATAAATACCTAAAATCCACATATGCAAAAAATACTTTTGCTGGAAAAACATAATTCTAAGTAAGAAATAAAAAACAATAAAATTATATTCCATATTTATTTTCAAGTCTATATATATATATATATATATATATATATATATATATAGTATATATATATATATATATATATATATATATATATATATATATATATATATATATATAATATATATATGGATAAAACGACAAATCTGATTATAACATCAATCGCCTTGAGCGAATTCAGTATGGTGCAGCTTACATCGTGATAAATATTCAAATTATGCATTGACCACAATAGCGTCCTGTCGGACACTGTATCCATTTCAACCTATTTACTAACAACTTATAACTCTATCAGTGACATGGCACTTATATACCTATGTAAAGTTAGCTACATTACATAGGTATCCTGTAAACTGTAAATAGTTATTTCCGGGGAACATGAGCCTTCCACATTGGCTGTTATCCTGTTATCAGTTCATTTCACCTTTATGATAGTGTTGGTATATTATGAAGAATTCAATTTCCGTTGTATATAATTAAGTCGCCTAGCTATGTGAAGTTAGCCTTTGTGGCAACTCTGAACAATTGTTCTTGATAAATGAATATTTGCCTTTGAATCAGGTTCAAATTATGACAAATATAATGAACCAATGGCTAATCTTGTTGCAATTAGACAGGAACTGAATAGTAATGGTATTACAGCTGTGGGTAATTTTGATACCAATATATCAAAATGAAAAATAAATTATAAACACAACCGATATAAAATATGCACATAATGGATAAGGATTCAATTCCTTCTCATTCATATATTTATGTTAACCAATTTTAGAGTTCTCCTTCTTGGATAAATTACGTATTTTGCTTGACAGATGCTAAATATATTATATCCGAGACCTGAATACAGATGTGATGCTGGTGCATTTATTGACAACATCGACAAGGATAAATGATTAACGGTGAATAGAATTATCATATGAATAATATGGATACATTTTATAGTCGACTTGTTCATATAGTATCAACCGATGGAGTTACCTCCTGCAAGAACACCACTGGAATATGCTCTAATTATAATGTTTGAGGTAAAACGGCAGAATGAAAATAACTAGTGAACAAATTGGATTTTCCAATATTTGCACATAAATTATTATTGAAGTCATAATTTATAACTGAATTGAACCTTTTTCCACCACCGTGTTTAAATTTATATAGATTGTAATCCAACCTGGGTACAGATAAGGGTGTTGATGACCTTTGAAGAAAACGGGCAATAGTTAGCTGTAATCAAAGCATTATACTAAGTACAACCTCCTGTAGATTGATGAACTTTTAACTATCGCAAAACGTTTACTACAATATCTTCAAATAAACATCCACTATGCTGGTTAATAAATATGTTTCTCAAATAGCGAATGTATTTGAGATTATTAAGCCAAACGTTTCCTTCATACATAAACAACTTTGAAAGGATTGTTCTCCGCTGCCCTAGACGATGCTATAAATTATTTAGTGTCCTATACAACACTTTGTATACGTATTCAGTAATAGTTAATTACAAGACGGGGTTTGTCGTATAAACGAACAATCAACTATTACTTATACGCGTACTATGTATCTATCCATGTTTTGCCCAACTTTGTTAATTTAATGTACTGTAACATTATTGCATCATTAATCAGACTTTATTAACATCAGACAACAGAAGGTTTAACGTTGATTATCGTCCAAAGTTTTGTATCCATGATCTAGTCGATAAAACAAATGTTTACGTTGCATGTTTTATTGTGACATCGGAGGTGGCATCGGAGGAGCCTCTGCTTCAAATGTGAATAATATAGTTATGATAATATAACATATTATATATTAGTAATTTACTATTACATAAAACATCTCAACTGGCCATAAGCCAAATATATTGAATGAATTATTGTGAAGCTACATCGCTACGTGCCAATGCATGGATATGAAAGTCTCCCTAGGGTTTTGACAACATTATTATATACTTTCAGTAGCAGTAATTTACTATTACGTGTTGGAAAACAAAGTCATCCACGAATTTCTTCATTCTGGAATATATTTAATGATTTAATAGAGGGATATCCACATTGTAATCTTCAATTATATGCCATGTATTCTCTATAAAGGATAAATATAGAAACGCCAATTTCCAGTCTTATCGTCAGACCAGTAATTAAACTTTGTTTTTATCTTCCTTTACTTACCATTGGCTGACATTTACCATAACAAACTAATCTGAAATTGTTTAATTAAAGAGCGTATGCTCTTGGACACTTGACCAGGAACATGGCAAACTGTCAGGGAAATGTCACGTTAATGAAGTAATAAAGAAATTGGGCAAAGATCAACAGCAAGGTAATGGTGCAGAATAATATACTGTTTTATACAAATGGATTAAGGAATTGATTATTGACTCCAAGTTAATGATGGAAATAGATATATGTTAATGAGCGCATCACTAAAAGCACTGGAATTAAGGTATCCTTCAGAAGTATTGGATTAACAAGAAGATTTGCTTAATTGGAAATTGATGTATAGTTAAGTTGTCTATATAGCCACCTTTATGTCTCTACTAACCTTTTCGTTTGTGTTTATTTCCTGGATTGAGATGGTTGTTCCGTCAACTGTACATAAATACAGATTATTTATATCACATAATTCTCTGATGATTACCGATATTACGTTTAACATACAATGGTTACTTCTGCATTTGTGTTCCAGACGTTTGATTTAGAGAAGATGTAATTACACTTTTCATTAAAAACGAACATATGGCTAATCCTAAATCAGTGGATGTGAATAGTAAACTTAAGTAACCAATAATGAATTAATGGAAATGATTGTTGAAACTATGGTTAATAATTTATTTACTTATGGATGGATTAACTATTAGTCCACTTAAAGGTCAATAAATTAATATTATTAAACGAACCACATAATTATTCAGTCTGCCTTTAATAAATTTGTTTAATCTGAAACTAATTTATTTTTCACTCTAAAAATAACCAATCATTCCATATTAAGTTTTATCAGTTAAATTAAATTACCATAGGACCTATCTCATGGTTTTTAAAACAAAACATTTCTAATAATGAAATATTGAATAATTATAAATAATAATTGATGTTCTGTTTTGTGCCAAAATCAAGCTAACTATATATGAAACGATCCATATGTATACAGTTTCAAGGTTGAAACTGGAGAGCAAATCATCAAAAGATTGATAGTTGTTTCAACTTTCTGATCGGGGTTTATTGGTAATATAATTGACCGGTAACTAGCATATCCCGTGGGTATAAACCATAATCATAAAATCCAGGACATTTCATCTTAATTCATTATATATATTCCGTAGTAGCATTAGAAATTACCAGAATGTTTCAAGATAAAGCCTTCTGGAATAGAATAATTTGCATAATAAACCCGTGAAACAATAAATTGAAGGAATTTGGGGAGGGGCTTTTATATAGCTGATAAGGTGTTCAAATAAAATGGTAAGCGGCAACCATTTTAGTTGGATTCTTCCAAATAAAGTTCTATGTATTACCCAAAGAACGACCTTGAAATCGGTAAGTTATGAGACCTTGTATATTAAACAAATAAATAAATAGATGAATGGTTCTTTGTTTGGTTTTGATATTTAGTATATCCTACACATATAATCGCGGGACGAGTCAGAAGATTTAACATATTGGGATTTCAATGCACAATCAGGGGTTGGTGGAATACAAACTATCCATCTGGATAACACTATTCAGTTAAATCAAGGGAAACGGTTGTTAAACGTAGAAGAATACAATCGTGTTTATTTTAATTATTTGCTATTACTCTTCCAATCAAGTAGTTATCTAACCATATAAATATATTGTATGACTGACTATATGATGACTTTTGTCATGTTTATTGTACGTTGTCTAGCCAACTAAGGTTTGTGTATAATGCAGAAATTTGATATCTCAAACACACGTATTTAATATAAGAATACTTATGGTATTATATTACGTATTGTTAGTTTAACTAACATTTATCCATCCACTTTAGGGAATTAAAATATTGGTTAGTTCTTCTTCAACTAAGCATCTAACATAAATGCAATTTGTATCAGAATTTATTCTTCACGGTTAACGTTTTAGGCTAATTTTATCGAATTCTTGTCATTGTCCGACAGACATAAATTAAAATTAATTCAATCAGATAATTTTTATAATTGATGCTATCAACAAAAATATTTATTATTTTGTATTTATACATACACGTATGTTGTTCCTACAAAGGCAATGTATTCGAATCTTATAATGATTTGTTTCGTGTGCCATATTCCTGCCTCGGGTGCTTTCTTAGGTGTGTTTTTTTTTGGTAACTATGGAATTATTCCTAAATATGTGCCAGGTTTGTGGTCATTTCTTATTAGCTCACTTTATAGTGTATTGTCTGAAAAGCTAATGTGAAATAACTTTTATTACTCAATTGTCCATTTTCATATTAGTATCCGTTCCCGTTTTATACGTGGCATTAAAATTAAGTTCAAAAGAAAAATGTAAAGGTATTAACAACAAGAAAAACTTATTTTCTATCGAACATTAAATTCCCTGGAGCTTCGCTTAATTGTGATTAACTCCTAAAATTAGAGGAAATGAGAAATAAGTTTTAAAATATATATTTTCTCATATCCGAATATGTTCTAGTTTTGTTGCCATTTTGTATTCAGACCTACTAACACGAAGTAAAAATAAATGAGTTAATTGTCCATTATCATTATTAGTAACTAGCTATTTGTTCATATGGTGCACTTATATATGAGAAGTAATAATCCACACATGGTACTTAGTGAAGACCTTTTATCATCTGAGCTGAAAGAAACGTATTTTAGCCATTAAAGTATAGTAGTCAACGGGATAAATGGAAGTACTCGGAAGTGCTTCTTCTCTCAGGAGTAGATTCAACTGGTGAATGTTCTCAAGTTGGTTGTAGGGAACTCGGCAGACATAGGTGCCATTTTCGTTCGTATCAAACTAGATTTGTCAGAAATAAGATCATTACGTTTTCCACCGTATTTCACCGATTGATCCTTTCTGGATTTAATGTCCAAACTGTGACAAGCGTAAAAGTAAACATAACTACTAATACAATATTTATTATCTATTTGGCTTCATCATATTATGCTAAATCCGTACAGCCACAAAATTAAAGATTTGCCTCTAATGGTTCAGTAACAAAATCGGGGGTATCTTTGAAATCGATTGATATATATATATAAATATGATGCATCAGTATGGGAGGCTGCCTACTGGCATCTGAAGAACATCCACTGTCTAAAACATTGCTTGAAGCAAGAATCTTTTGATAATTATAGAACAGACTCCGTATTATAAGAGGAATCTGATCATAACATCAATCGGCTTGAGACAATTCAGGATGGGACAGTTGCATAGTGATAAATACTCTTGCAATTAAACAATTGTATCCATTTTAATTTTACTAACAACTTAACATTTATCAGTAACGTGGCATATAAATACTTATGTGAATGTATCTCCTTTACATAATCATCCCGGATATTCAGGGATCTGGGGATACTATTCAAGTAGTAGGGTGTCATCTCATTTCATAAGATTAAATTATATATTGTCACACCGTGACATTATTTGCTTGCAAAAGTGAATAATCGTGCAAACACTTTTGTGATTAATAATGTACATAGTGATTTCTGTGAATATGAGCTTTCTGTAGTTTATATTTCAATTTAGTTTTACTGTATCAAACGGATTATTTATATTGTTTTTTTTTTTCTTAAGCTTTGTAGCAACTATAAAGTATTGTGTTTCTTAAATGAATATTTGCCTTTCAATCTGGTGCAAATCTGGATAGATGCAAAGGCTGCTTGGTTAATTTTGATGCAGTTAAACAGGAAATTAATAGTAAAAGTATTACACAAGTGTGTGATTTTAATACTAATATATCAAAATAATATTCGTAAATATTATGAAGATAGAAAATTCATATAATCGATAGGGATTCATTTCTTTCTGCTTCATATAGTTATGCTAACCCATCTTGCAGTTGTACTTCTTGGTTAGATTATGGTATTTGCTTGGCTGATACCAAATATTGTATATCCGAGAAATGCATACAAAAGTGATACTAGTGGGTGGTTTGACAATATTATTATTCTCGACAGAGATAAGTGTTTAAATCTTAGCTGGACCAAGAATTCTCATATGAATAATATGGATATATTTTATAGTTGAATGGTTTATATAATAATCAACAGGTAGGGATGCAAGCAAAACCTCTGGAATATCCTCTAATTATAATGGTTACGGTTGGGTTGGGTTGGGGAAGATTAGGTAGAATGGTTAGGCGTAGAAAAGCCCAGACAAGGGCAAGTGTGATAACCTATAAAAAGCTCTAGGGATAAATTGACTTCACTTTTATTTAATGTAAAAAACAAACAAAGATACGATCATTGCTGAAAACGTTGCACTCAAATTCAATAAGCAAAATATTTTTGAGTTTCTGGGAGAGTTATTGAGAATATGTTGAAAATTACAATTACAACTATGGTTGGTGACACTAAAATGATCAATAGAAAATGTGGAAATATTACCCCTAATAGAATGGTAGAATAAGATTTAAATCTATCGCATTGTTCAGTGATTGTATTTGCAAATTAAATTTCTGAAGTTATTATGGTTCTGTTTAACATTAAAGCAGCACCTATCAATGGTATAACAAGTGAACACTTAAAGTTTACCGGCTTAAACTTCCTATTTTATTATCGCTGTTCGTGTCGTCAATAATTTGTCAAGGTCATTTCCTTCTCCTCTGTTTATATTTGGTGATGTGTCTATTATAAAAATAATAAAAATTAAAAACGCATGCATGATGAAAATAATTAGCGAACAAATTAGTCTATCCAATATTTACACAAATATTATTGAAGTCATAATTTATAACTGAATTGAACCTTTTCTTGCCACGTGAGTTTATTAATTTAGATTTTAATCCAAACATAGTACTGACATGTATTTCCTTGTTCTAGAAGAACTGATGGCATATTATATAAAACTTAGCTCTCAGATATTTATTATCTAGTTAGAGATGCGTCTCGTGTTATTATATCCAGTAATTTTGGAGTTAATGATTCGGTACGTCGAGGTGGAAACTGAACCTGTTTGCTTTTAGTTTGAATATGAATGGCTTGAAATTATCTGAAAGTAAAATACCAGCTGATTGCTGCCATGCTGGTAATATTATTAATCACCTTAGATACGCTGATGATCTGGTGATATTTGTTCCATGCTCCAAAAGTGTTTAGAAATATCGACGCCAAGATAACACATATACTTGACATGTTTCAAGAAAAACTGCAATAGTTATCGGTAACCAAAGAATTGTGCCATATACGAACGGCAGTCGATTGATGCACCTTTAACAACCGGGATACTGTGTCTGAGTATTGTTTAAAAATGAGATGTTCAAATAAACATAATTTCTGTTCTATTGTAAATATATATGTTTCCCAAATGGCGAATGTGTATAAGATGATTACGGCAGACATTTGCTTCCTATACAACAAATTAAAAAAGATTTGTCTCCGTCGCCTTGATGATATTATAAATTGATCAGTGTCGTGCATAATAATGTGTATAAGTTTCAATAATATCCAAGTACAAGACTGGGCGCCTCCGTGGTCTAGCGGTAGCGTGTTGGACCAGAGATCACTACCACCCGCGTTCGAATCTCGGCGTGGGCACATATGAAGGGGGTTTTTTTTTTTTTTCGGGTTTTCCCCCTTTGGGCCCCCCTTCCCGCCTTTTCCCTAGTCGTAGAAGCAATAATTACTTATAACTGCCCTAACTATATTTTGTGCAGCTTTGTTAATTTAATGTGCTCTAACAGTATTGTATCATTAATCAGACTTAATTAATATTAGACAACAAAAGATTCTCGTTGATTGTCGTCCAGAGGTTTATATCTATGATACAGTCGGTAATAAAGATTGTTATATTGTATATATGTATTGTGCCATTAATGGAAATGTTAAATTTTTCCCTATACAAATCACACCTCAGACATATAATGACTGGGAGACTTACATAAATGATGTTAAACAATGTTACAATTATAGAACTCAGTATACTTCAAACTATCTTATAGAAGAATTCTACCTCCATAAATAAGGAAAATTAGGTACGAACTATGGATAGCTGAAAGATTGAATAATAAACAGCTTAATAATATTACTGTAAGGCCCGAGGCTGTGTAAATAATAGTGTATGCATTAATTTCGTGGAATAATTGAAATTTATGATTATTAGTGAAAATAATTTGTTTGATACGTAATTCAGTATTCTACCGTTAACATCCATGATTGATGAATAATATGACGATAAATTTTTTAAAAAAATTTTTTTTTTTTTTTTATTATATATATATATATATATATATATATATATATATATATATATATATATATATATATATATATATATATAGTTGTTTATTTATTTATTTAACATATTCCAAAAATGATGTATCGCTGTTTTATATGAAATTTTCTTCTATATGATTAAAATGATTTGTGTTAAATGAATCCAGTTAATTTTTGTAAGACTAGTTTATTATTGATGTCACGGATACGCTATCAATTTAACTAAATAAATGATAATAAGATAATTCAAAACGACAATTTCAGCAGATATAATGTAATAATTCTTCACAAACAATGAGGCAACATAGGGTTGTGTACAATAAAAGTCATACACCTATTAATTAACTCCCCTTCCGCAACCGATATTTAAAAAAAAATATTTAAAAAAGAAAAAAAAGGCCTATTTGTTGTTCAAAATTAAGTTTTAAAAAAAATTGTAAATAAAAAAATCCAAAAAAATTGTAAAATTTTATAGTTTCCCCCCAAAAATATAAAAGTTTTTAAAAAAAAACGGGGTGATGATTATGATGATGATGATGATGATGATAACACAAATAGTATTACTAAACTTTTAAACAAAACTACTACTACTATCATTACAACTACTACTATTACTACTACTTCTGTTACTACTACTAAAACTACTACTGCTCCTAATAATAATAATGATTCTCATTTGATAGGAAGACCTTATTTAAAAAGCGTCCAGAAAATCAAATAAGGATCCATGCAGAATATTAAATAACTGCAACTCTTGTTGGTGTACAATGTTTCTAAAATGCCACCACAGCACATCCATACATTCTTGTATGAAGCACAATGTGTAGCTTATAATAATAATACAATAAATAATAATAATAATAACAATAATAATAATAATATTGATTCAATAAAGCACCTTTATAAGCGAAAACCATTCATGGGTGGTACATAAAAACTACAAAATTAGAACAGATTTAAATGTTTAAGCCAAGACGTTTTCAATCTCCTTGAAAGCCTCTTTCCTCTGTTATACTAAGCGCACAATCATCAATTGTCTACTTGACATGATATACTGATACTAGGCATATTATCTGACTTAAAGATGAGAGTTTCTGCAATACTTTCCATAAGACAGGATTCGACACAAATATTGCTATGTAATGACATAAAAGAATTTAGAAATTGTTTGTAAACGTCTGAAAGAAATAAGCCATCTCACAGTCAGGAATGATGTTTTTATTTGACGGTGTTGATGTTATCTACTTTTGGCTTCATTATCATGGCCTTCGCTCCATTCTGCGTTTGTTGTATGTCATTGACATTATAAACATCAGGTCATGTCATTAGCTATAACACTAGTTTAAAGAAATGGGCTATTTTAACAATTACTTCTTATGTCAATAATATATTTAGACTGATTATATTTTTATGTTAGTAGGCAGACTTATCTTACATATTTATTCACATCGTTATACATGTCAAATATAAGACAATAGAAGCATTTAGTGATGCGTCACAGCGATATTTGATAGGAAATTTACATAATATTGTCAATTTGTATTGCCAATAACCAATTTTGTCATCATTTAGTAAATACTGACATCTGAATCTATATTATCAAAGGTTACTATTCTCACCAATATCCGCACTAATCAGAAATCTCTTCTCGGGATATGATGGATCTATGGCACTGACATCAAAGTGGTCCTATGTAATAGGAGATACTGTCCAGAGAAATATAATATTGATGAAGAATATTGCAAACATAGGCAACGTTATACTGTGATTCTACACAACGAAATATAGCCCTTCATTTCAGAAGGCCAATAACAGTATTATAGTTAGTCATGTGACAACGTTCCATTATATCTATTCCAATTATCTAAGGAAAAAGATAGATTTTATCGAGCTTTATTTAGCCAACTACAACACGTAAGGAGTTCACTTTACTTTTATAAGAAATAAAAGTGTAATAATCTTTACAACTGAAGTATTTAACAAAATATCAAAAAACATTAACAGCTGATTTGTCATTTTGAGTGTTTATTTACACAAATATTTGTCGACTGATAGACAATTCCAATGAGTATTTAATAAAGACTAGTTAATAGATCCCGAAAGATTGTTTCCGCTTCATAACTCCAAGAATTCAGAATATTTCAGCCACCTGATCTGGCTGTATATCAATAGGTGATGTGTCTGTCCAGAATTGTATATCTATGGTCTAATAGTTGATATAATCTAGACATTTATTGACTAGTTAATTATTTGTTTTCGTTCATGATGTGAGATGTTCATCAGATGTTGTTATCAATCTCATAATCTAATGTAGCTTAATTGACAGTTTTATCTGTGAACCAATGTTTACAGATGGCGCTAATCTTAAACATAACTTTTATTAAAGCTGATAAATGGAACGTCATGATAATACCAGAGATAAATATGTATTTTTCTGACAACTGTTTAACAATATTTTAAATGATGTGTCATATATTAATAACGAATCCTGATGTCAGAAATTCTCTGCAGCTTACCTTAAACATAGCAAGCAAATAAATGGAAATAAACGCTGTAAAAATAGGAAATGAGATGTCTATTAAATAAAATTACTTTCCACATGAATATGCTAACTGATATTAAGAAAAAGAAGACTTTATTATATAAGTCAGTTGAAAGTATTGTCTGTTTTCAGAAGACTTTAAATTTATTTACCTATATTTCTAAATTAGTATTACCATTTGGAGGGTGATAAATACTTTACATTTCCGAGTTAATACAAAGTATAGGCCATCTAGCCTACAATCGTGTCATTTAATCCAATTAATGTTACATTCGTAAACAGTAAGCTTAATTCATCAATAGACAAAACATAATTAGACTTTGTTTTGGTCATGACTTCCTTGCATTGCATGAAACGATACTCTTTCCAGCGAATAATAAATAAATTGCCTTAATTAAGAAAGTAGGCACTTGGCCATTTAGCTAGCCACATGGCGAACAGTCACGGAAATGTCAAGCTTAAAAACCAATAAGGCAATTGAAGAAAGGTCAGCTCAAGGGTATTAGTGCCGAATAATATATAACGATATACAATTGGAATAAGGATTGGATTCTTAATTAAAGTGAACTTTTCAATCTAAATACCTTTAAATGAAAAAACCGCAAAAAGAATAATAAACAACCTGGAAAGTATTTATTTAATGAGCTCGATTTAAGGTGCGTACAATAAAATCATCGTGGCCCGGGGGACTTGGGTGGATGGATTTATTAGGAGGTTGGGTGGATGGTTCAGGGACTAAGTGAGTGATTTATTGATTGATTGTATGAGTGAGTGAGTGAGTGAGTGAGTGAGTGAGTGAGTGAGTGAGTGAGTGAGTGAGTGAGTGAGTGAGTGAGTGAGTGAGTGAGTGAGTGAGTGAGTGAGTGAGTGAGTGAGTGAGTGAGTGAGTGAGTGAGTGAGTGAGTCAGTCAGTCAGTCAGTCAGTCAGTCAGTCAGTCAGTCAGTCAGTCAGTCAGTCAGTCAGTCAGTCAGTCAGTCAGTCAGTCAGTCTGTCAGTCAGTCAGTTGGACCTGGTTCTTCTCATAAATAACTTGTTATTATTACCTCACCCCTAATTATAACCTCTCCCCTAAGTATAACATTTAATAGAAAATAATCTAACCTTTTAATGAGAAGAAAGCCATTGGCGATTGATCTATTAATGTGATATCTAAATGTATCATTCTATCTTGACAAATAGAAATTAATAACTATTTATTACAAAATTCAGTTACTTATTGTTTCAAGGAAGAAATTACGTCGATGGTAAAATATTCAGATCACTTCAGATAAATGCAAATACCTTTTAATCTGGAGCATTTATATAACAAAATTCAGATATAAATGTATTGGTATCTATTACATCACAAGTGATACCTCCAGCTGTCTCAATCATTCGTATCGGCCTCTCAGGATGCTACACATAAAATATTGATGTTAATTCCCGGCTTTTTTCATCGTCAAATACGATCCCGTGAAATACAGCGCAAAGAATCAGATTACTTTTGATTATTCATGAAGCAAGATTGTTTTTATGATACATGATCAGAAATATCATATCAAGGCTATATTCTTCTTCGAAATGGAAATGGTATCTTTTCCGAGAGGTTATACGATGCCAAGTAACAGAAAATAACGAAGCCCAAGAATTTAGTACAATATGTTTATACCTTTAACAGCTTTATTTGGTATGAGACTTCGTTGACGTCGTCGAATACGTACGGACATATTGGTAGGTGCAGATGCATGGATATGAAATTCGAACCTTTTTATTATTTTAAGTATGAACATTTATTGAAAAACACTGCATTAAACATTGCACCTTTCTTAGTGAAAGTTTACGATGGCGCCCACATCTTAGTCAGTTCTTATTGATATAGAAATGCTAACGTCTATCAGGTCGTATTCGCCAAAATGTTTGTTGAGAATTAGTTCGAATGAAAGTGCATGGAGGAATCTTTTTAATTTGCTCAACATAGTTGAAACGATTACGATTAAGTGGTGCTTATTTTTAAAGGTTAGCAGGAAAATGCACCAATATCCCAGAGAGGACATGAATATTTGAAAATAAAAGTAACCACAAGTATGGAAAAAAATCGTTTTCATAAATAGGTCTCTTCGAATATGAATAATATGGTTATGATAATATAAAATATTATATATCAGTAACTTAATACTACATAAACAGGTCAACTGACCTTAAACGGAATATATTGAACACATTAAAGGGAAGCCACATCGGTATGTGCGAATGCATGGCTATGAAAGTATGGCTAAGGTTACGATAACAAGAAGTATTATTATACTTTCAGCCACAGTAATTTACTATTACATTCTGGAAAATAATATAATTTCTTGACCTGCCAGAGTTTTCATATCAACATTGTAATTTTCAATTATATGCCATTTATTCTCTATAAATGTTAAATATAGAAACGCCAATCTGAAGTGTTATCGTCAGAGCAATAAGTACACTTTGTTTTTATCTTCCTTTACTTACCATTGGCTGACATTTACCATAACAAACTAATCTGAAATTGTTTAATTAAAGAGCGTATGCTCTTGGACACTTGACCAGGAACATGGCAAACTGTCAGGGAAATGTCACGTTAATGAACCAATAAAGAAATTGGGCAAAGATCAACAGCAAGGTAATGGTGCAGAATAATATACTGTTTTATACAAATGGATTAAGGAATTGATTCTTGACTCCAAGTTAATGATGGAAATAAACATATGTTAATGAGAGCATCACTAAAAGCACTGGAATTAAGGTATCCTTCAGAACTATTCGATTAACAAGAAAATTTGCTTAATTGGAAATTGATGTATAGTCAAGTTGTCTATATAGCCACCTTTATGTCTCTACTAAACTTTTTGTTTGTGTTTATTTCCTAGATTGAGATGGTTGTTCAGAAACCCATCTTAGTCTGCCCGATTACGTCAACTCAACAGAAATAAAGACTAATTAATCACATGATTCTATGATGATTACCAATATTACGTTTAACATACAATGGTTTATTCTGAATTTGTGTTCCAGGCGTTTGATTTAGAGAAGATGAAATGACATTTTAAATTTAAAAAGGAACATATGGCTAATCGTAAATCAATGGGAGGAGAGGGGGTTAATTGAAAACCTAAGTAGCTGACACTGAATCAATGGAATTCATTGCTGAAACTGTGGTTTATAATTAATTTATATGTGGATGGATTAATTATAAGTCCGAATAGCAATTATCATAACACAGACTTATCCTAGTCAAGAGAATAATGGATACTGAACAGCACAAATTGCATACATCGTTTAAAAAGAATAAATATTCAATACTATTCAAGTAGAAAAGACTTATCACATAATGGTAGGAATTAGTATTGACTAAAATTGTATAACTATGTTACACCGAACTTTATCATTAAAACGCAGCTCAACATTACTCATAAAATAGAAACTTAATTAACGTGCATTTTTACAAACCCTGTCTTGGATTATTGACAATAATTGTAGGTCAGCTTAAAGGTCAATAAAGTAATATTGTTAAACAAATCACATTATTAAGAGATAATTTAATCAGTCTGCCATTAATAAATGTGTTCAATCTGAAACTAATTTATTATTCATTATATCAACAACGATTCATTATATGGATTATACTAGGTGTTATTGTTTTAATGAACCTACCATAACACATGTAATAAGGTTCTATAAAAAAATATATCTCCAATAATGAAATATTGAATAATATTAAGGAATACTTGATGTTCGGTTTTGTATCAAAATCAACTTAACTATGTATGAAACATTGCACAGTTATACAGTTTCACGGACATAACTGAAGACCAGATCATCAAAAGATTGACAGACTTTACTCTTTCTGATCGGAGTTTATATGGATAATGAAACTGATAGATAACTAGCATATCACGTGAGTGTAAACCATTATCGTAAAATCCAGGACATTTCATCTTAAAGAGTAACAGTATAATTCCTTATATGTTTCCCGACCAGTACTGGAATTTACCACAATGTTTCACGATAAAGCCTTCTAGTGAAACAATAAAATGAAAGGAAGTGTCGAAGCTTTTCCATTATTAATAACATCTTCATTTAAAGTGGTATGTGGCAAATGTGTTAGCTGGATTTTCCAAATAAAGCTCCATCTATAAATTACACTTAAAGCCGAACTTAAAATCAGTATCTATATTATGCCTGGAAATAAATGGATGAAAGGTTTATTTTTTAGCATAGATATTTATCATATATTAAACATAGAGTCGCTGCATCTGTAACAAAATGAGGTATATTGTATGAGTATATCTGTTCGTTCGTATGATATATTTACAGTATTTAATCAAAATGTGTGTTTATATTTCCCTTACAATATAACTTGACAGAATCGAGTTCTATCTACGAAGATTGATATCATCAACATCATCAACTGAACAGGTTAGTAAAATGATAACAATCGACAGATAATCAAACAGTTTGGGTGTGTGTGTGTTGTTTTTTTCTTTCTTTCTTTACACAACTCTTTGCTAAACACCAATTAATAAATGACGATTGGTGTCTTATTCAGGCTGACCTTGAGAAAACGATCACTATTTCGGAAGATGGATAGCGATAAGAATATTTCATCCGTGCAATGCTACCTTCTAGTTCACTGAGATATATAGACAAAAAGATAGTTACGATCTAGAAGATGATGTTCAATCTAATTTAAACATCATACGTATCTGTTTTGTTCTTTTATAAATCCCACTTCGTAGTTTTTATTCTATAAAATATCATTTTCTTGTCGTCGTTGTTGTTGTTGTTGTTGTTACTATTTCCGGTGTTGCTGAGACAGGTATCATCACTGTAACCAAATGTAGTCCATCTGTCGAGAACACATTTATAATGATTAATCAACTAAAGAAACTAGCAAACGCGGCTAAAAACTTGATCGTCATGTAAAGGCGCTTACAATAAGACGGCAAAATTAATGCTGAACAAAATATATGACGTGGCATTAACATTAAACATGGGCTATATTACAACTAAATACAGAAAAATTAAGAGAGAAATACTTAATTCCCAGAAAAGGCTTTCTAATTTTATAAATGACATGCCATACATCAATAAAGAATTCCATACTTCAGAATATGCAATATCCTATGGTCAAGTAATGGACTATAAGCATGACGCCTGGTAAATAGAAATGTTTTCATGATGAAAATTTAAATTCAACTAAACTAAACAAACACTTCCTTACATAAGCGAGTTATAGGAATTTATGGTTTACGATTTGCTTTATTAAATATTTGGAAACCTGCATCTCTCCTATGTTTTCGCTTAGGATAATTTTGTGGCGCATTTGATATAATTCTGCTGAATATTGTTAAACTCTGAGAAAAATGACAAAAATACGGAACAATTTTTAGGATTATGTATAATATAATCAAAATGATTAAAACTAATATATGTTTTTAGTAACTGTAGGTTTATTTATCTTTGATGATAATATGTCTGCATTTTCTATTCCTTTACTTTATATAAATTTGGCTAATCATAGGATAATAGAGAATTTTAAACATCGCTACACTTGGTACATTAATTGAACATAGCAACATTAACAATTACAGTTATATATAATTTATTCTCTGTTAATAATATATTCACAAAGATTAACCTTAAGTATTCACGTCAAAGGAGTAATTACACATTATGTTTTGTCATAATGTTTTTATTTTACGTTTGGAAAACTGTTACTAATTCAACCAATATTAAATTGCTTTAGTTAAGAAAATAGACATCTGGACTTAACAACACGACGAATGGTCACGAAAACGTCAAACTGATGAAGTAATATAGATATTGAGCAAATACCAACTCAAAGATAATGGTGTTCAGTTATATATAACGATATACAATTGAGATAGGGATATACTTACTTATTTACTTACTTACTTACCTGCTTACTTACTTACTTACTTACTTACTTATTTACTTACTTACTTACTTACTTACTTGCTTGCTTCCTGCTTGCTTGCTTACCTGCTTACTTACTTACTTATACTTACTTACTTACAATTTGGAGAGCTTTCTTAATACGAACTTAATTTAGTAGAATATTTTTAATGCAAGTAAACGTAAACTCAATGTTCGCCCACAACCTTTGTATCTGCTGTGAATCTCAGACTGTCTTGTAGATAACGTGGCCAGCATCGCAATATACTGAAAGAGGGTACAATAGCATTATACATATTTGCATTTAATGGCTTCTTCTGGGTGAAATATTAAGATTGATCCGAGGTGGTTCTGAATCGTGAAACAGTAAATTTTAGTGATAACAAAATTAGTGGTTGTTTCATCCAATTAGGTTCTGTTTAAACAAATAAAAAACAAACATATAGTGATGATGATGATGATAAGCCACCATCTAATATGATCTACAAACGATAAGTCAGAATATCGGCAGACGGCAGAGAGAGAAATATGATAGTGATGGATATATATATATATATATATATATATATATATATATATATATATATATATATATATATATATACATCAATGGAATAATTGTATCATTTATTACTACGTCCATGTATAGAATAGTATATACACAAGTGTATATGACTTTGAAGTCATGTGATAAATGGGATGATATTTCATCTTCAACTGAAGCTTGTGTTGCAGACCTAGATACTTGGATGAACAGCATCATGCTGAAATTGAATAAGGACAAGACAAAATTCATTGTGTTTTCACCCAAGTAGAGAAAACTGAAAATCTTCCCATTAAGGTAAGATCCAGCTATATAAATTCTTACATGTCTGTAAGAATTCTAGGGCTTATATTAGATAATACTCTACGCACGGAGAAGCAGGTGAATTATCTATATATATATACGTCCTGTTATATAGGAAATATAGGACTTATTCTAAAGTACATAAATCATGAGACATGCAAGACTTCAGTCCAGTACCTTATTATTTCTCGACTGGACTATGGCAATGCTATATTGTTATATAATATCGCCCTCTCTCCGACAAACCGCCTACAGCGAGGACAGAACTGTGCTGCACGTCTGGTGACATGTACAAGATCCTGTTTCATACATTTAAGTATTGAATGGAACAGCACCAGTGTCTCTAAGCGATCTGATCTAAAAATATATACCAGTGAGAATTCTCCAATCAGAGTTCTATTCACTTTTGATGATACCAAGAAGCCATCCAACAATGAACGGAAAGAGATCTTTGATATTCGTTTTGATTTATGAAACTATATGTCCAAATTAATGAATGTTTAATGAGTGAGAAGAAGTCAAATCTGATAATAATAATATAAGACTTCCTCACCGCCATCCCAGCCTAGATTATACATTAATATGTATTAAGTACAGTATCCTTTATAAGTATTCTGTAATAATTAATTAGAAAAGACAGCACAAGTGGGCAACGGGTAACGCTTAAAAGTGACATAACAATGTTACACAGTGCTTTATTAATAAATTCCTATCAACATTATTAAATGGAAATTGATTGCTAATTAACATCAAAGAACAATAACTTTGTCACTGATTATCGTCCAGAGTTTTATGTTCGTTTAATCAACGTGCCTTTATTAAATTAATATAATTTAAAGTAATTTATTATTCGTAATTTATTATTCACATTGTCAACAGGCTATCATTCCATGGATTTTAGTAAACGTTACTGTTTTTAGTAACAGAAGCTTAGAGCACGTCGTATGGTTCTAAACAACAAAGTGTCCATCATATTGCAATATTTGATCAGTTTTAAAGGAGACTTACGTGTTTTATGCTGTATGGTTATCGAAGGAAGAGCTACATGTAATACATGCAAAGAGAATTTTTAAATGCACGTTTTCATTGATAATATTTATCAACAGCCAGCTAAAGAGTGACAACCTGTGTTTTTCTTGACAACTTCAATACGTTTGTTTATACGTCATCACTCAAGCGGCGCCAATAATTGCTATAATAGGTTTGGAAAAAAAAGGAATCTTATATGAACCTGTCACATAAAAACATAAACTGAACGAGACTTGGAAAAGGCTTTACCATAAATCATACCAACTTCAGTCCTTTATGTTTGTACCCTGCTGCTGTCACCAGGATTTAATTATCTTAATGGTCTTTTCCCATGATCGTAGTATCTTTGGCTGTTCTTATTTGTTCGTGCTCTGTGTTGGTTTACTTTCTCTGGATCGATATTCATGGGATTTCTGAGACTATCTGACATAGAAATAAGTGTTTTTTTGTGCGTCTGCTCGTCAATCTTTGTGCTGGTGAATCAGTATCATTAGTTGGCCGTGTGTTGAGGTGGTCTAATATCGCCAAATAAGCGTCTTTGTTCTTTTTTCTTCTTCTTTTGTCAACAATATTTGTCATAGTTTGTAGTGCTCGCTCTGCTAATCCGTTGCTCTGGGCATACGTTGGCATACGTTGTTTTACGTTCGAACTGGTATTACCTATCGAATTCCTTGGACTCCTGGCTTGTGAACTGTGGTCCGTTATCAGATATAAGGACATTTACTATGCTGTAGTGAGCCACGTTAGATGTGCAATCACTTGATTTACTAAGTGTGTTTTCGAACTTTGCTGTTTCTATATAGTTACTATAATAATCCACCATCAATAGATAGTCATGCCCGTACCCCCTTGAACCTATCTGTTGCTACTTTGCTTCATGGTCTAGCTGGTCTATCATGGGGCAATAACGGTTCTTTTGGTTGTTTATTGCGTGCTTCTTGGCAAGTCGCACAGTTGGATACTTTATCTTCTATAGTTGATCCCATGACTGGCCAAATCAACACATCTCTTGCCCGGCGTTTGCACATTTGAGTGCCAAGATGTGATTCGTGTATCCTATTTAGCATTTCTGATCTTAAAGTGGCCGGAACGGTGATACGTTTTCCACGATATAGTATTCCATCAGACGCTGATATTTTGTCGCGTATCTTCCAGTATCCGCATATACAGTGTGGTGCTTGTCTGCGTTCGGCAGGCCAGCCATTCCTCACGACATCCATCAACGTTCGCAATGTTGGATCTGTTGACGTTTTCTTGTTGAATTATATCAACCTTTTGCGATGAAACTGTAATTATGTCTATCATCTTCACTGATAGATCATCATCGACTAGTGGATCTCCAGTTTGTGTTACGTATACATGACTTGTGCATCTGTGATATGTAATGCCTTGCCTGGCACGTACACGATCTGCAAGTTGTATAGCTGTAGTTTCGTTATAATTTTCTGCAATCGCACAGGTGTTGTATGTAGTGGGTTTTTGTTTTCTTCATATCGTTTCTGACGGCTTGTGATCGGATTCTGCGATCGCATTGTGATATCCGTATACCGGCTTGTGAAATCTGGTACAGCCAAATACCATTGCTAACATGTTCTTTTCAATTTGGGCATAATTCTTTTCCGTCTGTGTTATTGCCTTAGATACATAGGCAATAGGCTGTCAGCCTTGTAATAACACAGCTCCGATGCCCAAGGAATTAGCGTACACAGACATTCTGATTTGTTCTTCTGGGTCACAGTAACGTAACACCGGTGAACTAGTGACTGCATTTTTCGCTTTTCTGCTGTGGTTTGTCCCGATGACATTCTACATCACTGGCTAATAGCTCTCTCTCTGACATGTTTGGTTGTAAACTTACTTTGGTAAGTCATTAGGCCTAGAAACCGTTGTACATCACCTTTATTGCATTTTCTGCACTGTAGCAATCTTTGTCTGGTAAAAATCCTTATCCGCGTCTGGTACAGAACAATATTTAGCACCATTTAAGCGTGTAGCCACATCTTCTGCTGTGTTCATGGGGTGGTGCTCGTCCTTGATTGCCTTGTTTAAATCACGAGGGTCAAGGCATATCCTTATTTTGCCTTGCTTTACTACTGTAAGTAAATTGTTGACAATATGGCGGCTCATACAGCTTTGTTATAACTCCATTGTTTTCCATCCTATTTAGTGTATCCACTTGTTTTCTGATTGCAATTGGTACCGAACTTGGTGGATGTATCTTCGGTGTGACACTGAGATCCAATTTTATGTCAGATTATCCTCTCAGACATCCTACACCTGTCAACAAGTCTGAATATCTGCTCAAGATGTTACTACATTGCATCGTATGTACATGCTTGATAAGTCCTAGCATGACGCTGCTTTGTCTTCCTATGCTATTCGGCGTGCTCTGGTCATTTCCGAATATTTCAACTGTCACTTTACGCTTTTCTCTGTGGTGATTTACGGCTAGGCTTACTTACCCTAGTGTTTTCAACTCGCTGCAGCCGAAGGCTGTTAGTGACACTCTTGAGCTACGTACTTGCTGTGCGCATCTGCTCGTAACCGTTTTGAATGTATCCATGTTCATTATGTTACAGTCTGCACCTGTATCTATGCTTCCCATTTATTACCAGTTTCTGCTGCCACGTTAATGTGCTTGTGTATCCATTGGATGAGTGTACGTTTTCTGTATCATTCCAACATACATGCTGTTGTCACCTCTCTCTGTGTTCATATTCGTCGTCATAATCTTCATCCGACAGACAATCATCTCCAATTTGATGAACAGGTCTTTTTGTGTTCTGACAAACTCGTGCATAATGATTTCTTTTTCCACATTTTCTGCACCGTTCTCCATAGAGAAGACATTTGCCTTTTTCGTGCTCATATCCACAGTAGAGACAGTCAATGATATGATATCCGCCTTGCTTGTGTTTTGGAACTCTCCCATTGTAATTTTTGACAATACGTTTTTTTTCAGTATAGCGGCCCACTTCTATCCAATGTGGTGTCCAGGTTTCCATGTCATTGGCTGACGTGTGATTCGCCACCTTCCTGACTGACTATCAGGTCGACCTTTCTGTGAAATATTACGACAGCTATCTCGCCTGACAGCATTGGTTGGTTTCTCTGGGTCGCTTGTACTCAGTGCGTTCAAATATAGGTCGCTAACCTCTACATCTCTGCATGTGTCTACGGCCTTTGTTAAATTTAGGTCTTTGTCTCCCAGCATTCTGGCCCTTACACTGGCTGAGATAATTGCACAGACTATCCGATCACATATTAGCGAGTCTTTTATTCCACCATATTCACACGTTGGTGCCAAATTTCTCAAGTCCGTATGAAAAACATCAAATCCTTCATTGGCACTTTGTTTTCTCATGTTAAATTTATATCTTGCCATTGGAATGTTTTTTTCTTTTCTTGGGATTGCAATAGTTCTTGAATGTTTCAATGATTTTAACCAATTTCTTCTTGTCGTCATCTTCTATACACGTAAAGGAATTATATATTTCTACTCTTTCTTGTCCAACAATATGTATAAATGTCATAGCCTTTACTACTTCTCTATTTGATATTCCTGTTGCTTGCTAGTAAATGCAAATTTTTGAGAAATCTTTTCCAGTTATCTGCAACATTTCCCATGTGGCCATGGTGGTCAGTTTACTATGTATGGCATAGCACTGTCTGTTTACTTCTAACACCATGGTGTGGTCCCTGTGACTTGCATACGGTCAAGGACACACAGCCCTGTGAACTCAATGCTGCCAGATGTACGACTAACTTTATTCAGTCTATACACTGGTACTCAATACACTGATCCAGACTTCGCGTTATGATCGTAACTTTGACCTAGGTCTGCATGCGACAGTGCTATTAATATATATTATATTGCACATTTTGAATTAAATATACATTCGTCTATGTATCTAAAAAAAACCACTAATTAAGTATTTCCCTCATTACTATACCGTAGTATGTGTTATAGATTATATTACAGATTAGATTTTCTCTCATATTTTACTTTGCATGATAAATGTTGTAGGTTAATTAAATCGTAACCGATGTCATTTGTCACCTAGTGATGTCATCCTTGTACCATCAATTTAAATGTGTAAAATGATAACAAGTGAATTCATCACGAAAAGTTTGATAATTCATGCCGAGAGCAGGAATATTTCGAATCAAGTTTTGTTAACGAAGTGAGCATTGCTTTTCAAAGGTAAATCTTGTTAAAATAAATACCGGATCAGCTAGGTAATTCCATATGTTTCCAAATTATATTGTATGTAATACTTCAATTTCAGTTACCGCCTAAGGATTATTTTTATGGCAATAGAATGAAAGGTGGGCGTTTCTTTTCTCAATATGAAGGCTTCATTTAGAACTGATAGTGATCTGTTTTACAACGTATTTGAAACAAACAAAGCTACAACATCTGTTTCATGATTACCAGCTGTTCACAATGTTTCGGGCTTATAAATATTTATTAATAGCTATATTTACAGTCTATAGTTTGATCATCTAACACGCACTAAAATTCATTAGCCACCCGACTATGATCTTATTGGTGTCTTACCTGTGTATTCCAGGCAATTATTTAAGTAATTATTTATATTACCTTATTTTGACATATATCATGTTCTCCTTAACATGTCACCTGTCGCATGTCAGATTTGTTTGTTTCAGTTTTGATTGATAAAAATGACAGTCTCTAGTGAGTAGATAAGCTAATCATTTACATAAAATATTTTTTTTTTGTCATCATAAAAATGGTTAGGTACAAGTGAAGCACTTTTTAATGCCATCATCCATGTAGATCGAGATAGCTAGTGATGAGGAGAAACTACTCAAAAACATAATTTTATTAACATAATTTTTTTCATACACAGCAGTTGTGCTGCTGTTAGAACAAACAAACAAACATAAAACTAGTCGTCGCATACTTTACCAGTTGATGGCTTCATGACATGTTGATGATAATGAGGCTGATGGTGTCTGTGGTGGTAGTGAAGATAAGAGTGATGGTACTCATTTCTGATCTTCTCATTAAGCTCTTCCATAAACTGGAGGCTGCTAAAGTTGAGAGCCCCGATTTCAGAATGACTTGACCCTAAATACTAATACGTGGACTAGGATATAACTAGGCGATCGCAGATTCGAGAATAATCTTCTACTGGGCAGGAGTTCATAGACATATTCAATTACCATACAATATTCAGATTTAAACGTTATTAAAATTAACTGGTGTTGAATTCGGCATGGTACTTCCGGTTTTGAGATCAAGTCACGTGGCTCTGCATTAATATAATAGTATGACTTCTACTGACACTTATAGCCGGTTCTTAATGACACACAATTGTCGTTTTGTTCATGGGCGCAGCTATACGAGCGGGCATAAATACCCACAAGATAACGGGAGGTGTAAGGCTAGGATTCGATCTGAACCGGACAAGAAATTATGGAAGCCGACAGCTAACAACGTCGTCTGCAAAGCTCATTTCACGATGACACATGATAAGGGAAAAACATTGACTATCTCCGCTGTTTTACATATAGTGAAAAAGGTTTGTCAGAAACAGAGTTTTTATTTAATAGAGTTGTTCAATTTATGTATGTCTATGTTCAGTGTGTGGAGGATGGTGTCGGGAGACACTGCCTATGGCACAAATTGCAGGCATTCTTGTGCAAGAAGTGCACCTACACATGGAGGTTGTGGTGGAAGTAACGAGGGGGGGTTGACATTGTATAGATCCGTTCAAATGGATGCTCCCAGTTTAACAACGAATCAGACACAGACTAGTGAGTAAGTCCCTGTAGAATGTTTGAGCATAAGTATTGATCAGCTTAAAGGTAATCAGGAAGGCGTCAACCTGTACACGGGCCTCCAAGACCATAAAACATTTGTCGATGTTCTTGCCTCTTTGAGTCCAGCATCATATCACCTCAAGAACGTGTATAGTAAACCATACAATATTGTGGAGAAACAGCTGTTTTTAGCATTAATGAAATGCAGAATGTGTAAGTCAAATGCAGAACTAAGTCGGATTTTTAAGATCAGTGAAATAGAGGTCTACGGCATATTTTAACATGGATTAGATGCATTTCCCTGCAGAACTAGAAATCTGGCCAGAACGAGAAATTGTTCAAATGTTTTCGCCCTCTGACTTACAATTTATGTATGTGTATGTGCGGTGTGTGGAGGGTGGGAAATAAGAAATTTCCTGATAATAGAGAAAACGTTAATCTGATGTTAATTGTTTATTCTAGTGGTTTGGTGTACAGGATAGCTTCGCACTGGTAGATGTAGCAGTCACACTAAATCATTAATGGCTTCCAACATCGGGTTTGTTTGTGTAATGTTAATAAATTTTCCTGGCGAGTTGTTAGCTCAGAAACAAATTTGCCAACCGGCCGATAACATGAAAGTCAATGGCATTGTTTAAAACAAGATCAATTTAAACACTCAAACTGAGCCAGGGTCATGGCCAATCTAGAACAAACTCACATATTTGGATACATGAGTCTATTATGAGTGTAGATAGCATGTTTTGATATACAGTTATATATAAAAAGTGCCCTAAATTATGATCTCATTGAAGGTGTTGTTAAAACAACAAATCGGATCCGGCCATCTTTTTGGTCAACGGTACAATAGGCACACTATTTTTCGTGAATTAAGCCACGAATCCAGCATTTATTTATTCAGGACAGAAATAATGTAAACGAGAGAGATTTGGCTGTTTTATATTTCTTTCCCGCTTGTCAAAAGAATAGCGTATTTTATTCTGAAATTACTATCCATTAAAATGTAAACAATTCTTCTGAAGAAACAACGCTGTCAGCGTGGCGACTGTGTAAAATCTTTAATATTCAGTATCACGTGATCACTACTGCTGCCCACATCGAGTCACCGGGCGAAATGAGACGGGAGCACCGCTTTAACAAACTCCGCCTTTATACGGCTATACGTAAATCAGCTGACTGATACGCTGCACGCGTTTAATATTGAATGTAAACATGGGGAAAAGATAACACTTTTCTTACCATTGTGAGACAACAAAGTAAACACAGTTAGGTCTAGGAAATATCCAAGACGGAATGGAACAAAATATCCATTTGCTTTCGTTATTGAAAAAAACGTGCGATGGTCATTTGCCTTATAATCCGAGATTCCGCATAAGCAGTAATAGTTTTCTAACCTAACATCGAGCTTCGGTCAATTTCCGCTTGGTGTCGCAGTCGTAGCGGGATCGGTCTATTGTACCCCAAAATTTTAGTTTAACCTAGCATTGTGGTTTTAATAAGCAGTGTATTCATGTCATCCGGAATGATGAGGATACCTTTACTTTTGGTATCAAAAGTTCTTGAAAACTTCATATTTCTTTCCGTAGTCTGTGGAAGCACTGGTGAATGAATACCATCGGTCTGTGTAACAGATTGTGCCAGTATGTCAAGGTCGGCTTTCTCTGTAGCAGTGCAGATCCTAACAAGGTTTGATGGGTCCAGACGTTTCGTCCTCTCATGTCGCCATACTTTGTTGGAACTCTGCCCGCGAGTTCTCAACTCTATCTGGTTGTGTTGTTCTGGTGTTACACGTGACATTTTCATTTAACGGAGGAAGCACTCCTATGGTGTCTCTTTCGTGTAGTAATGGTGAAGGTTGACCACTCGGATGTCAGTCGCCTCAAATAGGTGCCAGAATGGAATGTCCTTGGGTTTGGACTTCAGTCAGACACTCCGAAAGTGGTCTGGATACTCCGGCTGTTTTCTTAATTCCAAAAGACCTGGATCGACGTTCCGGAGATGTGATGAAGAACCAGCTCATCTCGACTGTGCTAGCATGACACGCTTACCTTAGGCACCTGGCCCCATCTCCAACGCACATTCACATTGAATCTTGTCAACTACACCATGACAGTCCAGCTTAACGTTCACATTGTAGATAAGGCGTGTAATCATTCCAGCACTCGCACGTCCTCGGACGAATGTTTCGTCGTCTGTGTGTGAATTCTGTATTGGTTTATAGACGTTGGCATGGTACATGGCTTATGGGCTTGTGTCCAGTATTTCTGGTCAAACAGCTTCAGGTAGTCCGCGATAAGGTTGACTCAGTCACATCAGTTGATGCCTAGCCATTACACTGTCTAACAATTGTAACGAAGCCAAAGAATAAAGTTTGTCTGATAAAAAGAGCAATTTCTCATCCTTATTTTAATCATCAAGTTGCATGCTCATGTTATTTTCACAACTGATAATTTGAAGAAACATAAAATTCCATCACCAACGGAACCATTTCGATTACGATATCAACTATATGTATGACTGCAGCTTCGATGCGATTACATGTGGCATATTGCGCCTTTTATCATAGACGGAAGCAGTATGTTTAAAATGGCAACAGTAACTACCAACTCTGTTTATCTACCTTGGTAGTGGGTTTTGGTATTTATATTTCTGTATTATTGCATCACTTCATGTCTGGTAGAATCGTATCGTAATCGTCCTGCTGCACACCACCATGTCCAAAAGTTATAAGGCGTCTATAATTCTGAAGACATATGTTACTGTCATTATCACAACACCAGAAATGTAGGCAGTAGTAGCATTCGAAGCCAAACAACTGAAAGACACCTCTTTTTAATATTGCCTATCCCCAGGATGATGATGATGATGATTGATGTTTTACGGCCACTTTAGTGCATATGGTAGGCTAAATGGACCGAGTGACCTCCAAAAGTAATGGAACGATGTCAAAGATGAAACAACCTTCAGATATGCCCACGCCGGGATTCGAACACGGGTGGTAGTGATCTGCGGTCCAACACGGAACCGCTAGACCACGGAGGCGCCTCTCCTATCCCCAGGAAGTATCTCCCATATATCACATATATTCCTAATATGCCCACTATTGAAAAAATTGGAAGAGCTGTTGTAATCAAGCAACGGAAACAGAGATAATACTACAACACATTACTTCCCATAAATTAATAATATTGCACTTTTACAGCGTTATTGCGCAACTTCCTGGATTGATCGCCCATTTACATATCTTTCGATAAGTTTCCTTTTTCTTCCTGATCCTTTCCCGTAACGTTTCCCGACTTCATCTCTCAGTCAGGCTAGAGTCATCCCGCCATACTGTGACATGATGATAATTTTACGGAAACAAATACAAGTCAGTTGAATGTAACAATAGGATTTCATTTCACGGCTTGAATATTTTAATTGCTGGGGTTACCAAAAGTGCAACAGGAGAGCCTATCTTGTTATCCAATGACTAACTCCTAATCGTCTAAAAACTCGTTATTTATGGTGTTGTTCACGTCATTGTCAACCTGGTGTTATAATTAAAGCTATTTATTGATCTTATATGAAATAATTTATGCACATATCTTCAGAATGGGGATATCATATCTTTAGTTATTAGTAACACTTCGGATAAATTGATCGTCAATAATAGGCTTGTTGTAAAACGGTCTTAAAATATTAATTATCTTAGAATTAACTAAAGCCAAATAATACGTGAAGAAATTATCAAAGGTGACTAGTTAATTCCATATACATTTTCTTATGTTTTAAAATTATTGGTAATATATTAAAAATTGATACCAATATTTCAGAAATCTTGAGATGGAAAGGTATCAGAAGCATATCAGATGAAAATTAAATTTAAAAAACACTAACTTAAATTCTCTCTCCTTCCGCCCCCCCCCTTCCCTCTCCCCGCCCTTTCACGCTCCCTCCCTTCTCTTTCCATATTGACTTTCTTCCATAAATACTGACTTACTTATCTACCCATCTCCATTCTATTCTTCAGTGCCAGTAGTCAACAAAACGGTTATGTTCACGTAATTCGATAATTGATCATAGAGATTCGTTTATAACATGCTCAAACCAGTCCATTTAAATGTGCCATATATCTCTAGTACATGTTTCAATATATTAGAAAATGTCTATTTTTGGAAAGAAAGCACATCAAAATGATAAAAATAGAACACATTTTAGTTAATACAAATATATGATGTGTGTTCTTCATACCTGAATAATCCGCTGAATATTTGTTGAGTTGCCATCCAAATATATCCACGTGAACAGCTTCAATTAGATTCTATTTATTTCTTGTTTTCACAAAAATAAACAAACATCAATCTTAAATGTTAGGAGTAATTATTCTGTTTTTCGCATTGTTTACTCGCTATTGTTGAACGTTTACTATTTCAAGAGAATGCTAAATTACTTCAATTAAGAAAGTAGACATCTGACCTCTGATGAGACAATACGGAAATTACAAACAAAGGTCATCACCAAGGCAACGGTACAAATGAAAACCTAGGAATGTATTCTCAACTCAAATTTAAAAAAAAAAGAATTTGCGTAAACGCAACACTTCAGGGCTGAAAGATGCATCACCGATCTATCTACACCTGCAACATAATTAAGCTAATGAATAAACCTATGGTTGGCAGGTTATGTCAAACTCTTGGTTTTATCAATTTCAATTTATTTTTCTAGTAACTTGGCAAGTAAATATCTTCAGAACCGTGATAGCTAGCAATGTTCAAATTGTACAATCCCAATCTCTGTACTCTAGAGTAACAACAAAATGCACAGCAAGCATGCACATATAACTCGTTCTTAGAATTTAACCACAGTAATATGAAAAGGGTATGTTTTGTCTTATTGTGAGATTATATCAACTTGTGGGATATTCGGTAGGCGAAATCAAATTATGCCATGTCATAGAGTTTAATGTGCTCTAAATATTGATACCGGATTCAACTTCTATAAAGCATTGAATAATGTGCTCAGCTGGAATTTGTTAAGATTTATTCGTTCTGAGATTTATTAAGTACAGGCAGGTGAATCTATATCGTCAAAGGTTACTATTATTACCAATATTCAGACTAATCAGTGATCTATTCGCAGCATATAATGAATCTATGTCGATGGCATGAAAGTTCACAGTGTTAGGTTTACATTTATAATAATAAATCCGACATCTTGAATATATTTCACTTTAAAGGCTGGTATGCATATCCGTTTTTTATAGTCGCCTGTATGTTCTCCTGTATCTTGCTAGTGTTGCTCTTATGTATAACATAATGGAATCAGCTGATCAAATATAGCGACCTGAAAGCTTTTAATAAAGAAGAGATCAACAATATTAAGTTAACAATCTGATTTAATTAAAATCAAAGAACAAGAACTTGTCGGTGTGTATCATGTCGGTTAAAATATCAACACAGGAATAATTATTAAAAAATGTAATTAATCAGTGTGGATTTAATAACTTAATTTCAATTTAATTAATTTATTATTCACCTTGTCAAACATTAATCATTAGCTTAGAACGCTTGATGTTGGATTAAAATTGAGTCTGCGTTAGCATAATATGATATTTAATTTATGAATTAATAACAAAAAAGTAATTATTTAAATTACTCGATGATTTTCGCCATTTCTTCCAAAAAGGACACCTTCCTTCCTGTTGTTCATTCAATATCTTGATTGATTGACAAACAAGTTGTATCAAAATGTAAAAGTCAACATGTTGCGGTTATTAAAATTATCTCTGGATAATTATATATATATATATATATATATATATAATATATAATATATATATATATATATATATATATATATAATATATATATATTATAATGAACTTAGTTTATATACTAGATAACTATGATTATAAAGTCCATAGATGAGGAACAGGTATATGTTAGAATCGAATTATCACTTCTAGGTTTGTAATACAATACACTAACCACTGTACTATCGCAGCCCGAAGCTAGTGTTATAGACAAGTCGATTATATGATAAAAAGATCGACTACTCCAGGAACTAAATATACTGGATTATCATTGGATGATGATGATAATGATAATGATAAAGATAATGATGATGATGATGATGATGATGATGATGATGATGATGATGATGCCATTAATAATAATAATAATAATTTGGTTATAGGACCTTATACCACACATATTGCCGCACAAACCTACTACTCTGTTAAACGAAGAAGAAATTGTTTTTAAAAAGGTTCCTAATATGAACAGAAGTATATTTTATTATAAATAGTTTTTTGTATACACGACAACCATAACAGACGTCATGTTTTATATCTATGACAAATGGGAAATCTATCGGTTGTTTATGTCATATCCAGAGCTGTCAGCCATGATTGATCAATGTATAAATTATTAAAGTATTATATTACACATTTAAAAATAATTATATATATATATTTCTTCCTATAACCATTTCCGGGAATGACATATTTATCCCGAAACGCGACGTAACCTTTTATACGAGAACATGTTTTATGTCAGGTTTTGTTTTCAATATGTGTGCGTGTCTGTGTGTGTGTGTATGTCTGAGTGTGTGTGTATGTCGTTTTACGCATTTAGCATGCCCCCCCCCCATTTTTATGGTTGGAAGTGTATTTTTTATGGTTTATGAGTGATATTGACAGCACCTTGCTAGCCGTCATTGTTTGTTGTTAAATGTGCACATACTCCGGCGTATAGCCACTGAGTCATTCAGGGAAGCTGCCTAAATGACTATACTGCAGTAGTGGTCTATTGTGTTCACCGTTAGCTAAATAGGGATCGACTAAAAGAGGTAACTCCACTTTGGTCTGGGTTTTGGCTGACATCAGCCATATCTGGTCACTTTGATATTGTTCAGCAAGGTTGAGAGGTTTAATGTTCAATGTAAATATGTCGTTTGTATTAGGGATAATTTACGAATGTTTTTTATATGCATGGGCAGGGTAATATATCACGGGTCGTTCGTAATGTATTGATAGAAGGTCTTCAACCCCAAGTCCATATCATCTGAAAGGTGAATATACCTATTAATTTACGTAGCTATTTTATTGAGTAAGAACTTTGATATTGTTCAGCGAGGAGGTTGACAGGTTTGTATTGTTAACTGCCGCAAAGCTGACATTAATTACCAATCATGCCCAAAAATTGGAACTTCGCCGGGGTATATGTTAAGTTAACCTGTAGCACTGACAGTTACTCGAAAGTTATTCTAAGAGCTGATACCGTTATATTTGCACTAGTTAGTTTCACTTTTTAGATTGATCACTTATGGCTTCTGTTTGCACAGGCTAATAGTTTTGTCACTTATCTATAGAAAATACTTCCATATTTATTCTGTTATATGAAAACGTATGAATATATTTTGTTTACGACAGCTCAACAACAGAAAACCTTAATTGTATTTGGAATTGCCAAAAGGTCACCTGTTGGTGAAATCGGGAAATTCTTAGCTCGAGAGGACACAGTGATGAACATTTTACTTTGGAAGGAAGGCGTCATTGTGTAACATTCCAGTGATAGTGAGGCTACTAGTGAAGTTATCAAGTTGAATACATGGCCGTTCCATGGTGATACACTAGAGATTGACGTAGTTACTGATGATAAGTGGACTGAAATGTCAGGTAGTCTATTCAAAAGTGAAAGGCCTGAAGAGTGAAGATGATAAGAAATGTTAGACCTAATTAGACTCATTTCCAATTTGTCATCTGCCAAAATCATCCACCTGTTCCATTGTCCAACCTTAATCATCCATCAGGTGGAGCTAGTCAGGTTGTTACTATAGTACAGGTTCCCCGTATTTCATTATCCAGTAGTGAAAATGTCAAAAGTAATGTTTCTTGTGCTGAGTGGAGAAATGAAATTCGTCGTTGGTCCTCAGAGGTAATACATTCTGAACATATTATAAGACAAGCTGTAAGGAGGTCCTTAAAAGATTTACCAGCTAATATATTATTAGACTTGCACGAACCTCACGACAACATGAGATATCTTGGTCGAGATCAAACACTTGGTCTTGCGTAAAGAAGATTTATCCGACGTTGTACGTCTACTGATGTAGGACATTTAACTCAAATATCATAAAAAGTCATGACTAATAATTTCTCCAAATTTTCTGAAGCAGTTCCAACTCATAATCGATTAGTAGCAACAGTAGTTAAGGTTCCATTTGTTCATTATGGGGTTTCGCTTCGTTTCCATATGTATCAAGGCCGCCACTTTGAATCAAGGAATCGTGCTATCTCCTGGGTATGACTAAAAGACAAACAACACCATATCATCCATCTGGGAATGATGAGTTTCGGGGTTTCAACCAAAACCCTGAAGAAGATAAGTTCATGTGGAAAGACCATGTTGCCTCTTTAGCCTGGGTTATACTTCCATTAAGCATGAGACCATGGATTTTCTGAACATTTGGCTTGAGAGGTTTGAATCCCCAATTTCTAGTTCTATCGAAGAACTTCAGTAATTTGATTTTTGAATTTGTAGTCCTTGGTAATTTTTTTTAAAAAAAGCCTCCTTTCTTTTAAATTTTTTTAAATTTGGCTACATCCACATTTAATGAGATCTTAACACATTACTTTCTCTCACAACATTCTTGCATTTAATGGGGACACAATAAAATCGGAACTTATCACCAACCCTAAAACTGACTTTTAACAATTATTTGAATAATACTATACTACACTTAAATCTTTACTTACCAAACATACGCCACCTGCATCTTAGATGTCTCCCGGTGTTATTAATGCCAAAGTACGTCACCACTATTTAGAAAGCATATGGAGCAAATCATGCGGACAATGTAACAGGTTTAGCTATATTAAACAGTGCCATTTCTGCAAAAGACCCATGCATAAAGCTAAATCTGACTTCATAGACTAATTGTTCCAATTAATAAAGATAATAAATTAATCACTAATCCCTGGAGCGTTTCTTGATCATTTAAAACATGCCCATGTAAATATTCTTCTTAAGAAACCCTTTTCACTAGGCGATGGGCTATAAAGCCATAGACCTATTTCTAATCTATCTTTCATATCTAAAGCATTAGAAAAAGTCGTATCCAATAGGTCGCTTGTTCACTTAAACTTTAATCACCTGTCTAATGTTTATCAGTCTGCTTACAAACGATTTCACTCTACAGAAACCGCTCTACTGGAAGTTCACAACGACATATAACTAAAGATAGACACCAGAAAGGTCGCAGCACTAGCACGATTAGTCTGTTCTTCTAAATCGCCTCTCTGATTGGTATGACATATCGGGCACGGTATTCACTTGGATCCGCTTATTCTTAATAAATAGGTTTCAATCAATAAGGATAAAAAACAGTTTTTCAAAGACAGTTCTCTTGTTTTGTGGCCTTCCCCAGGCTCTGTTCATGACTGCTACTGTTTACTCTGTATACCACATGTCTAAGCTCTCTTATTCACGGCCACAAATTAGACCATCATTTATATCCAGTGACACCCAAGTACGGGCATCTTTATATACAGCAGATACTGAAGTTTCTTTTACACAGCTTAGTGACTGTCTCAGTGATATCTCTGGCTGGATGATAAACAATAGACTTAGGCTCAATGCAAACAAATCAGATTTAATTATTATTGGTACATACAGACAAAGCAGCAAATTAACTCGTTTCTTCCATACGCCCATCCTTAGTCATAGCATCAAACCATCAGACACTGTACGTAATATTGGTGTTGCATTTGATAGCGATTTTAAGTTCTGACATGTCGCTGCTGCTTCTATAATATTCGTGACCTTCGCCGTTTTCGGTGCTATAGTTTTCTTTCAGTCGCCAAAACCATTGCAACAGCATTCATTACTAGTAAGCTTCATTACTGGAACTCTCTTCTTTATAACATTGCATCTAAGGATATTCTAACACTTCAGTGTATTCAGAACTGCTTAGCTAGGATTGGCCCACGGTCTGGTCGGTTTTCTCATTCTGTCCCACTCCTGAAGTCACTTCATTGGTTAATCTCGTTAATCCCTGGTTAATCTCGCATCATTTTCAAACTCTATGCCATTGCCTATCAACTCTTTCTTCCGGAGAACATTCGTATCTATTTTCCATGCTTTCTTTTGTACCTAAGCCCAGATGGATCCGTTCATTTGCCTTTCAATTGTCGTTTGTTCCCAGGGTTAAAACTCATGCTGGGACTCGTGCTTTTTCTGTTGCTGTCCCTTCTCTTTTGAACTCAATCCCTGAATATGTTAAGTCATCAAATACCATAGTTTCAGTCCGTCACCATTTGAAAGCTCATCTTTTCAAACTTGCTTATCGCTCCTAAGGTTCCGAAATGTCCACTGCATCCGTTCATTTGTTGATGAATTTTACATTGGACCTTGACTGTAAGCTTGCCCAAAACTTGTACTAGGTATTGCACTGAGCTCGATTCATTTCAATGAAATTGACGCAATAGGAGTTAGTAGATATTATATTATTTTTATATTCTTCAAAAGAAGTTACAAGCAGCTTTCAAAACAGGTTGCATACCCCAGGATAAGGCATAGGGGTTGGAGATTTAGTGTTAATCAGAAATGTCGGTTTGGCTGCTTCTTTGACAGTCCATACATGGTCATTTCCAAGCCAAATGTTCAGATTCCAGTTGACTGGGTGAAGGAAGTTGATGGATATCGGGTTCGCGTTTTCCATCGCAATTTCTTGTTCTCCGTTGGATCTACATCAGAGGTTGATATCTGCAAAATTGCACCTATTATGTTGACCCATCCTACTCCTTAACCCAGAACTACACTCGGCAAGAGAAGCGTGGAAATCCTGCCTCCAAGTGAATCTAGTGACAGTTGAAATCGTAGCTCTCAGATAGAAAATGTACCGAAATATACAATTTTTATTTGAAAGTCCTCATCGACAAGGCAGTATTCCCGTTAGTGTTCTAGTTGAACCTGAACCAAATCCTAAATGGCCAAGATCATCCAGTATTTCCTCGTCGTCTCCTATCTTACACTCGGTTAATGAGGGCATCAGCGTTGTACAAAGAGCATGCAGTGTTCTCAAACTGCTCAGTTAAATAATATAAATACGGTTAAGAATACTTAATGGAGAACGATGTTCACGTATTATTTTAAGAATATTGAACGCTATCCTTCATATCGATAATACAATAATATGGTTTATTTCCATATTGTGGGGATTTATGTGTGTGTGTGTGTGTGTGTGTGTGTGTGTGTGTGTGTGTGTGTGTGTGTGTGTGTGTGTGTGTGTGTGTGTGTGTGTGTGTGTGTGTGTGTGTGTGTGTGAAACATAAAAGCCAATTCTAAAATATGACTGTGTACAGTTATCTGTCAATAGCAAAATGTTAATTTCCAAATGAGTCAATGTGATGATGCTTATGAGTATGAACAAGTCTATCAAACATTTAACATTTTATCATATTTTTTAGGAGTTAGACCATCCATTTTTCGGTGGTTTGTGGAAAATGCTATTAATAACATAGACACGGATCTATACTGAAATTTCATTGGGTTTAATAGTAGCCAAATCTGGAAGAAATATGCCTTAGTATTTTATGAATTATTTATTATTGTATTTGATGCTACATGCAAACAGTAATGATATTGAGTAAAAATAAACAGATTATAAAATATTCCTCGGGATCGGTAAATAGATGACTGTGGCTTATGAACTTTCGGCATAAAGGTCAACCAATGTCGCCTACTTTTAGTTAAAGGTGATGTTTTATCGGGGGGTGGGATGCTGCTAGCTAATTCTAAATAACCAAACCAAGAAGAATAGTACTGTAAATGCTGCAACATAGCAACACCGAAACAACACTGGAAATGCCCATAGTTACGCACGAAGTTGGGGAAAACCACACGAGGGCTCAGAAAGATGCCTTTTCCTCTTTTCGGACGCTTTCCGTTAATAAATGTGCGGCGTCACGCGAAACGGCGTTCACGTCCAACCAGAGCCGAGACATCAGGAAGTAGGTCAACTCGATTAATTCTACTTACAGAAAGATGAATAGCAATTGATTATTGGATAATCCAAAACGACGGCTTACAGCAGGCCGTAGTCGTTCATCCATCATTCAGCCTTATAAGACGTACAGCAACGTCGGCATTCTGGCCGAGTAATGCCAGTCCGTGTCATCTCGTGGGGCGATGTCAGACAATCGGTAATAAAGTCACGTCTCTCGCTCGCTATCGCTGTATCCGTGTCCTTGGTTATAATCCGACAACGTTATTGAGAACGTGGACACCAATTTATGAAGCATCTCGGTCCGATGCGGTTGTTAAGCGTCGTCCCGTTGGGTATCATCTGTACATTGATACGTCTACCGGGTATAAGGTAACCAACGTAACCATCGATTTTGTTGTCATTTTAAGGTCGGTGTACACCTTACGACGCTGTAGGTTTGACCACGTTCTATTCTCCCAGAACACGCCACGATGATGTATTGGTAGGCCGTATATTGTCGTCGGTAGATCACTCAAACCTGTGATAAACGTCTTGTATTCTTGATATATTTTATAGGCTCCGATTAATACCTAACATATCGATGAATCCAATCACTTTTTGACTTATGATCTGCGCTGTTTATATTTATTCGATTTTATTGGCCAATTTGTTACTTCCAGTTCTATTATCTTTTACAAGTATACGGAGAGCTATCAATTATATTATATTATAATATATGTATGTATGGTATGGTATGGTATGGCATGTATGTATGTATGTATGTATGTCATGATATGGTATGGTATGGTATGATATGGTATGGTATGTATGTATGTATGTATGTACGTATGGCATGGCATGGCATGGCATTGTATGGTATGGTATGGTATGGTATGTATGTATTTATGTATGTATTTATGTATGTATGTATGGCATGGCATGGCATGGCATGGTATGGCATGTATGTATGTATGTATGTATGTATGTCATGATATGGTATGGTATGGTATGGTATGGTATGTATGTATGTATGTATGTATGTATGTATGTATGTATGCACCCCAACCCATAAACAAAATGTTTCGATCTGCAATCGTTATCGTAACCCGATAACAAATCGTACCCACACATTTCGTCTTAGTTATTCTGACAATTCTGCATTTGACATTGATACAATATCTGTAGCATTAAGTATCATAAACTGCGTCTGAACGCTTGCATTATCTGATATAATGTATAGGTGTTATATGACCCGGGGCGCTCATTGATTGCTACCAACACATCAGACCTTCCATTAGCCAATAAATCACGACGTTTATGTAGATGCTTCGATTCACCAAAGCATTTATTCGTCTTACGCTTCTCGTCTAATCCATGACGCACTAATTACACACCAAAGGTCAAGGCGATGTGACTACTGTATATTACAATTAGGGCATTATTGGGACGTTATATAGCGTGTTCAGAATACTTAGTCACAATACTTCGGCAATCCTCTTAAGAATACAGGGAAGCCGTTTGGTGAGTTGTCGGTCCATTGAGTGCCACATTGATACTGTGACACTACGGTACAAGATCGATCACTCAAATGCTTCGATCAACTGCACTCCAGGCTCATCTATAATGGTAATACAATCAATCGAAAGCTAACTATGTAATTAGTACTCTCTCTCTCTCTCTCTCTCTCTATATATATATATATATATATATATATATATATATATGTGTGTGTGTGATCACACCCGCGCGCGCACGTGTGTATGTGTGTGTGTGCGCGCGCGTGCGCGTGTGTAATTTATGCCACATATAATAAATGCCTAGTTTCGGTTCTAAAACCCTTTTGAGGTGCAGTGTCTCTCCTAATGGGACAACTAATATGACGAATACTAGCATATGATATTTTCATTATTATATTACAGGCAATGGGCAACCCATTCTACTATTTATTTGTCTCGGTTGCATATATGAAATTAGACAATGAACAAACAATACCGTCTAATGTAATAGACAAATAAGCTCATCAATTGGTCAGGACGAAATCATTATGCCGAAAGTGACAAAGTTAATGTATAAACAGATGAGAAACCCAAATAACACACACAGATTGGTATCATTACTCGGTGCTAGTCAACAGGTGATCACACAGACCACAGTAAACGGACTTGTTATCATAGCAGAGTAATTACCCTGTACAGCCTCGACGCTGGTCACACTCGGGCCATATCGGCTACCATCGTTTCCATGGAGAAGCTGGGAGCACCAGGCCGATATTGTTGCGTTGCTTTTTTCTAGTGGATGAAGCATTCCTCACGCAGATGATGCTAGGAGATAAATGGGATTTAGATACTTGCCATTTAGAAGGTATAATAGATTGTGATGATGTATATTAATGAACGCCTACCTGGTGTTTGTCTGTCTCTTTGTCTATCTTTATCTCTCTTTCTAAATCTTCATTTGTTAAAAATTCTATGAATATATATTCTATCTACCTTAAACATTTACTGAGATACATAAATTTTAGTGTATATAGCTATATGGGTTCAAACTCCGGTCAGACTATGTCTGAGGGGTGTTTCATCTTTCACTTCACCTGATTACCTTCAGCCGTTTGGCTCCGTTTAGCCTACCGTGTGCAGAAACTTACCATAACACAGCAATACGTTTTCAACATAGAAACATCACCCATTTGGTATGGGTAAAGATTTGTTACATGTTACTTCCTCTGAACAACAGAGGTGCCCCTTTTCATCTCACCGCGCGGGTACCCATTTTTGCAGCCAATTAAAACCGTGCAGCTTAAGCTGATCGATCGCGTCCAATCAATTATTACTATTTTCATTCGATGGATTCGAATTCGGGTACTGTTATACTCTAGTTCGGCATTCTTTCGCCGAGCTCTTCCGACCCGCAATACCCGTTGCCTCCCGAGACACTCGCCGCCTCTTCACCGCATCAGCCGCTCCACCTTTCGGCGATTATTTATGTAGGCGCGGCTCGCATCTCTCCAGGCACCGAACGAACGCCGCATCCGTTCGTCGACAAACGGACATAATTCTGACAGAACCACGCTAACCTGGCCACTAATTGTTAGCCGGGCTCCAGCTTGTTCTGCTGCCCGTTTGCTCGATGGTACGATCCAGTCCTCGACGATGAAGTCCCACCGAGATTCATTATCGCCGGACTTGACAGCGAGCATCCTGTGGCGGGTAACAACATCATGTTTTGTTTTGTTTCGGTCGACAAAGTTTTTGTCTCGTGTCCCCGACGACACGTAGGTCGTTAGTTCTTTAACAAGCCACGGTTAGATTTAGAAGTTCACCCGACGTCTGAAACGGATTTTAGACGGGCATAAAGTAAATAGACATATGGATGTATGGATGGATGGATGTATGGATGGATGGATGTTGTTTAACGACACATCGGCACAATTTAGGCCATTCAGTGTCCTAGAAAATTAGTATTATTATTATTATTATTAGTAGTAGTTGTTGTAGTAGTAGTAGGGTAGTAGTAGTAGTAGTAGTAGTAGTAGTGGTTGTTGTTGTTATTGTAGTAGAAGTAGTAGTCGTATTAATAATATTGTTATTATTGTTAGATTATTATTATTAGTAGTAGTAGTGGTATTATTATTATTATTATTATTATTATTAGTTGTTGTTGTTGTTGTTGTTGTTTTGGTAGTAGTAGTGGTATTACTATTATTATTATTAGTAGTAGTAGTAGTAATAGTTGTTGTTGTTGTTGTTATAATAGAATTAGCAGTGGTAGTAATACATGTATTTATCTGAGTTCTGTATAATATCTGTGACATTCTCTCAATTAGTATATTGTTATTAATCACGGTTTCCTCATCAGTATATTGTTATTAATCACGGTTTCCTCATCAGTATATTGTTATTAATCACGGTTTCCTCATCAGTATATTGGTATTAATCACGGTTTCCTCATCAGTATATTGTTATTAATCACGGTTTCCTCATCAGTATATTGTTATTAATCACGGTTTCCTCATCAGTATATTGTTATTAATCACGGTTTCCTCATCAGTATATTGTTATTAATCACGGTTTCCTCATCAGTATATTGTTATTAATCACGGTTTCCTCATCAGTATATTGTTTTTTCATTAATAAGCCAAGACATCAATCGATTGTTTGTTTTTACATTTTACCGATTTATTCCCTGAAGTAATTAATATTTTTAGCTCTTTATGATCTATTTTGTATTAAAAGTCCGACATCTATCCAGGTAGGGACTCCATGTGGATTTAACAGTTTCACATGTTCGTGGACTCCCGATTTATTATTAGTCCATGGTATCCTCATCTTAGTAGGCCATTAAAGTAGGTGCTTTTGAGTGACATCTTAGATGTACGATGTTTATTTTAAGCCGCACTCACTCACTTTATACTAAATACCACCTACATCGTTGTTTATCAGTAGTACAATGATGTTGTTGCTGTTGTTGCATTTGTTGTTGTCGTTGTTATAAATTATCTTGCTACCATTTCAAGGGAAACATTCTGGTATTATCTTTCTCAATCAACCAGATATCTATCTATCTATCTATCCATCTGTTTATATTTCGATGTATCTATCTATGTAGATATGGGTAACTCTTCCAGCTAATATGTGTATAAGATTTGCATCGATTCTGTGAACTCGTACCGAAAACTAGTCACGTCCTAATGGCCCATCTTACCGTCGACCTAGCATGCCCCCCAAATAAACATGTATTTGATGATCATGCTAAACAGGTTGAGACATACAGACAAATGAAAGCACTACTTTCTGAATTGCGGCGCTAAAACATAACACCTGCTGCCAGCTTAAGTATTCAATCATCGAAATATGCTATAATTCCGATTAAATAAAACAAACAGTGCCGGTAAGAGTATACGATGCTATGGACTTTAAAGTCGGGGTTCAAATCTTACTAGCACTTTTTTCATTTGATCCGCTAATTTTCTTAGCAAATACTCCCATCCGACCTTACGTCCTTGCTGTGATCAGTAGAGAAACCAAAGAAATTACTCACTCACTCACTCACTCACTCACCAACAGGTTGACATATTCCCTTAATCATCCATTCTTTCACTCACTCATTATCTCATTCACTATCCATTACATCCAATCATCGTAATAAATCTTTAATTATTGTTATTAATATTTAATGTAAATCATTTCCTGGCAATTATTGTTTTTTATCATTATCGTTATCTGATGACGAAGACAATTATAACGTTAAAGATGATCATCATGATCAGCATGATCATGAACGATGATGATTATCACGATCATGATAATGATCGGATGATGATGATTGGGGAAGGATAACACCCGCTATCTTTGTTTTTGAGGATCGTTTTACATTAGAGCCAGTTATCGTAAAGAACATTAACAAATCAAAAATTAGCATCAACTTAATGTATATAAGATCACCTTGTAACCAGTAGTAGTAGTAGTAGTAGTAGTAGTAGCAGCAGTAGTAGTAGATAGTAGTAGTAGTAGTAGTAGCAGCAGTAGTAGTAGTAGTAGAAGTAGTAGTAGTAGTAGTAGTAGTAGTAGTAGTAGCAGCAGTAGTAGTAGTAGTAGCAGCAGTAGTAGTAGTAGTAGTAGTAGTAGTAGTAGTTGTAGCAGTAGTAGTAGTAGGTAGTAGTTAGTAGTAGTAGTAGTAGCAGCAATAGTAGTAGTAGTTGTTGTAATTGTAGTTGTAGTAGTAGTACTAGTAGTAAAAACTGTATTGTATTAATAGTAGCAGCAGCAGCTGTAGTCATAGTAGTAGCAGTAGTTGCTGTTGTTGTTGTTATTGTTGTTGTTTTTGCTGTAGTAGCAGTAGCATTATTATGTAGAATGTAGTAATAGTGATGGTAGCAATAGTAGTACCAGTAGTAGCCGTAGCAGCAGTAACAGTAGTATGTAATATGTAGTAATGATAGAGAGAATGTAGTAGTAGTATGTAGTATCTAGTGTGTAGTAATAGTAGTAATAGGTACTACTGGGTAGTATCAATAGTATGTAGTACAGCTATCTCAGTGATGTATTATATGCCATTATGGTCTAACGTAAAGTTTATTAACCAGCCTCGTCTATACATCAGTCATTTTGAGGGGTAGTGTTAATACTCTCAGTCAGACAGGCTAGAAGACAGATAGGCAGACAGGCATGAAGGCAATCAGTGGGAAGGTACAGAGACAGAGTGACGGAGACGAACAGACAGGCAACTAATTAGGCAGAGAGGCTGGAGCTTAAAGACATGCAGGTAAATGTGTAGACCGACAGACGAATAGAGAGGCAAGAAGCATAATGAACTTGTGTGTCAAATAACCCCTCCTCACACACACACACACACACACACACATATATATATATATATATATATATATTATATATAGAGAGTGAGTGAGTGAGTGAGTGAGTGAGTGAGATAGAGAGTGTGTGAAAGTGACAACGAGAGAGCGGGATCGAGAGAAGGGGGAGAAAGGGATAGAGAGAGAGATGGGGGGTGATCGAGAGAGAGGGAGAGGGGGAGAGTTTATCCTAGAGATACAAATTGAGCGGAAAAGAAAGACAGACACACACACACACAGAGAGAGAGAGGGGGGGATCAAGAGAGAGAGGGGGTCGAGTGAGAGGGGGATCGAGAGGAGGTTGAGAGAGAGAACGCGAGAGAGGGAGGAGTGAGAGAGAGGGATCGAGAGAGAAAGAGGGGATCGAGGGAGAGAGAGAGCATATTGTCGGCTTAAGACAGACCACCCACCGATGTCACCAGGATTAGCGACTACAGCATTAGCGACACATTGTTACGGAGCAATCGTTCTCTGTTTGTTCTAAGTCCCCGGATAGTTCTTGTCGTATTTTTTCCGTCGAACGAATCCACGCCGCAACCGGATGTGGGATCTATTACCCGAACAGCGGTCGGAGCATTACGGTCGCGTCGCGCGAGGTCAGAAGCGACGCCACCTGGTGGGCGAGATAACCAAACAATCGTCGGCTACATTCGAGGCACTGCATCCTAGACCGGGGCCCAGCATCCCCCCCCCCCCGTCAGAGGTACGGACTCGACGGACGGACGGACGGACGGGCGCAGATAAGCCAGAATGCGACCGTACGACAATGCCAACCAAGAGGCTAAGCGGCTTTCACTTCCGCCGCATGTTTCGAGCAGGACTACGCCAGAGGTCGCTCGGAGTGGTTTCTCACAATGGCCCGATCATCTGAGGTCAGGAGTGGATGTGTGATGGGCGTCGCGCGTTGTTCGGCTGTTGTACTCATCTAGGGCAGGTAATAGGCAGAAAACGATACCTCACCTCCGTTCTGCTAATAAAGACTTGGTTTGAGGCGATTCCTCCGAGTATTATACTCTACATCTGGTCGGCATCCCGGCAGAGGAAGACTAATGTCCGGTGACAGGTAAGTGATAATCGAGATTTATTAATGAACCGTTCAAAGAAATCTTCTCCTCGTTCGTGTCCCCGTAAGACGTTTACCGCCTTCTCCATTTCGCCCGTTCTTGCAGATCTTTCTGTAAAGGAGGACGCCCATTTTCTGTCTTCCCGTTCGGGGGAGGGTGTTTCAATTGTTTCTTGGTGATTATGGATGATAAATGCACCGATCTGTGTGTGATGGAGGATGTTATTAATTATGAAATGACAATAAAGTGGCCTTCGTACACGTTACCGAGCTAACAAGGATTACTCGGCGATATAATAGGAGTGTTGGCAAATTAGCTATCATATATTCGATATTATAATAGTGTTTGCTTCGATCTCACTAGCTGCCTGTCTGCCTGTCAGGATGTCCGTGTCTGTCTGTCATGTCTGTTTACTTCTTTGTTTTCTCTGTATCTATTTATATATGTCTATCTGACCGTCGACTTATCTCCTTAATTGCCCGTCTAATATTCTGTCTACAGATTTGTTTATCTGCCTGGTTTGTTTTTCACCTGTCTGTCTGTATGTATGTATGTATGTCTGTCTGTCTGTCTGTCTGTATATATGTCTGTCTACATGTATATCTAACAATAGGCTTAATGTTCTCTCTACCTAGCTGTCTATATGTTTGTCTAGCTGTCTGTCTACCAATATATCTACCAGTCTCTCCGCCTGTATATCTACCCATCAGTTTATATGGCTGTCTACCTGTCTATATGTCTGTATGTCTATCTTCCTATGTTTATGTCTACATTTTCATCTAACTGTAGGCTTAACTGTCTGTATACCTGTTTGTCTAGCTGACTATCTTTTTGTCTCTATCTGTCTATCTGTTTGTCTACCATTCTGTCTACCCGCCTACCTCTCTATTCTACCCTGTTTGTCTACTTGGTTGTCTACCTGTCTGTTCATATCTATTTGTCTCTCTGTCTATCTGTTTGTCTATCAGTCAGTATATTTAAGTATCTATTTCTCTCCCAACTGGAATTTCTGTCTGTCCGTTTATCTGTTTGTCTGCCCATCTGTCTACCTTCTATCATTCTGTTGAGAAGATTAAGGTTTATAATTGTCCCGTGGCATCCTCCTGTGTGTCGTAAGAGTCACCTAAAAGAGGTGACCTTTGCATCCCTGATGTATCGTTAAGATCTACTCAGTCAGTCACTCTATGATGGAAAATGTTCATCAAACATATAATTATCTTATGATTGGTTTGGACATAAATCAATTATTTATCGATAACTTTGGTCAAGTGTCAATTAGTTTCTTTACTCTCTCTCTCTCTCTCTCTCTCTCTCTCTCTCTCTCTCTCTCTCTCTCTCGGAGCGGCTCCGTGAACTAGGGGTAGCCTTTTTGGACCACAGATCACTACCACCCGTCTCCGAATCCCGGCATTGGCATATCTGAAGGTTGTTTCATCTTTGACTTCGCTTCATTACCTTTGGAAGTCGCTCGGCCACACACAATAGCCTACTATGTGCACAAAAGTGGCCATAAAACACCAAACATCAATCATCATCATCATCTATCTCTCTCTCTGTGGTTTTCCATGTTGGCACATGTGTAATATCTCATCAATTCTTATATATATGTGCGTGCGTGTGCGTGCAGGCATGCGTGCATGCGTGCGTGCGTGTATTCTTTTGTATATCCGAACGCATAACATTTTAAAACAAAATCCCGATTCAGCATCGTGTACGACAATGTTACATTATCAAATTTCTACGATCACCGAATCGCATAAAACCTTCACGATCAATTCAGCCGACATTCCACTAACTACATTATAATTCCATTACCGACCATCCTATTCTATTGGCTGGTCCCTTCCCCGGCTAAAAATAACTCAAACAGCCAGCTGCCTTGTTTATAAATCATTTAGATAATGGCCTACACGACGGCATCCCGATATCGGCATCAATCAAATACGACCATAACAAAGTGGCCGATGTTTCCGGTACAAAGTATATAATGGTCGTCTATGACACTTCCCTTGTACCGTGATCTGTTTACACCTACAGTCGTAGATTTCTTGCTGATACTGTGTGTGCGCGCGTCTCTGTGTGTGTTTGTTTGTGTGTGTGTGTGTGTGTGTGTGCGTGTGCGTGTGTGTGTGAATGTGCGTGTGTGTGCGTGCGTGTGTGCGCGCAGACTGCTCCACGGCTGGATAAGCCGCCTGATGAGTCCATTCGATGTGTTTTCATGCCTAATATGGTTTTTCTTCTTCATCCAGTGAAGGGTGCCATGTTATGGTTGGCAAACACGATATCTCTCTCTCTCTCTCTCTCTCGCTATCCGTCTATCTATCTATCTATCTATATCTCTATCTATCTAGCTATCTCTCTCTCTCATTCTATCTCTGTCTATCTACCTCTCTCTCTCTCTCTCTCTCTCTCCCGTTGCCGTTCATCAACCATAAACAAATCATTCCGACATTAAGAACGAGATCATTTACGCGTTTCAAGACCGAACTCCAGAATTCCCGCACAACGCGACTGGATTGCTCATAAAAAGTGCACTCGCTGTATTAAATCCAGAACTCGTATTATCGCCTCGTCGGCGGGTTCTAAGCGACGGTCCAGATTTGATCTCTCGGCATCAGTTGACCGCGGTTCGTCAGCGTCCTCGTTGAATGACGTCACCAAACGCTGTCAAAAGTGGCAATATTTTACCCTTCTGCGATGTTTACAAGCTCACGTTTGAAATACGAGCCCGACGCAGTCAGCCATAATCCCTGTTTAGCCGTCATCAATTACATGGTCGGGGGGGGGGCAGATCAAGAAAGACGGAAAAGAAGCGCCTTTGTAGTGATTTGCTTACACACCAGTTCGGTGGATTCCGCCGAGATGCGTATGAATTCCGCCAACAAGTAAAACCTATTCACCATCCTCGCCGTTTTGATCACTTCGCTTAAGGGGACTACTTCGGAAACGAGCGCCACCGACGTCGAGAAAGAAAACTGGCGTACTTTCTTATTGCCAATTCTCTCGGATGAACTCTCCCGTGAAATTTCGGGCAGCATTTCCTCGCCTCCGATTGGTCTTTAAGGAGATAGTTGACATTCGATGTTCTTCGCACACAAGCGTAAACACGGATGGGTAATGACGACGGGCACAACGCCGGATACGTAATCCATCTTCGCGTTCTTTTCGCCGAAGTACGACTCCGCCGACTTGCCATATACGAAGGCAGCGATCGTCGGCTTTGCGCTTCTCTCCCGCGAATGCATCATCCGAAGCTAATGGGGATCATCTCGCGAATATAAAGCCGCCAAACGATGATCTGGCCGAGGAACCGACTCCCCTTTCATCGGATCGGGCCGGCCTTCCCGCGAGACAACGGACGGGCGGCGAACTCGGAGAAATAGATTAGGTAATATGTCCCCTTGACGACATTCAATTACCGTAGCTTAGCAACGACCGGGTAATTATGGGGCGAATTAGACATAAAAGCGGTTATGTGGAGCTAGTGAAGCAGTTTTATTTAATTTCGTGATCTCATTTAGCTTCGCCGCCGGTAAATGGACCCGAACAATGACTGTAAGCGAAGAGAAACGCCACATAACATCAATAAGCCCGCTTATGCCGCGCGCGCACTAATTACCAGTAAGGTGAATGGGATGTGGGCCTGCTCCAGAAATCCGGTGTCGGGATCGGATACGTGTCGTAGTTCAGCTTTTGGGAACGGGCCTCGTGTTCCGTAATTTAGGGCTATAATCATTATTATTATTATTATTCTCCATAATAATAAGTATGGCCTGTAGTAATAGTGATATTACGTTGTCATCAAGTGTAATAGTAAAGTGTATTTGCTTCTAACGTCTTGAAACAGAATTTAGCAAAATAGGATATTCTATTCAGATATATTTCCACGTTGTCTATATTATAATTCATATTTTACATAAAATATTCGCATATATATATATATCTATATATATATATATATATATATAATATACGTGTGTGTATATGTGCTTCTGGATATACTCATGTATGTGTTTGTTTGTGTATACGGAAGGTATATATTTATATGAATTTGTATATGTATATGTGCTTCGAAACGTATGTATGTATATGCGTGTGTGCGCGTGCGTGTATGTGCGTGCGTTCGTTCGTATGTGCGTATGTGCGTGCGTACGTGCGTGCGTGCATGCGTGTTACTTCACACGCACGTGTATTTCTCATCAGTGTACCTGTCCGCCTTCCTTTCCACCTGTGGGATGCACAGATACGAAACAAGTCTCTACGTTACCTAATCAACTATCATCCCACTTTACTGTCCTCATATCTGGTCACACAATCAGAGTAACAAGTAAGGACGAGTATAAACCTGAACTTATAATTGTAATCTCCCGTCTCAAGTCAAACACCTCCCCCACCAATATCCCAGCCCCCTCACCAAGAGAGTGGATCATACACAACTATCAGAACACCTGTGTCTCTCTTTGACATCAGTCCAACAGCAACAACAACAGCAGCAGCAGCAACAACAACAACAACAACAACGACACAACCCCGCATCAAGTGCCAGTCTCGTCTTCAACGTCGTCGAGTCTATAGAGATATGGAGACCGCAATTAGCCCCCGACACACGTCACAGCAGCGGCGGATACGACATCGAACGACGAGGCTCAGCATCAGAAAAGTAAGCACAATCTATCCGAGGACCTAATTGTGACTCGGCCACGCAATTTCCTCTCAGATCTAACAGCTCTGGTGCTAGCATCTGTCGGGAGATCGGTGTCGTCCGTTAGTGGGCGCTGATGAAAGCGATGCGCTTCTGTCTCATCCCTTCTTCACACGCTGGTACCTTGCCCCCTTTTCGTCATCATCGAATCGTATCGGAGTATTTTCAGCGGTAAGAGAGGGCTCCGTCGTAATTCGTCTCCGCCAATGATAGGCCAGCTAATTAGAGCGAATTAGATTATGGATTTACGTCACCGGAAGCCCGGTGACGATTATTGATAGCTATCGGTGGAGACGTTGGCGAAGGCGTGCGCGCGCGCGCGGACTACCCCGTCGCTCGCGGTAATGGAACCTTGTGCGCCAACGGTTGGACTCGTTGATGTGGCCGAGTTTGTTGATCGCGGTACACCCGATATGGGTTATAGAAGAGATTATACGTGATGTTCCTGGGTCGACTTGGTACCTAAATAATAATGGCACGAACAACCTGAGATTTAATGTCAAAAACGATAGCCTGATTACGGTTAGGTAATTACAAGATTCTACCTCTGTAAAATAATGATACTGTTGATGGTTATGATGGTGAGCATCAGCATTATCTGTTTTACCGTTGTTGTTGTTTATTGTCTTTTAATATACTCGTTGTTGTTGTTGTTTTTAAAAGACGAAGCCATACCGCACAGTTCCATTGTTATAATAATGGCTTAATTTTATTTGTGATGCCATAACAACAATAAGTTGGTGGTGGCAGACGATTCGGCGATACGAGTATCCTTAGGTAACGAGACTAGGCGCCAACAACAGCCTCTTGTTTTACTAGAAAAAAAAACCAAATACGCCCCACTATAAATCCGTCACTGAATACGAGAAAGCTAAACCGGATGTGACGCATACGATATTGTGTCGAGCTCGGCATACGGTGTCTATCTCGTTACGGCAGGAGATTACGTCAGATCCACGCACGTGTCATTAGAAGACAACTCCCTGATGAGGGCTTGTATTAAATAGAAAATAGGAAATAATAAACGGAGCCTCATCGTGTCATCTCACAGGATCTTTATCAAGACAGGTTAATGTCCAGAATACGATATGCGAGGCTTAGACAAGAAAATACTCCCGGGGGCAAGAGACATAACATGATCCTTGCCGTTCTTAACTACAAACTCCAAACTTGTGGACTGAATGCTTTTAGTGTTGCTGCGCCAACATTGTGGAATAAGTTGCCTAGTCATATTAGAAATTCTAAGTCACTAAATGTTTTTAAAAAACATGTTAAAACATTCCTATTCAAATAATATTTTAATTGTTAATGTACTCATTATATTTAGTGATTTTGTTAAACATCTCTTTCTTTATTGTACAGTGCCTCAGAACAGGATTACCTGGTTTTGGCGCTTTAAAAATATACATTATTATTATATAACAGCAATTTTCGAATAATAATAATAATAATAATATAGTAATAATAATAATAATAATAATAATAATAATAATAATAATATGGAGTGCTTTCAACGAAAACAAGTCTTCAACAGGTGTGTCTTAAGAACAGATTCAACAGAGGAGCTCTTGCTAATCTCTGCTAATTACTCAACAAAGTGGATGGTGTTCCACTAAATGAACGCTAGCCATGGGATCTGAGCCGCCGAGACACGGGTACGTGAGTGGGTGACCTGAGACTTCTTGATGGGCAAAGGATTATGGGAAATGTTTGGGTGACTTGTCACTGATAGATGTATATATTGATGTGGGATCTTGACACGAACACGCCTTTTCACCCTATATGGCCGCTCAGCGATTGTAGACGGATTTGCTCATATTATTCCAGTTTTGTCAACGTACGATCAGCAGCATCGTGAATTCCCAGAAGACAATTGAGGTCGCGGCATTACATTTATAGATGTAATCTATGCGAGATGCAAGAACGGCGTAGACCACTGCAATAAAGGTACAATTGCCAATCACCGTTTGAATCAATAAAAGTGCAGCAATCACCACGTAATAACAACGTTTGTGTTACAGGAATCCGCTGATATGGAATAAGCACAATGATAGTATCTGGATCCAGCAGGTCATGGATCAAATCTTGTAGAACGATGCATAACACCAGGAGCAGTACAGATGTTACACTGGCTGCCCGTGAAGAAGCACCGTCGGTAAAAGATGATAATTCATAACTACAAAGCCCTTCCCAGGCTATCACCGAGTTATGGATGCGACTTGGCAACGCCCTATAAATCAAAGGGGCCATCCGGATCAAAGAACAAAGCAATGCTAAATGTGGGCCAAAACAAGAACCGTTGTCTATGGCAACGGCTCCTTCGGCAAGTACTCGCCAGGGTCGTGGAATGCGCATCCAGTCCAGGACAAATAAATCGATGACAATATTTCAACCCACAAACTCAACGTGGATATTTGAAAGCAAACTTACGGGTGACACTTTATACGATTATATAGAAAGGCTAATCAGTTGCTTAATGTATAATTCGTAACATAATTAGTCATCCCTATTGTGCTAATATTCAATAGATTCTAGTTTGCAAAAAGCATACCATTGCTAGCTCTTTTTTGCCTAATATTACTTATAATTATATAGTTAATACATGAAGTTAATACGTTTATTTAATTACACGATTATGCAGTGTATCCTAGAGTGGAAAACATGGGGCACTATAAAAATGTCGTTTTATAAATACTAATAATAATAATAATAATAACAAAAGTAGGCAAAACTAGATAGACTTTTAATCCAGGACACCAAAACTGCGGTTTCGTTGCAAAACCAGTTCACGGTTAAGAACATCCTGCGCTTTAGAGAGTATGAGTAGTTAATCTTTACGTTTATATATCACAAAACCCGTTCTGGTCGTTTTGAGTTGGTGCCATTCGAGAAAACGGATAGGACTCCGTCTTTATACAAAAGGCGACTTTATCAAGGCAAGAGTAGCACATTATTGGCATACGAACCAAAAACGTACACGTATCATAGAACATGTCCCACTAATATTTCTATTTATGACCATTTCTTGTATATTAAATTTGGATCTGGTACTGAAAAAGAATTTAGATGTATGGTTCAATCCAAGAGAGATCCATGTGTTCTGGTCACACGATGAACTTCGCGAATTCAGGAGCATAGCCAACAATCATTCTAATTAGTTACGTATTTGTGCGAATTATCACCAGCCGCTGGTTGGATTCGAACCGACTACTTCCCAATTTTTAGTCCTGCACTTTACTATGGAGCTATCGCAACTAACAATAAGATAACTGTGTATTACTATTCCCTCGGTTTATGCACGTGACGTCATCAGTTATTTATTTATTGCCGTGGACTTCGTTGTTGCTGCTGCTGGTGATGAAGATGATAATGTTGATGATGAGGAGGAGGAGGAGAATTGGGAGAAGGAGGATCTTCTTGTTCTAATATAGATTGGAAAATCAGCATTTTTAAGCCGTGAGAGCTTTAGATGAGATGCTAAAAGAATTGAATAGAGAGGAGGAGGGGAAATTTTATATTGATAGATAGATAGATAGATAGATAGATAGATAGATAGATAGATAGATTTGACTTGATTTGATTGATTGGTTGATTGGTTGTATGACAGACAGTGAGTGAGTGATAAGAGAGAGAGAGAGAGAGAGAGAGAGAGAGAGAATGGTGAGAGAGAACGGAAGAGACATTGTGTGTCTGTGTGTGTGTGTGTGTGTGTGTGTGTGTGTGTGTGTGTGTGTGTGTGTGTGTGTATATGTGTGAGAGAGAGAGAGAGAGAGAGAGAGAGTACATCAGAAACTCCCATTATGGCCATATTGTGTGACTTAGCGACGTTTTTTAACACAGCAACTTGTTCACTGAACAAATATTGCGTATCTTAAGGTGGGAGCTGTAGTCATCCTGGATTCAGCTCCCTAAGAATGTCCCGATAAAGTCAAGCACGACTTTTTCCTGCCATTGCCTTTGTCCCAAGTGTAAAATATGAAGCAACACATACACCAGAATTTGAGTCCATCCTAAACTGGATAGTGATATAATCTGTCAGTAATGGGCAATCCATGTCTACGTGGTCTAACAGGTAGCGCTCTGGATCACAGATCACTACCATATTAGTTCGAATCTCGGCGTGGGTATATCTGAAGGGTGTTTCATCTTTGACATCGCTTCATTGCCTTTGGAGGTCGTTAGGTCCATTTAGCCTACCATGTGCACAAAAATACCAATCATCATCATCATCACCTCCCAGTTCAGTTTGAAATCCAGAATAAGGCGCAACTTGATACCAGGCACCCAGACGAAATGGCAATAAACCGGGCCTGTAGCAATATCTGAGAAAATGGCGAACTCCAACGAACAACCCCGCACACGTCTCGTCACGTCACGTCAGCTCGAATCCATCTATTATTTGGTTTTGGGGGATGTTTCATCCATTAAGAAGTGGAACGTTCCGATCACTTCATCTATTTTGGGAAATCTCCCATCGGTCATACGCCTCGGGGGAGTCACTCGCCGAGGCTAAACAAAACACTTACATACTGACTCACTGACTCACTCATCGACAAATATTGTTTTTTAGACTACTAATGTGCTCACAGTAGACTATTAAAACCGACTTATCCCCAAAGTAACCCCACGGTGACGTTGTTGTTGTTGTTGTTGTTGTTATTGTTGTAGTTGTTGTTGTTTACCCTGGTTGTTGGTCATACTTGTGACATATGGTCGACGGCCGATCCCCTACAGAAACGCATATATGAGTCAGACTCGAACCCACAACCTATCAGCTTACAGCGCAATGTTCTAACCACTCCGCAATCATAACGCCGAATTGAAAGATTAAGCAACTTTCAGTCATGGCCAGCCCGGAATTTGAACCCAGACGCTAACGATCGGTGGCCAAAGGCACTGTTAGCTAGGCCATGTAGAGAGCTGGTCGTTTGTAGTGGCATCATCTATGTTGACATTAAATAAGTTATTGGTAGATCGGTGTGAAGTTAGCATCCACCCCCCACCCACTCCGCATCATCTCCCTCTCAGTCTCTAGACAGTTTTGTATCAATGAGGCTCCCTCACTCCCTCCCTCCCTCTCTCTTTCTCTCTCACTCTCTCTCTCTCTCTCTCTCTCTCTCATTAAGCACTGACACATGCCACCGCTGAGGATGGTTAGTCAGCAGGGGCCAGCCCTGCGCAATACAGCGTAAGCGGCAGAGAGGACAAGGAGACGACAGCTTGTGGAAAGATAACATTGATACCTCTACTAAGACGGTGATTATGCTTTAGAAACAGGCGGCGGTGAGGAGAGAGAGAGATAGAGAGAGAGAGAGAGAGAGAGAGAGAGAGAGAGAGAGATTGAGAGAGGATTTACTCGTTGTTCTTGCCGGCTGAATAGCAGTGGGAGGAATTGAACGTAAGCATACATACACTTGGTGTACTTAGAGAGGGGAGCCGTGTAACATTTGGCGGCATTTTCGTGACATCCAAGAAGCAGGTGAGTGCTTTAATATTTAGCGTTGTCGGACAAGGGAGGACGGGGAGGGGGGCGGTTTCAGCGTGGCTGACGATAACAATGACAAAGATAGCATCCAGAGCGGATAATATGGGCCTTCGTCGGACGTCTCTTAAAACTTAAAAATCGACGGTTCAAGCGACGTACCAAATTGAGCAATATATTCATACAGGCATGAAATTGCACCGTCCAGCCGTTTTCTGAATCGAACGGTGTGTTCAGAGATACCGATAGCAATAAAGCGATATCCTTTAGGATGGAAGCAAAATATTGTTTAATAATTTCTTTTTAACCGCTCGACCCAAACGCCTTTCGCCATCCACCGATCGGGCGTCCACGCGAACCGAACCATAAAGACCGACTCCACCGCAGAAACGAGCCCACAAAACGCGTCGCCTGGCTCCGTTGCAATGAAAGGGTTAATAAGCAATCAGTCGGTTGCCGGTATTGCGTTAGTTCCGTCAGTCGGCTAGTTGCCATGCTTAAGTCTATAAAAGCAGGCTGTCGTGTTGGCAATATGATTCAAGGACAAGCACATATGCATTTATGTGGAGCCCTGCGTGGTGTTCTGACGGCATCCATATAACAAGGACTAAGAAATTCGGGTGTCTCCGCGAGCTAATAGCTAGCGTTGTTCGTCACAGACCTGTAGCCGCTGGATTTAAATCCCGGCCGAGCTGCGTTAGGAGGATGTTTCGTCTTCCAGTTCGACTCGTTACGTTTGAAGCTCGCTCGGCCCATTTTGCCTACCACGCGCACGTAATTAGCCGTATAAGGACAACGGTTAATTTTCCCCGTGGTATTACGAGCTACTGCCCGTAAACAGGAATGATCGTTACTGTCTCAGATCTTCCCGTGACCGTCATCGGTGAACGAGCTTCGACCGGTAACTGATTAATGGTAAATCAACGATCCGGTGCACTTAAAACCAATAGTAACCGATTAATTATAAATCAACGATCCGGCGCACTTAAAAGCCGCAAGAAATCATCCCCAGCCTCGTTAGCTAATTAATTCGGCGATCGCCGTCAATGAAAAAAGCGAAGCCCTCAGACGTCCGTCGTCAGCGTTTGCTTCTGGCCGACAAGAATCTGCTCTAATTACCGCCGAAGCCGTGGATGATTGGGCCACGGTCGGCGCCTTATAAACGCCGCCATCATCCTCGTCCCGGAGCGAACCGCTGGCTATAATCCGATCTATCCGGCCATACGTCGCTGCGTCGGTGAGCAGCGAGAAGCCCCCGAACTGCTCCAGGGCGTGCCGAGAGTCGGGCCACGAGACGAGAGAAGGAGAGCGGCAGTTGCCATCGACCGAGTCGGCAACTGGTGAAGAAGAGACGCGTGGAATGCGTAGCTCGACAGGACAATGGCTACCGAATGGAGCGCGGTCTTGGGTACGTCATAGTCGGCGGCCGCTGCCTTCCGGATATCGATCCCGCGGCGAAATAATCACCTTCCCGCTTCCACTCCTGGATCGCGTCCAGCGCTTCGGTTCGGACGTCGCGGCTTAGCGATGACGGGGTGAAGTAAAAAGGTCTTCGAGCATTCGGTTCGAAGCTACCATCCGTCCACTAATTGGTCGAGTGCCTGTCAATTGGCGGGGACATCAAGGGATACATCGCTTGATGGGGTGGATTATTGTAAATGAACTAAATCCGGAGTAATCCATCGTATATTGATAACAGGAAGTAACGTGATCACATAGTAAGACACCTTACCCTAATACATATGAATAAGTAGAATATAATAATAATAATAATAATAATAATAATAATAATAATAATAATAATAATAATAATACAATTATTAGAAACTTTGGTAGTGAAATTGCTAATTATTATTATTATTATATATTATATATATATATATATATATATATATATATATATATATATATATATATATAGCTGTAACTGAAACATGACTGGCTTCTGGTTACGTCTATACCATCAAATATTAGTGATTACACAATGAGAACAGTCAGTTGATGAATTATAATAGACGGCTCTGAATGTCATTTATCCATCTATGTATGATCATAATCAATAAGATAAGATCTATCATGATTATCAATACAGCATCCATAGCAAATGTATATATGTATACCACTGATTATAACACAGAGAAGCATTCTTTAATTAGCCAATAGCTGTGTATGTAGGTGTATATGTATGTGTGTGTGTTTGCATGCACGTGTGTGTGTGTATGTGTGTATTTTAGCCGTGTGGAATAAGGCACTGGCACATAGAAGAAGTGTTTGTGTGGTGCTGCCGCTGCTGCCACATATACCTACGATCCCCCCCCCCATATTCGGCAAGTCTCTGAGGTGTACAGGTTCCCATGTTTTAATCAAATTTATATTTTATTCTTGGCCCAAGTGTATTTATATTATATATATATATATATATATATATATATATATATATATATATATATATATATATATATATATATATATATATATATATATATATATATATATATACCTACAGTTAATGCTATGTTCTTGTGAAGATACAGCAGATTCACTTACACTGTTAGTGTTTAGCCTGTTTTTGTCACACTACTGTATACACTACATGTGAACCCTAACATGCCTACGTTATCAATGTGCGGCAGCCATGCGTGTCTGTGTAGACGAGTGCTGATTCCAACCCGACCTCCAAACACCCTATCTCTTCCTCATTTTTTCTCTCCCCGCCATCACGCAAATCTTGTGGGTTTTTACCTAAGCAAATCCAAGGTCATAGACTCTAAGACGTTGTTACCTTTCTACAGAATTCGACATACACCGAGCCTACTTTCAACTCAAAGGTCCCTCCCTTTGTGTGTTTGTTGAAAGCCATTACTGTCGCCCCGAAGAGTCATTATTACGCACCTTCTCGAGCTACTGATTCATATACTCCACAACAGTGAACCCCCCTCCCTCTCCCGAACATCGAACTTGAGTCGACGACCCACAAAGTGACTCACCTGAATGAACAAAGTCTACTTTTGTCGTTTGGTTGAAAGAACAAAATAGCTCGGTTACTGTTTGATGTTGTGCTTCTGTTATTGAGATTGGACCCACCAGAGATAATCACATTATCATCATAAGGTCACCTACTCGTGAACCTCAGTAAGTCGACTTTTTAGCAGGATGTGTGTGTGTGTATGTGTGTGTGTGTGTGAGTGTGTGTGTGTGTGTGTGTGTGTGTGTGTGTGTGTGTGTGTGTGTGTGTGTGTGTGTGTGTGTGTGTGTGTGTGTGTGTGTGTGTGTGTGTGTGTGTGTGTGTGTGTGTGTGTGCGGTAGATAGATAGAAAGATAGATAGATAGACAGATAGATAGATAGATAGATAGATAGATAGATAGATAGATAAGATAGATAGATAGATAGATAGATAGAGAAGGGGAGGGAGAAACAGGGAGAGTGAGTGAGTGAGTGAGTGAGTGAGTGAGTGAGTGAGTGAGTGAGTGAGTGAGTGAGTGAGTGAGTGAGTGAGTGAGTGAGTGAGTGAGACGGGGCGAGAGAGACAGACAGAGAGAGAGAGAGAGGAGGGAGAGAGGGATATATAAAGAGAGAGAGTGGAGAGGGGAGAGGGGAGAGACGAGAGAGGAGAGAGAGAGAGAGAGAGAGAGAGAGAGAGAGAGAGAGAGACAGACGGACAAAGAGACAGAGAGAGAGAGAGAGAGAGAGGAGAAATATAAACAATATTACGACTCTGACTATACTCAGTCGACACGATATCCTGTGATGGTGAAGATGCTTACCTTGGAATCAAAGATGGAATGGCTCGTATCGTGGCCACCATCTTACAGCGATAAGAATTGGCGTCATCCCGGCTTCTTTAGGCTTCCGACAAATAAGGACAAGTGTTACCATCGCGCCCTTTATGTACTCCACATGCATACTCTTACTGCAAATATTGTAATACTTTATACATTGCTAACTAATAATTTGCATTTGTTAATGATATTTGGCTGATGACATACAATCCTATGATCATCGCATTGTAACAAATACTAGAAAATATGATCATATCACCCAACTCTTCAAAAACTGCATTGGCTACGTTCAGCGTATCTATTTTAAGATTCTGTTAATAACTTATAAATCTATTAATGATATGGCGCCAGAATACCTGTGTGAACTGGTGTCCATTAGAAAATCAAACCTAAAACTCAGGTCATCCAGTCAGATACTATTGCAGGTGCCAGTGTCTCGGCTGAACTCATATGGTAATTGTGCGTTTAGTGTTGCAGCCCCCACTTTTGGGAATAAGTTGCCGGCAGATATTAGAAATGCGTCGTTTTTTTACAGACATATTATTTAGGGTATTATTATATTACATATTATTTGTAGAGTGCCTACAGTGAATGGCTCCTGCTAGTGAGGGCGCTTTATTAAATATACATTATTATTATTATTATTATTATTATTATTATTATTATTATTATTATTATTACCACACATTTTTACATCGTTGAGACTATTAATATTTTCTCATCGGACCAACCCGGTGCCCGCTTTCTCCCATTGATGTTTAGTCTCCCTTCCCTCTGGGCTCACCTGCATTAGCGACAGACTCCATGATCGGACAGCAGCATACTGATACATTAGATTCATCTACCTTCACCATTACTCACCCATCATTATTTCACATCATCTCGAACTGTTGCGCTTTATATCTTTTAATTTTGTCTTGGGACGCCGGAGAAGACAGCCTCCGTGGCTATTGGTTGTCCCGGCTAACAAGATCACAATTAAGAATGTACAATTTCACATATTATGCGTCTGTATTATGGCAGCACGACGTGGTTAGTGAACAAATTACTTACATACAGAAGTGCCATAATGGAATATTAGTAATAGCGAAGATAGCCGACGTTAGCCTTTTTGCTGTTTGTACTATAAACATTATACCTTGTCCAAGAATCGCACCGTCCTTTTCGATTATCATCCTTTTAAGTCCTTTGTCATCCGATCTAAATTCACTATCGTGCTCGATCTAAATCGAAGGTTGGCTATACAGGAAGTAGGATTGCGCTAACGGTGATTAACCACTTATGGTAGGATGTAAACAACGAGCTAGTTGAACAACTCGGTTTTCTTTCGTTCGTTCTCAAAGTACATTACCCAAATGATGCCTATTATTGTACTCCTATTGCAGTCTGTGATGTCTGTTTATTTGTTTGTACGTTGTACCGATGTTATCTATAATTGGTTGTCCTGATGTGCCACTTGTTTGACCTGTCATCCAACCGGCGTCTTTTATCTATGCCACCAATCAGTTGTATTTCAAGGTACTATCAATATAAACAAAGTTACGTTATAGCATAAACAATGAGATACATTTGGTACAAAATTGGTAGCGCGGTTGGCCACTGATTTATAGCACCTCGGTTCAAATCCCGACGGGGCTATGTCCGAAGGATGATTCATCTTTCACTTTGCTTCATTACTTTCGGTGGTTGCTCGGCCCATTTAGCCTACCTTGTGCGTGCGTGCGTGCGTGCGTGCGTGCGTGCGTGCGTGCGTGCGTGCGTGCGTGCGTGCGTGCGTGCGTGCGTGTGTGCGTGCGTGTGTGCGTGCGTGCGTGCGTGCCTCATTTCCGTTATTAAGTTAAATTTCAGCGTTTTCTTTACCTGTACATCAGCATCATTTTGCAGTTATGAATTTATATTTGAAATGTCATACTTAATCAACTCTAACATCACATTACATCTGAAGTAAATGAAATCTTGTCGGCTGATTAGCTAAACGATTATTAAAATTAATATACTGCGCTTATTGGAATCAAAGGCAAATCTATAGTTTCAATACGAGATTGTGGTCAGTGGTCGCATTTCACACACACACACACACACACACACACACACACACACACACACACACACACACACACACACACACACACACTTATAAACAATACAAACTACCACATAGGTAGAGCGTGAAACTATTTACCTATGGCTATGGTCATTCTGTGCTGGAGGTCGCTGGTTCTCGCCCCGGTCGTGGTACTATAGTAGGGGGAATTTTTCATCCAGCCAGGTAACTGGCAAGGTTTTCTCCACCGAACATGCCATTTACTATAAATTATAAATTTATTTAAAATTAGTCTCCGCGGGGAAGCTGTCAATTACAGACCACATGCGTCTCCTTCATTTGAGGTTGCCAAACCACGTAGAAAAACTGTCATTTCGGCCCATTAATATTATTATTATTATTATTATTATTATTATTATTATCATACGTACCCCATGACATACATGTATTGATCATCTTCACCAACAAGCAATAAAACTTTAATAATGATCTCTATCAGACTAACAGAAAGTTGTCGATGACTGACATAGAACTCTTCATAATCAGTATACATCTTTATAAAATATTAGTAGAAAATTCTCCTTTAGCAACTATTGTCCTGTGTATTGTCTCAGCATAACTAGAGGATATATTGGCTAGGAATATGACAGAGCACCTACGATCAATGGAAGTGAGAAATATAATAGACAGTATTCACAACTAGCGCGACATCTGGCGGCAGTCTGAAAAACTAGGATTGCTGGTCGCGATCGGCGCTCTTTGTTTCAAGCCACTAGTTAAGAACATATAGTTTAACTTAATTATATAAGTAGATTTAAAACCTCGTAGAATAACATATTGATATAAATATCATATATAGGAAATATCATAGTTATATATTAATTATAAGTGTTATTTCGATGATACGCGAGTGTACATGACTTTAAAACCTTGTGATAAATGAGATGGTACATCATCTTCAATTGAAGATTGTATTGCAGACATAACTACTTGGATGAACAACAAGACGTTGAAATTGAATAAGGACATGATATAATTAATTTTTCTCGTCCAAGCAACACGTGAAGAAAACTGAGAATCTTCACATTAAGATAGGATCCAGGTATATAAATTGGCCCATATATCTGAGAAATTTAGGGCATATATTGGTTAATACTCTGGAATGGCAGAAACAGGTGAATTCTATATGTAAGTCATGTTATTATCAAATAAGATATATAGGCTTTATTCGTAAGTACATAAATGATGAGACATGCAAGTCCCCCCCCCACCTCTCTCTCTCTCTCTCTCTCTCTCTCTCTGACAAACCGTCTACAGCGAGTGCAGAACTGTGCTGCACGTATGGTGATACACACTCGCATAAAGGAACATATAACACCAGTTTTGTTCTGGTTGCACTGGCTTCTTGTACGCTTCAGATCACTGTACAATATCCCGTTTCATACATTCAATACCAAAAAGCCATACAGCAATGTACGGATAGAAATCCTTCCGAGCATCAGCTCCCAGGCTGAGGAATGAGTTGCCATATCATATTAAACTTGCAGCAAATAATGAAATATTTTGTATGGCTCTTAAAACCCACTTAGTTAAATTAGCCTATTTGTAATATATAAACCAGTGTATTTATATATAATTTATATTTGTGCTATTTGAGCTTAGAATATGTTTAATTATATTTAAATGTAAAGCGCCTTAGAGCAATTGAAGTTGAATCAATTATTATTATTATTATTATTATTTGGGGTAATAGGACGTAGAAGTGATGTCGCCGCCTTTCGTAGGGAATGTTTCATTGCATTATGAATATTGTACGACATTAAATGTTTAGTTTGTATTTTGTTGTTTCCTTAAACAAGCCATTTATAATCTGATCAGCTGTTGAGCATCCTCTAAGGTAATGGAACTTGTTGCCCCAAGTATTCACCGTTCATCAGAAAAAAATGAAGCGTCTGGTATCTTTGTTATATTACACCCTTTAAGGTTTGGTTTGATTCAGTTATCTTTTATTACCTAAGGTAAGCGTCCTCCGTTGGCATTTGTTGAACGTCCATTTTCTGTCTATCTCTCCTGTCTGCCAGAAAGTAATTATTTTATGTAACAAATACAGTATTACATTTAACCGTCATCTGCGTGGATCGTGTTCTTAGGAGTTTAAGAACAACTAAATTAGCCCGCTAATTATTTTTCTATAATGGTGACGTCGCCATGACGTAACTAATTTAACAATAAATGTCAGGTCACTTCAATGTATTGGGGGGGGAGGAGTGTATTATGATGAAAGCTGTTTAATCAGGACTTGCCAAAGCGGACCGACTTGAAGGATTCCTAACCAACGTTTCCTCTGTCACTGACAAAGAACGCGTTGACGCAATAGACATTTTACCGTTTTAATCAGATAACGGATAATTCGAGGCTAACCGTATTACGTTCGATTATTTTCTCAAGTATCCCAGCCATAAGACGGTGTTGTTGTCAGCGTCGCAGAATGGGTCATTATCTGTGATTATCATCTGGGGGGGGGGGCTGGCGGTACACAAATAATCTCTATTTTTCGGCTGGTGTATCACTCGGCTATCATCTGACCAGACATATCCTGCAGGTGATGCCGTGCCGAAAATAACAGATAATTGTGACAACGGAGACGTTTTGATATACAATTTCATCCGCATCACTCAGTAAACGACCTCTAAACCGTGGCATTTCGTTCGATAGCCGAGTCGTCGTAGCGCTCTCGTATTTCGCTCTATATCTCTTCTTTTCGGGTTCTTGTCCGGTTCGTATGCGCGTAGTTCAGTCAGAACACGATACGAACTACCTACAGCGAACAATAAAGCGATTGACAACTTTTATTTGCTATTTGTCAAAATATAAACAATACAAGACGTCCTATTTCTCTCACAGAATGTTGATATCGTTGAACGGTCATGTCTACTTTAGATCATCAAATTGTTGTACATCAAATTGTTGTTAAATATGATATATTATAAATTGCTATCATCTCATAAATGTCGTTGACCTATTTCCGTAATTTAAGTTATATCACCACCAGCATTATTACCACAACTACCAACAACAACAACAACAACAACAAAAATAATAATAACAACAAAAATAATAATAATAACAATAAATATATAATAAACACTACTAAGTTATATTATTATTACTATTACTACTACTGTTCTTACTACTTCTAGGGTCCAGCGGTAGCGTGTTGGACCACAGATCACTACCACCCGTGTTCGAACCTCGGCTGGGCATATCTGAAGGTTGTTTCATCTTTGACTTCGCTTCGTTATCTTTGGAGGTCGCTCGGCCCATTTAGCCTGCCATGTGCACAAAAGTGGCCGTAAAACATCAATCATCACCATGTTACTACTTCTAATATTATAATACTACTACTATTACTAATACTACTAATACTAGTATTAGTAGTGGTATAAATATTGGAGTGGATGGGAGGGTATTTTAAATATTACAAAGTGGCTAAATAAATAGAACTATTTCAATCTGTCATGTTAAATATACCGAAACACAATGGATGCAGATCTAATTATACCAATACAACACCAACACCATCAAATCCAAAAACCGTTATGGAATAAACCATTCATTGTTTAAATTTAACTCTATTTAACTAATATTTGAAGAAGATAAAATGATAATAATAATAATAATAATAATATTTTTGAGGATGTTGAGGATACGTTTGATCAGTGGATCTTCAGATGAGGTTTTGACTCGATGTCGATTAGTTACAATTATTCTAAAGAAGGTTTTTGGTGGGTTTTTTTCTTTTCATGTACTCTTTGAATCAAATAATTCGTGCTACGGTAAACTTATTTTGTATCCATCCTGCTATTCCGACCCAACAGCAAACGGCGCTGACGCATCGACGCAGTTGGTAATACGTCGGGCTGCCAAAGTCGGGGTCTAGGAGCGAATCCCAGCGTTACTTGTCCGCTGCCGAATATTTCATCTTTCAATTAAAATTGTCGACCTGATTATACGATGTCGTTAATTAAGGGAACGCCCGGTAGCCACAAATCCCGGAGAAGACCCGGTGCTGCGGGAAGACGAGCCAATTCACTAACTCGCCATTGTCGTGTCTCTTTATAGATTACTGCATCCCACTGAATTATTTGAATGAATGCGAAAATAAATATTAAAGCAAATATTTGTATAAACGATTGTACTATCCATTTTTATTTCCACATCATAAAAAATAGATTGTTCTACCCGACATCTTCCTCATACAACGAGCTATTTCATATCATCTCATCGCGGAAAAAACATATAACATTCAAACTCCAATTATATTTATCTAGACCAATTTTGCGACGCTGAATATGATTATTCGCCGATTGTGTTCCGTTTTTGCGGTTCTTTATGCGAACAGCTGATTTGTCGCGTCCGTTTAATATCCGTGACATGATTAAATCCGCTTATTCATAATTGAGTTGTAGAATATTTGTGCCGATTAATCTGAAGAAAATTAAGTTCTCGTCATTCCCATCGCTTCACTTAATACTAAACACACATATGTATGTACGTGTGTGTGTGTTTTAGGATACATATAGAGAGGCAACAGGTACAGAGCATCAACATATCTAAACATCCTTTGAGGCCTACCTCCATAAATATAAATATAAATACAACTATACATAAATTAATATAAATATAAAATGTTCCATGCCTCCATATATTGTTGATACATGTATGTCTACACCTATGCATGTGTCTGGGCTACTTTTCAGCCTGTGGGCCCAGCTAATTCTGATTAGTTTTAATGTACGCTATTGCGCCACTATATATATATATATATATATATATATATATGCATCTCAATCCATTAGTTTTTTAATTAATTTCGTAAGTATTCATCTATGGCTATATATATATATATATATATAAATATATATATATATATATATATATATATATATATATATATATATATATATATATATATTGTGTGTGTGTGTGGGGGGGGGTGTATTGAGAGTGAAAGAGAGTGATAGATAGAGAGGGGTCGAGATAGATAGAGAGAGAGAGAGAGAGAGAGAGAGAGAGGGAGTATAAAAGCCACCGCCCACAAACAGATGTGACATTCAATACCTGTTACATCATCTGACCTCTATCAATGTATCATACCCTAATGAGCCGCAATATTTCGGACGCCAGCTTTTACCTGTACTTCTCTTTCTACTCCCATAGCAGCACGCTGGTAATGGGCCACCGACGCCAGTCGGCGCCAATGACACCTCCCTAGTCCAGGTGTGTCATCTTATTGGTCTCATCCAACCACCGAACATCAACGGATACAACCAAACAGACGCCGACACGGCGCTGGTCTCCCTCGGCGGCAGCCGTTATGCCAACTGCTCGACGACGAAGACGACCTTAGGAGAAGTGACGATGGAACCGTCAGCTGACAACACGACGGACTGCATCTGCCGCCGTCCGGATCCGTCGTTCACGCCGGTCACGTCTGACATCATACAGGTGGCGTTCGTCACGGTGTTGGTCAGCGTGTGCTTCATCGTCACCAAGTCGGCCTACGACGAGGTACGGAAGGTGATGTCGCGGGTCACTTTGATTATCATCGGCGGGGGGCCAATCGGTCTGGTGTCGCTCTTCGTCGCCGCTCGCTGCGGCTACGTGTCCAACGTAATCCTCTACGAGGAGAAATCCAGGTCGAAGCTGCTCAGCAACAACTACCAGATCGCCCTGGATACGAGCAGCGTCCAGTTCTTGAAGACTCTCCGGATAGACTTCGACAACATCGAGGGATGCTGGGATAGGGGAACGTTCTACACGAAGACCGGGGTCTTTCTCGAGTACCTGCTCAGCAGCATTCCCAGGCTGGAAGTGCCTCTGGATCTGCGGTTGGACACCAAGGTTAGTTTTGAATCCGGAACGTTGAGGAAATGTTTGCGTTTAACGCGCGGTTAGGTAACTCAGCCTTCTGGAGAGATTGGGGTCGGCTGTTCTTCAGGGTGTGTTTCTGTTAGTTCCAGAAAAGGATTGTTTGGTTAATTTTCCCGCATTCGGAATATAATCATGAGACAATTGAGATGGGTTTGTAACAAACATCATCAACAACTTCCTGTATTTAATTTTTATATTTATTTGTAATATTATTTATTCGCCGTTAGTACGAGCAGTTTATGTTCCGGTTAGCACTCACAGCTGCAGACATTTGTTATCTTCTTATGACATGATTCATAGACATCTACAATAAGATGGTCTATTCATCTGTAGAAACAGCATCACGTTTCTGGTTTTCAATAACAGTAAGACATCCATCTCGCACAGTCAGGTACTCGTCTGTGGTTGCGTTAACCGATGTGAGAATCGATTTGAGGCTTTTGTCTTCTCGCTATCTATAGGGCTACAGATGATCACACACACGCGCGCGCGCACACACACACACACACACGCACACATGCATACGCACACACACAGAGACACATACACGCACACATATACACACATACCAATATATATATATATATATAGAGAGAGAGAGAGAGAGGGGGGGGAGCGATCCATGCATCCGTCAATCCTTCTAGTCGTCATCCACCAACAATCCATTAATTCATTAATCAATCCATCCACTCCATATTCCCATTTCCCATCACTCTCTATATACGCATCCGTCCAACCAAACTTACTCTCCATTCACCCATCGATGTGCACATTTCCAGTCACTCACCCAAACACCCAAACACCCCACTACTCACCCCCCCAGCCAACCATTATTATACATATACTCATATATCTCCGTACGGACAATTCTTAGTCAATATATTATCCACGGATCCACTAATCCATAGATCCTAATCCACACTAATCCACACTAATCCTCATTAATTACTAGTATCACAAGAACATCAGATCCTCGTCAACATCAGACACAGTAATATTATCACCCAGACAGATATATAGAAATATCGACCATAAACTAATTGGCACAGGAATAGGGACATATCACAGTGTTCTAAATACTCTACAGGGATGACAGAGTTATCTGGATACTATACCCGCATGACACAGTATATACACACTCTACCCACAGGAGACATTTATATGCACACTCTACCCACAGGAGACAATTATCTAGAAATCTTACCCGCAGGATACCGTTATCTGGACACTCAACCTGCAGAACCACAAGATAAACAAAAGCTTTGGCATCCACGTGGTCCAGTTGATAGAGCATAACATTCCAGATCGTAAGGTCCCAGGTTCGAATCCCAATCAGTTAAAGGCTTCGCATGATCGTCTCATGTCCACAGAACTTTCTCCTCACCAACCTGCCGCTAAATGACTCGAATGTATCTCCCAGTCCCTATCTCTCACCTCGCTCGCTCACTCACTCACTCACTCACTCACTAGACAAACCGTTCATCAGTCTTCAATCTCAGTAACTCAATAGCAAATGCTAACATGTAATGATGATGATGATGATGATGTTGATGTTGATGATGATGGTGGTGGTGGTGATGATGTTGATAACAATGATAATAATGCTGTTTCTGTATAAAGACAACCTGTTATTAGATCAGGTTTAAATGGTCGTTAACCACAACATGAAGAAGGTCATTGCCGACAGTGTTCTTATTATCTCATTGTTTGATATATGATGCCTCAGTCTTTATATATCGTGTTACCTCGGAGTCCTCCAGGTGGCGCCAAGAACACAGAACAATATTTACATCCTGACAACGACGGAAGTCCATTTCTTGTCATCTTTGTTTGTGCCAAAAAGATTGCTAAAAACAGGAGACAGAGTTTACCACATTGTGCGGAAATATGAATGAACATTGCGCGCGCACGCCCACGCACATACCTCTGTATATAGGTGTGCGTGTTGTGTATTCCTATTTTAATTTGTTTGTATAGGTATGAGCGTGTGCGCGCGTGCGTGCATGCGCGCATGCGTGCGTGCGTGCGATTAAGAACGGCATCACTCTTCGCGTGTGCGTGTGAATAACCGTGTGCGTGCATGAACCTGAAGTGTGTGCATGTGTGCATTCATGTGAGCATGCCTGCCTGCACGAATATACCTACGTTTGCCAGGTAACTGTTTTTCTCAAATGGAACTAATACAATCTAATTACAAATTCTCAATTGGTATCTTTCAGTTTACGAAAGAAAGTCTAACTGAGTTGGAGCTGATTTTTGGTCGCCTGGTGGCCGTCGTGTGCGAGGGCGCCACCGGTCGGGCGTCCTGTCTGCTCGGCCTCAGCGACGAGTTCGTCTCCCATTCCTGTCACTCGTACGGCGCCGTCGCCATTCTGGAGCGCCAGGATCAGCGATCGGTGCCGGCGCCGGAGATCCGGGTGCACAATCTGAACTTTCACTTCAGCGACCTCTACAATGACGTCAACAGAGATCTGGTACCACAAGGCTTCCATCTGAAGATCTTCGGTACTTTGAGACATCGATGTATGTCGCTGACAGCGCCCCGCAGCGAGTCAAAAACCGTCAAAATGCTAAAAGTGGTGCTCGACCATTCTGTAAGTGGCCGGTCAATATGTTAGGCAGATGGGGGTGGAATTACGACAGACAGATAATTAGACATGATGGACGAACGAATTGACGGACGGATGGACAGAAAGGCAAATCGATGGCGAGATGGCCTATCCGGTATGCAGATTCCGATATTCTAACGGCCACACAGACAAAGAGATAGATAAGAATACGGACAGGCTATCAGAGAGACAGACAGACAGCCTTATATACAATCATTTGACGAGATGAACAGAGTCTGACAAACAGAGAGACAGCGAGACAGAGAGATAGATAGGCAGGCGGAAGTAAACACAGACAAACACTACTCAATTCAAACTGAAAGAAAGAGGAATTTGGACAGATCTATGGACAGAAAGACAAATTAATGGATAGTCATAAGAAATCAGAACAGATCAATATATATATATATATATATATATATATATATATATATATATATATATATAATTGCATGAATAGACGAATGAATAGCTATCTGGCGAACGGGCGGAATAAGAATAGCTTAGACAGACAGATTGACAGACAGATAGACAGAGAGACAGACAGACTAACAGACAGACAGATAGATAGACAGACAGAGAGATATAATCCGTCTGAGAAAATGGCCAGCTTACAACAATTGGAAAATTCCCAGAAATTAGTCTCAGGAGATTTTGTCTCAGTACGAGACGGCCATATTGTCAAGTACGAAATACTGAAAATATGTTGCCCACTGATTGATGAATCACCCAGACGTATTAATGAGGTACAGCCATATGGCTGTATTGATTGTTGGAACTATGAGTGTTTATGAACATATAAATCGTAGTACTCTGAGGCAATATCATCATATGTGTGTGTGAGTGTGTGTGTGTGTGTGTGTGTGTGTGTGTGTGTGCGAGTGCGTGTGCGTGTGCGTGTGTGTGTTCGTATGGTAAAAGACTCACACACGCACAGGTAGACGCACGCACGCACACACACACCTGGACGGTAACAGCGGTAGACGATTTATTTATGTCCTCGATAACACGCACCTAATAACCACCTGCCAATAACCACCGCAGTCCCCTTCCCCCCCCCCCCCACCCACCATCAACCCGACCAACAGCCATAAACACCGTAAGAGACACAGGTTGATTGTCCGACGACGAACAGCGGACAAAATGATCTGTTTCCCGTCAGAGAAGCCGTCAACGGCAATGATATATTGACCAAAGCTGACCGTATATTACCGACGACATGCTCTATACTGACGGAGCTACGCCCCTGGCTGGGGTCGAGCCAATACTACCCTAACGAGACGACTAACGACTCGCCGTTATGGCCCGTCAGTAAACGACCAACGACCAGAATAGGACATCGCGGACGTCGCTCGCCAGGTGGATGGCAGGGTTTATGGATGTGTTCATCCAGCAGAGCAGCTCGCATTTCGTTTTTTTTATGTCGAGACTACCGACGTCCGTGCTGGATATGAACGCCGAGAACTTCCGTTCATCGTTTATATTCAAATTTTTGGGAACGCGTTGCTATGGAGATTATTACCTTAACCCGGTTATGGCTCTTCTTTTGTGATATTTTCCAAAAATGTTTTTTCTAAAAATACTTTGTGAGTGGGTGCATGTGTGGTATGGGGGGGGGGTGTTCTTATGCCCTTTTCCGATGTTCAGTGTTATTTTTTCGTTTTGTTTAAATATCATGTAGACAATTCATTTTATAAACAGATACATCTTGGTGTTTAAATAAATCTTTTGAGTTACAGCAGTTTAATGAGATATTCATTTTATCAGTGAGTACTGAGTAATATATTTAATATCAAATGGTTTCTTCAGGAGCATGTTATATATATATATATATATATATATATATATATATATATATATATATATATATATATAGAGAGAGAGAGAGAGAGAGAGAGAGTCATTAATTTTCGTCGATGTTAAATTTTCGGTTTCTCTATTCTATTTTCTTTATAACGTGTTTATGCAAATTCTAAAATTCGTTTTTTTACAGTCGTAATAATAATAATAATAATAATAATAATAATAATAATAACAATTATTATTATCATCATCATCATCATCATCTACCTTTCCATACAGGTGATGAGAAGCGTGTTTCTGGCCTGTTACAATAAGTACAAATCAGAGGGAGAGAACGTTATATCTGAGGTAGACAGTGTGAGATGGCTCAAGTTTAGCCCGCGACTGTTTGAGGTGAAGTTGGCACATCGCCTCGAGAGTGCCGCTTATGTCGAAGACGCCAACATCTTCGTTATAACCGAAGGCGACGCCGCTCATAGATTAAACTTTCATACAGGTAACCAACGTTCAGTCACCAACGACCCAATGTGTAAACAACTAGAGAATGGGGGGTCGGTTCTATGACAACAATAACAACAACAATAACAATACAATAATAACAACAACAACAACAGTAATTCTTCAATTTCGATGCCTTTGATTTATTTTATATTCTGACCCCCTCCCGACTTTCTCTATATGTTTAAATCTTGGTTAGAGATTATATATATATATATATATAAAGGAGGCGTCTACGTGGTCTAAAGGGTAGCACGGTTAGCCACAGACCAGTAGCACCTAGGTTCAAACCTTTGTTAGGGTATGTCTGAAGGGTATTTTATCATTCACTTTACCAGAACACGAACATTATATCGAAATAGGATATCTTGTTTAACTGATAGTATAAAGAAACATCTCTTTGTAATTTGAGGATTGGGATATTTTTATCACCTGGCATAGACAGTACAACTTACCCGCCATCTTCAACGACCTGAGGTGTATGCTTTATGCACCTGCCGTTCGTATGCCCACAATCCGCGCACTAATCCACTACTCTCCAGCCAGATGTAGATTTATTCCCGTCTCAGTTAGTGGGTGTGGCAAGCAGCTAGTTATTGGCTTCGAGCCTAGGTACCCCAGGTGACAGGCAGTTCTCACAACTAAGTCACCATTAATCATAAATAAAAGTATAATTGTAGGCGCATAACGTACAATAAAACTGAGTTGAATATAATCGCTTATGTAAGGACTTTCCATTGTTAGCATTGGAGCTCATCTACCGTGCTAGGGAGCCAATGCAATTCAATACTATCTCAAGTTCCTCGGGGAGTTCTAGCTGGCAACCATATGTTCATATTCCATAAGAAATGGTCACATCACCCCACCACACCCCTTCTCACCGGGACGGGTACTCGTTTATGGCTCAGTACACCAATCAGCACACGAAAGATCAGTAGCCATTCTTTTGACCCGAACCAAGAACCTTCCGCCTTTTGCTCCAGCCATTCATCATTCACACAGAAGAGCATACCACACACAGCGTAACTTACGACAAAATGGCAGACATGATAATTTTCAGTTCTAATCCAATACCCCGTTTAATAAGTCATATTATGACAATTGTATGTAAGAAAAACAAGTTCAAGTGTAAATGTTGATTTTTAAAGCCACTTTACCATACACGTTTGAACTAAATTGGTCAAGTGACCTCTGAAAGTACTAAAGGTCAAGAGGTAAAACGTAGAATCATCTAGTGGCTGATGAAAATTGGCACTCGATTTTTTCTGACTTCGTGAGATATTACACCGAAGGTCGTTAATTATAAACTTATAACCTTGACAATGTGTTGGCATATAGTCAAGAATCATTCCAACAAATCGAATTCAAAGAATATCCCTCTTTTGGCTTTTCAATTCATATTTCGGGAATAGAATTTCATCAATTTCCCAGGATCAACATCAAAACCGGAGTGGAATTGTCCCTAACTCTGATATATAGATTAACTTATTTATTCCATATATATATATATATATATATATATATATATATATATGATGCATTGTTGGTTGACATTTTAATTTAATAAGATGGTTGCAAATATTTGTTCATTTTTTGGAAATATTTCGCCCAATCAGAACATTTTGTTCTCTTCGTATTTTTGACCAGGTTTGGATATAAATCTCGGCATTAAAGGTCTGACGTCACTAGCGAGATTCCTACAGATGGCAGCATCGGCGGATACCGAAAGAACGATTCTTCAGGCTCTGAAATACAAACACAACCACTCGAAGATCTTGACTCAGGAATATCTAAAGAGCGGCCTCAAGAATTCTATGTACACCTGAAACGGACGCTCTCAGCAAGAAAGTGCATCAAATATCACGTGTACCTGTACCGAGTACGAAATTAGTGAGTGAGTGAGTGAGTGAGTATATACGTACGTACATGCGCGCATGCGTGCGTGAGTCAGTGAGTCAGTGAGTCAGTCAGTCAGTCAGTCAGTCAATGAGTCAGTCAATTAGTCAGTCAGTCGGTCAGAGCTTTGTTTAGACTTAACGCTGGTGTCATCCTGGACACATATCCGAGGTTCTACTCGGAAGAGGAATGAGATGGTGAAGCCGAAAACGTTCATCGAACGACGAAACAGCGTGCAAAAAACACAGGCCCCACTAGTATCTGTTGGCAGCCAACGTCTTGTTTGTATGATAGGTCGAGTATTTAAACATGAATTCGTGGGTATCAATTGCCAACAATGTAGAAACACAGCTTTGCTTCGCATCCGATTATTTCGAGGTGTTATAGTCAAAAACGATTATATTTTATTTGTTATTCAATATATTTTACTTCGTGTAATATAATAAAAGTCCACTTACGATAAGCCGTTACTCTATTCTCTGTTGTGCGGCTTTAAAAACGTCACAATATGGCGCGACCAGCTGCTAGATTTTCTGTGTCTTCGTATGAATACATTGAACGTGTTTCTAAACTTTCACTTCCACATTTTTAATGCATACGGGAGTGAGTGCACAGCGAACGGGTAGAATGCACAAATGCATAATATATCTGTTGTAAAAAAACGATAATAATAATAATAATAATAATAATAATAATAATAATAATGTATATTTAATAAAGGGCCCTTACTAGCAGGAGCCATTCCAAGACGCTGTACAAATAATATGTAATATAATAATACCCCAAATAATATATATGTAAAACTATTTTTGTGATTCCAATGTGAATAATAGACCTGTAAGTACATATGTTACCAATATGTATTATCATATACCTGTGTATAGGATACTGCTATTGCTTCGTGGGTCGTTGTATGTTTTGCTGAAAATATGCAGCCTTCTTTCTCCCTCCCCCTCATCTGACTAGTGGTTCATTCCGCTCCACGTTTATGAAAAACCAGGGGCATTGATACATTGATATTTCGGGGATTTCCTCTGGTATTAGCAGTTATGCATGTGACATAGTTTTGAGTGTGAGATCAGCTGGAGTCACGCAATTTCAGGTTAAGTCCGAAAGTCGTGTGATAGATGGTAAGCCGAAAGTGGAATAAATTCATTTCAAACGAGAAACAATAATATATGCATTTCATCGCACGACGTCTAAGGAAAAATAAGAAAAGGGCATTTTTTAATATTTCACGATCTACTCTCGGACATTATCAACATTCAGTTATATCAGACACTGGCGCATTTAAAGTAGTACCACATTTAAGGTTAGGCTACGCCTGGGATTTCCTTCGTTTTTTACAATTAGTGTCTATCTGTTTTGTAATAGCTTTCGTCCTTTGGATTGGTTGTGATGCTATTTGTATATCTTTATTGCCCGTTTTAGGGTGGATAGCTTAAAATATATTAATTGTACGCGGGAACTACTTGTTTAGAACGAGAGAACTATTTATCTCAGTAGTGCCTTCTTAGTGTTACGTCAGTCGTCGAGAACAAGACCGAAGCGAATGATGCGAATAGCTGCTGACATACTTAAAACAAAAGACGCAAACACACACCGGAAGAGAGGCTATGGGACTTTACGGCCACTTCTGTTCACAAGGTAGGCTAAGTGAGCCGAGCGACCCCCAAAGGTAATGATGCGAATTGAAAGATGAAACACCCTCCTGACATAGCCCGGCCAGGGTTTGAACCCGAGTGCTATAGGTCTGTGGCCAACCGCTCTACCAGTTAGGCCGTGAAGGCGCCTCTCCGGAAGTTAGGCGATACTATTTATCATCTTGTTCCAGATCAGATTTGCAGCGATTACTTGGTGCTAAGTGTTTAGATGACAGCTATCAAAACAAGTCGCGTTTGTTATGATAGTACTATAAAGGATTAGCTTGGATGATGTGAGCGTCTTTCGACATCTTCTCAGCTTCTATAAGGCGAATCTGTACAGGAATAAAGGAGCCGAAATAACCCGAGAGTAGTCACGAGCGGCATATTTTATCTCAATAGGGAGTCTTTAGTATTTGACTGGCAGATATTTAACATCGTCAGATATTAGCCAGGCAAATGCTCATTCCACCAATATCATAAGCCGCGCAAATGATACAGAGATAGTTGAATACAGAAATTAATTTCAATGCTAAATCTTTAAAACGTATATTTATAAGTTGTATAGAATAAGCTGCTAAAATGTGTTCAAATTGTAATCCTTGTATCTAATGTCCTCCCTCCTATTTTCTTCTCACTTTAAAATAATTCATATTTCTCGGCAATTTCGTGTGGAACATATATCATTTTGACAACATTACGCCATTGTTACATTGTGAGGTGTTTTAAAGAGACCTGTCATGATGATTTTTGTAACCACGGTATTTATAGGGCAACGCATAATTTATCTTTTCCGACCAGGTGTTTCTAGAACTTAATAAGACCACCAAAAGCACTTCAGTAATGATGATATACTGTCCCTGCTCGCTCTTGTTGGCTGATAGTTAATTATACTAAAATGTTGGGGAATCCCAGATAGAGTACAGTTACAGCCTTCGATGAGATGAATTGCGATGAAAGGTGAACTATCTAACAGAGCAAAAATAGCATCTCTTCTGGTGGGTGATGAAAAGAAAGGATTTTGCAAGACGTCGACTCACGGCCAAGTCAAGTTTAGTGTTAAAATACCCTCATCTTAAACGAAGACTTTCTTCGATTTTCACATCAATAAATTACGTTTTTATTTACATCACGTTGTCAGTCATCAAAAATAATTATTCTCAACACGTTCATGTATAAAACCAGCTATATACCAATATAGTTTTCATGTATGGAAGACGATCTAATTTTCTCCGGCAACTGAGCTTCGAAATCGGCGCCATTTATTATATCGACCTTGACCTTATATTGTGACGTCACCCGTACTTAGCCCCCGTGAATCGATGTCGCATATCATTGTATATTTTAAGCGGCAGAAAAACTATCAAACTGTCTGCGTGCGGAGAAAACAAATCATGGATCCTTTTTTTACGCTGCCATGGGATAATAAGTTTAAACTGCTTGACTGGTTGACGAAACTAAAATTAGTTCATCCGCCTGCGATCAAGCTCGAATCTGTCAACATCATTTCAAGTCTGAAAAATATAAAATATAAAACAGCTCCACATTTGTATTCTAAGCCAAAGGTGACATTAACAGCTGATGTTGTGCCTACAATATTTAATCATGTCAGGAATTCCACACCCACACTTGATTTGGGAAGGAGGACAGCCGCAAAAGATGTCGTATCGAGAGGTAAGCAGACTGAAATCGACCTGTCAGTGTCGGTCAGTGTCAATCAGTGTCAGTCAGTGTCAAGGTAACAAGTCGTGAAATAAATCTCGAAATATTGTGATGATATCTATTTAGAATTAGGGCCCTATCTATTATTGTTCAACAATAGAATAACTCAGTAAGACTTATCCGCCTATCTAATAATATATATATATATATATATATATATATATATATATATATTAGACATAATTGCACAGCAACTGTATTGGCTCGTTACAATTTGGCTCATGCTCCATGAGCCAACTTCGTATTTGTATGACAGCTCGTTGAAATATACATATTTTTAAATTATGAAATTAAATTAAGCAACATTAATTATGACTTGACGTTGGGTTTCTCTGAAAGGTATCCGACCTTTATTGAGGCTATTATGGGTAAATTTCTTTTCGCATATATATATATATATATTCCTTTCAACCACATTGACTCATGCATGAAACTCGCATTTATTATTATTTTACGATATATGTTTCCTCCAAAGTTTGGTGAGGTGTTATGCTTGACAATAGGAAACTACTATTGGTATAATGGTCGTCATTAAATGTCTAACTAAATATAATACATTTGATGACATACAGGTCACCATAAATTTGTCAAGATAAGATATCTCTACAACTCGGGTCAAGGCCGGTAGGTGGGATCGAGTCATTAAAACAAGAAGAAGCAGCAGCCAATGAGAACGCCGCTTTTTGAAACGCTTCCGAGCTACTAGCGGTTTTCAGGCAGCGTGTCGGACCACAACTCACTACCACCCGCGTTCGAATCTCGGCGTGAGCATATATGAAGGGTGTTTCATCTTTGACTTCGCTTCCTTACCGTTGGAGGTCGCTAGGCCCTTTTAGCCTACCATGTGCAGAAAAAATGGCCGTATAACATCAATCATAATCGCCAGTGAATGTGATCAGTAAAGTGAACGTTCTCTTTGTGTGACACCATTTACTGACTTTGGAAGGTTAATGATGGAGGACTTTTACCGGGAATTATAAGAAATGGCGTAAGGAATGTGACTCGATTAAGGGCCGGAGCATGAATAAGAGCCTTTAATAAGCGCCTGGGCTACAAGGGAACAGCAAAGTTAGCGCCAGGATTAAATTCCTCATCTCAAGTCGCAGTTTCTTTCTTCTGAACAATAACATATATATAACAATATCATATAACAATAATATATATATATATATATATATATATATATATATATATATATATATATATATATATTGTATATATAATTTTTATTTTCCTTAGCTCTATCTCATGTATTAGTATCAGACATTATACATCTAAGAAGAAGATGATACATTAATTTATGAATACTGAATTAGAACAACAGAAATAGGGGTAACAACAACAACAACAACAACAACAACAATAATAATAATAATAATAATAATAACAACTACCAAAAATAATAGCACAGCTAAAACAATAAAACAATAAAATATTAATTATGAAGTGGAATTATAACCTTCCAAACAATAATCAAACCCAAATAGTAATATGGAGTACCTTCCCTCAACTAAGGCATTAATAACTCTCTCCAAACGTCTCTGGATCACTGTATCCGGATATAGAAAGGTATCGTACCATGATGATGAAGATGATTTAATCAGCAGCCAAAGACTCATCGATGCAGGATAGGATGTTACCTAATTAAGCGTTGTCTTCTGAACTAAGACGAGTTTCGCTTCAGGTAAAAGAGGAATCTGCCGGTCAATTGTGGCTTAGTGTATTATTAGAATAGCAGATCTGTGTCATCATGAGAGAACACACACACACACACACACACACACATATATATATATACACATACATACCTATACACACACATACAAACGCGCAAAACACACACACACACACACTATATATATATATATATATATATATATATATATATATATATACATACATACACAAATACAAACAAACACACACACAAACACTCATACATACACACACATAGATATATACATAGATACACACATACATATACAGAGAGAGAATTGTCTGAAATGTTACTGTTTCACGGCTACTTTTGTGCCCACAGTAAGCTAAAGAAGCCGAACGATCTCCAATGACAGTGAGACGAAGGGAAAGAAGAAATACACTTAAGACACATCTACATCGGGATTTGAACTCAGATACTACATGTCAGTGACCAGCATCCCTAAAACGAGTTATCCACCGGAAGCGCACGAGAGAGGAAGGGAGTGTGTGTCTGCCTGTGTGTAGGTGTGCGTGCCACAAAGTTTAGTAAATTTATCATCGAATTAGCCATCGCCAATATCCATATTACTACAGCGTTTAGTCCGGGTGTACACAGCACACTATCTTAGCGTCGTTTAGGTAACTCCGGCAACAACGTTCAGTCCAGTCACGTGACATATCTGACTGACGTACAGGCGATATAAGTGTTCGTTCTAAATATGGCTTCCATGACAACGGACTTGTCAAAGCTGAAGGTATTCGTTTAGCAACTTATAGTAAGATGACAGCCTATTAATGGCATTCGCTGTCATATGTTAATATTTCTGCAGTGACATGTTGATGACTCGGGTAGAGGAACTTTCATCTCTAGTTACTACTGGTCCACTACTCGTCGACGAGTATATGTATCTAGGTACGTGTTAAGTTATCATGTGCATCTTGGATACATTAATATCGGTGTGCGGGTTTATTTATGATACAAATGCTTCTGCAGTGAGTGAGTGAGTGAGTGAGTGAGTGGTTTGGTGGTGAGTGAGTGAGTGAGTGAGTGAGTGAGTGAGTGAGTGAGTGAGTGAGTGAGTGAGTGAGTGAGTGAGTGAGTGAGTGAGTGAGTGAGTGAGTGAGTGAGTGGACAAACATACAGAGAGGCATTTTCACACACACACATACACACACAGACACACACTGTCAGCTGTAATGTTGTTGAAGCCATTTGACAGATGTACAGTAGCCTTGTTGTCATTATCCTGGTCGGCTGAAGACCACGGTGATATACCTGGAAAGGTGGCTTTATCAGCTGTCACAATAATCGCTGATATCGGCTCAACAATAGTGATACAGGACGCCAGAGGCGGAGCAGCAATTTAGCTATCACAGCTTTACCATAATATAATATTAAACAACAGCCTATTGTGATGTGCCATGTCTGGGCAACATCCGAACAAGGTTACTGCTGAAGATAGCCTGCTTGTGTTACATTATAGAATTCTTTGTTAGTTGGCCATCTCTAAATAAAGGAAAGATATAGGGGATCAGGTGAAAAGAAATTTGAACGATTGAGTGAGTGAGTGAGTAGTTGCTGATGTTGTTGTAGTTGTTGCTGCTGCTGTTGTAGTAGCAGTAGCATTATTATGTAGAATGCAATTTTAGTGATGGTAGCAATAGTAGTACCAGTAGTAGCTGTAGCAGCAGTAACGATAGTATGTAATATGCTGGAGTGGTTGGAAGGATGTAATAGTAGTAGTATGCAGTAATAGTAGTATTAGTAATAGATAGTATTGGCTAGTATCGGGTAGTATTGGGTAGTATCTAGTAGTAGTAGTAATATATAGTATTGGGTAGTATCAATAGTATGTAGTACAGCTATCTCAGTGATGTATTATATGCCATTATGGTCTAACGTAAAGTTTATTAACCAGCCTCGTTTATACATCAGTTATTCTGAGGGATAGTGTTAATACTGTCAGTCAGACAGGCTGGAAGACAGATAGGCAGACAGGTACAGGATGACGGAGACGAACAGACATGCAACTAATTAGGCAGGGAGGCTGGAGCTTAAATACATGCAGGTAAATGTGTAGACCGACAGACGAATAGAGAGGCAAGAAGCATAATGAACTTGTGTGTCAAATAACCCCTCCTCACACACACACACACACACACACATATATATATATATATATATATATATATATAGCATGTGAGTGAGTGAGTGAGTGAGTGAGTGAGTGAGTGAGTGGATTTCAGGTAATATACATATTACCTGATTATAATAAGAATAATACAGCATTTTATATAGCGCTCTATATAATTGGATTAAAATTACCCTAAAACGCTGATTAACTGAAACGTGTATATATATATATATATATATATATATATATAGAGAGAGAGAGAGAGAGAGGGGGTGTGGAGTTGATATATCATAACGTTTCCAAGTAATAATTCGCATCATTGCGTTCTATTGTTTAATTTAATATTCCAAAGTTGGCATGAATTGATAGAATAATTAATCTCACAAATTAGCAAATTGAGTCAATCTATTATTTCAGATCCATCTATTTATCTGATCAATGTTAAGAAGACTAACTGTCCACGAACCGAACCACTAACCCCATGAATGAACTGGTGTGATCGTAGGATCTTATAACATCTCTATCCTAAAACCGCCAAATACAGATAGATCCCCTACCCTCCATCTATCATATCGACACAATTAATGTTACGGCTTTTCTCGTGAAGGTGAGAACATTGTGAAAATAGTATTATCCAAAATATTCAAATACCGCGAAAGTTAATACCCACGACTTGGCCTCGTCTGCTGCTGACCGCAGAAGAAATTAGCCGTGAATATTAATACATCTACAGAGCATCAAAAATGTTGCATCAAATATTCAGGATTGATCCATTTTCAAACTCTTTCTTGTTAGAAAGTGTCTCGATGTAGTATAAGGTAACTCGGTGAATAGACACAACATGAACTTAGCAAATGATAAAATGCTCAATATGAGGAAGATGTGTTTTTGTGATCAGATTTAACTTATTAAACTGAACGAGGGAGTTGATTATACATTGATGGTTATTGTATAATCATCAGCATTCCCTTTTCTCTCTCATACGCACAAGAACACGCACGCACACATACATGTACGCACGCAACAGAACACACACACACACATATATATATATATATATATATATATAGAGAGAGAGAGAGAGAGAGCGCAGACTTTATTTAGACAACATGACGTCATCAACGTTAACCCTATTGCCACAATTCATCATCGATAGAGGAAATACAAATCGATAGAAAGAATGGTTTCTTATTGATCTGAAGGTCTTTTGCCTGGTATAAAGTCCGACGGATGATGTTAATCGACCGTTAGATTTCCACGATAGTACACTGAGGAATCTTCTACACCAACACGTACAATAGAACCATACAAGCTGTTACGACGACACGGAATACTGCTAACTCCATTGAATAAGAACTTGTTTGTATGCTCATACTGAAATGTTGAAGATGAGATGATGATGATGATTGATGTCTTACGGCCACATTTGTGTACATGGTATGCTAAATGGGCCGAGCGACCTCCCAAGGTAATGAAGCGAAGTCAAAGATGAAATACCCTTCAGATATGCCTACACAGAGATCCGTACTCAGGTGATAGTCATCTGTGGTCCAACGCGCTACCAACTAGACCACGGAGGCGCCAGTATGTTGAAGGTGAGTAAAGTTAGAAATACCTCAGCATAATTACATCAAAGCATGGAAGTGAAATCAAAGGACCCCTTTTCAGCCTTTCTCCCTATATATTATCAAAGGACCCCTTTTCAGCCTTTCTCCCTATATATTATGAACAGCCACAAAGATACGTTTCAGAGTGTTAATAACTTCGTCTGCCAAAAGATATTAAATACCCATCAATAGATGAGTCCTGCATCTCCAAGATGGATTCATCCGGATCTCACACAGAGACAGTTGCTTGAGAGGTCATCAAATACTACCTATGGAGCTGGCCCTACGCCTACGTGACTCGTGAAAGAATGTGCGGATGTTCTGATAAACCAACATAAAAAGGTAATTAAAGCAAATCATTATCTCGAATGTTTTCCAAACATTCCTGAAAGCTGCCTTAGTATGAGGATGTATACGCCTAATAATACATCACCGAATCCTAACAGTACACCAGCTTCCTTCTTCCTCGGAGAATAATAAACATTGTCTTGCTGATATTTGCCGATGAATGACTTTAGAAAAGGATGCGGCAAATATTAATTATTTGGCTTGACCGCATTAAGTGAAATCAACACCAAAACAATCACAGGTGCATTACCTATTGTCGCTTCCTTCATTGTCGGTAAGGAATCGGCATTGTATTGTATGGATGTAAGTGCCATTACGGTAGTCTCTGCCTTTTCTACTTACTTCCTTTGCGGGGTTAAAATCAATTGCCGTCGGGAGATCAAGAATGGTGCTGCTAGCATGATGACAGATATTGGAAAATATGATAACATCACCACAATTCTTTCGAAGCTGCATTGGCTACCGTGTAAGACAAACGTTTACTAATAACTTGTATCTCCCCTGTCAATGGCATGGCGTTTCCATCAATTCTGTAAACTCGGGTCCATTAGAGTGCCGTCTCGACAACTCGAGTCATCCATACATATACTACGACACGCCATTATGTCTTGAGTCAAAATCTGTTCTAAAGACACAGCTGTTCAAGGCTACTTTTATGGTAAATGATGATGATGATGATTTGCTCTCTTATGGCCACTTTTGTGCACATGAGAGGCTAAATGGGCCGAGCGACCACCGAAAGTAATGAAGCCAAATCAAAGATGAAACAGCCTTCAGATATGCCTACAGTAAGATTCGAACTCAGGTGGTAGTGATCTGTGATTCAACGCGCCTACCAGTTAGACCACGGAGACGCCCCCGGTTTTAAAATAACATTGATTGTTCAAAATTCTTATCCGATTTAGTAAAGTCATTTTGAGTATCAATGGGTGGCGTCTTTGATTGGCTCCTGTTATTGGCACTACTTTATTTAATACGCATTATTATTATTATTATTATTATTATTAAATTTTAAAAAAAATCATTAATACATTCTGTGTTACAATCTTTACTTTAATCCAAACTTTCAACATCCGACTTCAGAGGCGAATGTTCCTATAGAAATCTTTCATTTAAGGTGTGACGTTTTCGTGTTACTATAGCAAACAGAAGCTTATCGGGCGACTCGCGGACTCATCTACTCAAGGTTCAAAACGGCATCGCCTCCTCAAAAGAGGTCACGCGTAGGACATATGGCATGATGCGCGAATCCTTAGGGAAACATATCTCACAAGCACAGGTTTGAGCTGGATTCGAACCCACAACCTGGAGGTTTGTGTTCTAATCGCTGTGCTATAGGAACGTCCTTCTCCACCAAAGAAAGGTGAAAAATTAAACTTGAAAGATGAGTAGATTTAGCACTTAACACTGTCACAAATATTGCACTCTATCCGTATATAAAGTCTAACAGTTATACTAAATCTTATGCTGAGGAATTGATGTCATGTTTTGAAAACAGCATTTATCCAGAAAGAAATACAGGGTACGAACTCTTATTTAACTATATATAACCACAGCCATGATATTATCTTCAACGCACATCTTCACTGCGTTCACTACGTGGATATATCGGCTGTTTTCTTGGATGTATGATCCAACGGAAAGGAGAACACAACAGTATCATCAGATGCGAGGTTTACTATAGAGAAACCTATATTATATAGTGCAGACAATCGGACCTAACTTCATACTGGACGTAACATCACTGTAACAGATCCCTCATATGAAGAAATACGAAGTCTTACATTTTCATGTATCTCTTTATTACAAAATACCTTTGGTACACAAACAATCACATACACACACGCGCGCGCGCGCAGCCATACAGAAAAATTGGCAAAACAGCGAATAGAAAATATACAGGTGTATGCTGGACAGAGTGGTTGCCTAGCAACACAGTAACAAATATAATAATAATAACTGTGATTACTGCTCTATCAAGAGGAGAAAATGTCACCTGTGTGGTGTTAAACTGTCACCTGTTTTACATTTTATGAATTCCTTCTTTAATGGAAACAATTAATAATATTCAGTACTTGTATTAACCACATACTACACATAACTAGATAGATACTAACGTAATAGGAGTTAATCATCCGAAATACTACGGTACATATCGGTATACTGTACATATACAAATACCTTAATATAGACGGTAATGTTTACCCTATACCCATGCAGGATAGAATATCGTAGTTGAAGATGTATAAATATTCGTCTTTTTTCGTAGAGACGGTAGTTCTTCATTTTATTTCTTTAACAACGAATCCAACTCCTGTAGATCGCCCCAAATGTTCAAATTGTTCACACTACGGATGAAATGAATATTCATGTGGCACGCGAATTTCAATAATTACAACAAAACGATAAAACAAACAGCAGATGTGTGTAATGCCTAAACGTCTCCTCTTACTCGTTGACATGTACTCGAGTTGACATGAGTTGCTTAACCCAGACGCTGGTCAGACGTCGGACATTTGGCCCAGCAGCAGCAACTCACCTAGGGAACTTCTCACACAGACAGATATCAGCCGGATTAGAACCCACAATATGATATATTTCGGTGCGCTGTTGTTGTGTCGGTCGCGTATCCTCTTGCTGCATAAGTGAATGAATACCAATGTCTCTCTTAGTTGGTGAGATATGTCTAGAACACGACAACGATGCTGACAGTGGAGACCCTTGAATGTTGTACGAATCTTCAACAAAAGTCCATCCCGCAACTTTCAACCAGTTCATGTTGGTTATGAAATAGTAGCTTCTCCTCATGAAGAGAACACTGTCGTTTGCCTTCTTTGAAATACTACTAATGATGGATTTCCTGTTCAAGTGTTTCCATATTCGTTTCGTGCCCCTAGCCATTTACCACGATTTACAATGACAACGTTACTAACATAAACGATATAGGTAGGTACTGGTGGTACTAGTATCGAATTTGGCGTCACAATTAATTATATTAAACGCAATCACCCAGCCGCATTTCCATTAAAGGCTTTTTCAGAACGTGTTGCTAAGTTACACTCCAAACAATAGGAGTGATATCGTGCTTTTCCGTGGGTCACTTCGGGTGACAATAACTAGAGAAGACGAACGGCCTTCTTCTGCTAAGAGTGTTGTCTAGAGAAACTCTGGAGGAAGCTGCCTCCGACTTCGCATTGCCGAATTCTGATGGAAAGCGACTCAAATGGGCTCATTTCGTTCTCATTTATCCGGTATGGTCGTATAGTTGAAAAGACGTTTTGAGAACTCAACTCGACTGCTTATTGCGTTTTCATGACGAGTGTTTGACGCTAAAATGTCAATGCCACTACATAAACAAAAACTTTAGACACTAAGTACCCAATCTCGAAGTCTGGCATTTTCTTTAGCATCTATTGAAACATCAATCAGTTATCGCTACACACGTTCACGTGCTATCATATTATTAACCATTCAAATGTTATGAGAAAACTGCAGCTTGGCCGTCAGCCAATACTGCGTCCCTTGAAGCAACAAACCGAGTCAACATCTCTTCCGTTTTGGGTAGACTTGGAGGAAAATACATCTTGCTGACCCGGTGCCCTTTCATTCGCCTACACATGCGTCCAAATGTAGTATGAGCTGCGAAGAAAATAACGCAAAATATAGAATAGGTCTTCGGTTGTCCCCCCCCCCACACCATTAATAACACATGTGCATTGTTTAGTCAGCACCATTCCCCAAATATATAAGAACTACTTTACCTTGTGGCATCTGACCAAGGTACACCGGAGGCAGCCGTCAGGAGGGGGCTTGGTATAGGTGCCGTTTCAGCCGTCATATCTATTGATGTTAATAAATAACAAATTGTTATATGGAGAAGCACGGTATCCAGTCAAACATCTACCGGTCAGTAAGTGGCTTGTTTAACCTTTGGCCCTGGTCATTCCCATGATGTATGGCCGAGGGCCAAACCGCTCCCCGGGGAAACATCCTTTGGATTACGGCGAACACTGGGATTATAACCCTTGGCCTAGATGCTTGTGTAACGTGGTCCAGTTTCCAATTCGCTACTGGAGCATCGTACAAAGCGAGTTACTTCGTTAAATGTTGTTTATGGTTGCTTTTGTGTGTATGTCATTATCCAAATGGGTCAAGCGAGTTCTAAAAATATTGAGACAAAGTAAAAATCGGAACGCCCTTCAGACATAACCTAGGTTCGAACTCTTATGATACAGATCATCAGTCAACCACGCTATCAGTTCGGCCATAAAGACTCCGAGTGAACGAGTTAAGTGATTTGCTTTAGCTTTGAGGATGTTCTCACATTTAACTTATGGCCGATGAGGTAAGCTAACGGCAATGTTTCGATTACAAGGTTGTAAGATAAATGTATATCATTGGATTCTTGTTTATAAAATCAGTATCACGTGTAATTTAAAATCATAGATGCGGGTTGGCCCAATTTTGAAGTGCTCGGGTAAAAATTCGTAGTTTCTTGTTTCAAATCAGTCTGCCAGCTACTGGTATTTCACATAATTCCAGATTCACTGAGGTATACACGAATTCTTGTTTGGAAGGAAATAGATCAAATTCCCCTATTAGTTGAATATTTCTAGATTGTATAGATGTATAGGAGTCAAATTCTTAAAACCAACAGCTAGAAATTTATATATTTGATTGAGAAATCTTACCCGGCTATGATTTTAACAACTGCATATCACAAAATGGCAATTGGAGTAAATGGGGGGGGGACCCATAAAGATATCAATCGCATGATATTTTCCCTGCATCAGTTGGGTAAAGCAATTCCATCGCGAATTATGTCAAACTGTGCACTCAGGCGAAAAACAAACATCAGCAGATCCGGATTGCAATGACAGACCAGGATCATTAGCAGTAGAAATAACAAAATCAACGATCTTGATGATAGTTTATTATATCTTTTATTAACTAAGTGGTTGATCATTTGCAAATTTTAAAATTTACCTAAGTAAATATGTTAAGAAGAGAAGGAGTGATTGAAAGAATGACGCAGGAACGCATTTTGTGTCACATCAGTTTTGGTGACCTTTAAATTTAGAGGTCAAGCAGCAAATATTTTGTTTTTACTTTTATTCTGCGACAAATCCAATCGTCTCGATATTCAACAGATGAGTTGACCTGATTTAGCCGAGGATCGATTCGGAAGAAGAACATCCCACAAACACAGCTGGGAGTCGGATTTGAAGCCGCAGTCTGGAGATTTGCACCGCTAAACGATCGCCATTCACCCGAGCGCCGCCCCATTCAACACGTGATACGTGAACTCGAACAAACCGGAAACGTGAAGATAGGACGAACAAAATGATTTTGTCCGATAGAGGGCGTTTCAGTTTCTGATTCTTTCAGCCGAATTCGAGAAGGATATAATTTAAACGTGGTTGTACATATTGTGCGTCGTGCAGATGCACACACAAACACGCGCACATGCATAGATAGTTATGTATCAGAGCGCAAATGGGACAAAGTTATGACAAAAATAAACAATTAGATATGATTTTACTGAACCGAGAAAACAGTTACATTAAATATGACAAGTGTGAGTAATTCATGTGTGTGTGTTGGTGTGTGTGTGTGTGTCTGTGTGTGTGTGCGAGCGAATGCGTGTCTAAGCAAATGTGGGTGCATGGTAACTGAAAAGAGCACACTGATCAAAACATACAAATTATTAACAAAACATTTATTCTATAAAGCGTGGTTCAGTATAATTAAATAACTACACCTGTGTACGTACACATATCTAATTAGACAGTCACACCGCGTACGTCGTACACACACACAATAGCCATAATATCTCCGTATACAATACCCGGTTCTAAATGACAAACAAAAACTCTAACAAATAAAACCAACGACAGTACGTCGGCAGTATAAAATAGTTACATCCATACAGCACTGGAGTGTTTAAAAGAAAACTACAAACGGGTTGATATATTTACCTAACAATTATTCTGAATGATTGGAATCGTCGGCCATCGCAATCACGAATGACAAGATGCTGCACTGGTTTTGTGTCCGTATATTTCACACACACACACACACACACACTCTCTCTCTCTCTCTCTGATAGGCTCAAATATAAACAAATAACACATTTGCTTAAATGTAATTCGTTTGCTGAACAAAAATAACAATAGAAAGACATAAATATATATATATATATATATATATATATAGCAATAAAAGAAATCACTGATATGAACTAAATATACATTCATTTATATAAATTATTATATATATATATATATATATATATATAGTAAAGCACTCTGTACTACAATTCAATGGTCTGCTAAAACACAATATTGTTGCTAATATACGGAACCCTTTGACCCAACAATCACATGATAACATGAAAATACATGAACAATAGCAACATTACTTTTTTTTCAAACAACTTTATCACAGAAAACAATAAATAAGTTCGAGTAATATGAAATAAACGGTTTATGAAAATGCACCAGTTTTAAAACGAAACCCATCGATGCGTTAATGCAATTATGAGTTTTCCAGGATGCAGGATGAAAACATGTTAGCTGTGTCTATATCAAATATTTACTATTTAGGTGACGTCATCTGACGAAAACGGCCAAAAGAATCAGCTGCAAATATTTAGCTCGAGCATGTATGCCCTAATGACACAGGCATCTAAGCGTCGAGATGTCAATTCAAGGCTGAATCAAGGTGGCCATGTGGTCTGCACTGAATTCGATCAAATGTTTTTGATTTTCTGCACGAAAAGTGTATGCGGATAAGAGGTGGTGTACTGCCTTCAGTTCTACTGAAATGGATAATTATTCGTGCTTGTCAGCGACAGCTGAATCTCTTTGATGGGCCTGATCAGATGTCAATAATCAAACGTCTTCCATTTGACAGGTATCTATCTATATGCATCTTATAAGCAGACAAAAAACATGCTGGCCTCTCAAATGATTAACGGATCAAAGCATGGATAATTCAAAACAACGATACACGTGCCTTCACACATGATACAATGAACTTTCGGTGTATACAGGGTATGGATTCAATCAGGAATTACTCTATTTAAATCAACCAATAACATATAGCATTAAAAACGAAATAACAAAAATAGAAATGCACCAATATTTAACAGAACAAATAGAAAGTGAAATAATTTGCCTTCTTGGAGTAGGTCTGATTGATAAGAGGACCAGACATCAACTTAAGAACCAATCAATCCATCAACCAACCAACCTACTAATCGACTAGCAAACCCCACCGACCAACTAAACAACCCATCAACCACACATCTTACTTCAAACAACAATAAATATGAATCTACCAAAACATGACGTTCAAAAGCAGACAGCGAAGATCCAGAACCAACGCGGACGAGCCAGAGAAGAAACTTTTCAATACTTCCATTATCAATTAACAAATAATATGCGAATCGTGTTCAGACAACGTCCCTTATCTGACATCTTTTAATCATTTCATGATACATTTAATTACCTATTTTTTTTTTAATTGCCACATACCATATTACATGCTTGGTTCTTTAAATAATGCAAGACTTAGCTTCCTGTAATAATACCATTCAACAAGAGTGACATTCCCAGACAAGACAGGATATAGAGGAACCTGGATAGGTGACACATGCTACCAGACATGGGGTCAATTCCATTTGATCAATTCCAATTCCACATCAAATTTATCAATTCCAAATTTATCAATTCCATTTTTTATCCACTCCAATCACTGATTGAACTAGATAGTCAGAGCAGGTATTCCAAGTACCTACACCCAGTATCTAGTCCATATTTAATATATAGAATAAGTTTAACAGTTTATATTCCAAATAGGATTGTCATGGAAGAAATATTTCCTGAATTAAAAAATTAAATGGTAAATTAATTTGTGGATTAAATTGTTTTGTCACGAAGTTCAATTCCAATTCCGAAATTGAATCGACCCCATGTCTGCATGATACTAACTAACTTGTGGTGGTTTATGTTGGTGATAAATGTCAGAAATACCTAGATATTTTGTTTATATGTCTTGCTAGATTGTGACATATATTAGATATAGCATGAATAATATACAACAAATAGTTGGTTAGTTAGTTAGTTGGTTTGGCCTGGACATTGGTCACTCCAGTGACATACAGCTGATAAGTAAGAACTGGACTTGAACACAAAACCTCCAGGTTTTTGCAGCACAGTTCTCTAAATACTGTGCCATCATAGCAACCCATACAAGAAACAGAAATCCTATTATTTTACACACAGTATATCACTATATATATATATATATATATAGTCTTCAGGAGTAAAAAATTCAGTGTATTTTGATGTATAAATTCTGACAGACAGTGAAGAAGCTCAATATTAACAACAAAAACTAAAATATATGGCACAATACACAGAAACGTTCAGCCTGCTGCTGAATCAATAGACAAGAATACAGTATTAGCGAATCAATCGAAATCGTACACCAAACTTCATCGTGATCCAGAAACTGTGTTGTATAATTAGTAGCCCATCAAAACCTGATGTAGAGAACCACCAGAATGAAACAAATGGATGATACACAATGAGCCTAACCTGATACATTCTCAATGAAGACACAAATAGACACAGCCAATATCTGCACAAATTTTAACTGTTTGGAAAAACAAATTCAACACTCATCCCAACATCGACAGAGCATGTTATATATCCATAACAATGCACAACTGGCAAGCTGTTCTGGAATGTGTTTGCACCACAGTTCCACATCAATAGCACCTTGTTGAAGCTTGTCACCTCGCTTAGAGCTAACCAACACATCTCCTGACTTAGCATCAGGGATCCCTACATCTCCGTGTGGATGGATTTACTAACTAGTCTATTTCACAAGACACAGATTACAGAGACGCTTCAATATCAGCTGAAACATAACAACGGGTCCTGCCTCACCTCTAAGACATCTGAAAAATACAACAAAAACAAAAACCAAATGATCAGACTATGTCACAAAATGGCTCCAGTGCTAAAAAGACCTCAACTGAGAACTTACTGCAAACAGAGTCAGCTGGAATGCAAGCCAGAAAATCTTTACACAAACTAAACTGTAATATCTTATTGTAAATAAAAGTGAACTGCTTATTTGCTTATTTATCAGAGGAATCACAAGAAACCAATTCTTCGTAGCATTTATTATTAACTTAAGAAATTACATGGGCTAACATTTTAAAATGCCTGTAGCAAAGAACATTAACAGTTATTTTGTTTTTGTTCTGAATAAACTACAACCAATACACTTTCATTGAACATTTTAGTAAATTTACCAGATTTCTTTCTACCAAAAGGATTTATAACATACATAATTATTTGTGTTCACTTATTAACAAAAAAATATTAACAGTGAATTAATTAGTGAAGTGTTTAAACACACATAGCAATTATTTAATTATGCACTTTTTCTTTAATTGGTCTAATAAATAAAAATCAACTACAAATAAACAAAAAAATTTTCTTTTAATTATATATATATATATATATATATATATATATATATACAAAGGTTGTTGTTTGTTAATGTTTATCCTAAATACTTGCTTTTTATGGTATATATGACTGAGGGACAGCTCCTTATGGGAATGAGATCATGTAAAAACAAATCCTCATTCTTGATGGCTGAAACATCCCACAGATGAAGGGAGTGCTAAAATGCAACTCCACAACCTGGCAGAGTTGTTGTGTGGTACGTTACCGACCATGCCGACCTGCACCCCATTTTAAAGCCAATGCCAATAATAAAATAATTAATGCTCATGCTCAACTAAGTGAAGCTGCTGTTTAGTCTCTATAAGTTCAAGATTTGGCACAAATCATTAAAGCTATTCCACATATCAGCACAAACATGGAAACATAAATATGGCAATTACAACACTGGCATATACAATATATAACTGAATGGAGGATGACTTAATTACGACATCACGGCATAGATAATGGATAAAGAAATTGACTAGGGGATGATTTAGAACTACAATAGTAAGCTATTCATCTAGAATTGTCCTCAGCTGTATAACACACACACTGCAAGGAGAATACATCATAGCAGCATTTATTACTCTCTTTTTCTGTGTGTGTGAGCTTGTTTGTTTCTGTGTAAATGTTGCTGTTTCGTGACCACATTTGTGCACTCAATGGACTATGTCAGTTTCTTGACCCTACAAAGGTAATGGGGCAACGTGAAAGATGAAACAGCCTTCTAAAATAGCCTCATTGTGGTTAACACCTAGGTTCACTGGCCAATTGCAATGCCAGTTTTAAGCCTTGGAGACACCCAAATGTGTGTTCATATGTGTGTGTGTTAGGATACATATATATAGCATGTATTTGTGTGTGCATGTGCACTGTAGGATGAGTGCATAGGACATGTTTCAAATTTAACAACATACATCAACCCTGTGGAAAGCCAAAATATTATTACCCAACCCCAGAAACAATGTTTCTCATGCCACAGACATTATTCCTGTGTCTACACTGGATGGAAATAATCATCCACAAACAATATCAGGGGCAGAACAAACACAGACACATACCTGCAATAATCCTGTGCCAAGGTAGTGTAATATATGTAAGGTAGGAATGCAGTGCAACACTACTGGCCCGCTTGTGCTCCTTGAACCAGCCCCATGCTTGTCCAAAGGATCTGCCCCAAAAACCATTATAATGATCATATGTTTCATCAAATTCTGAAATGGAGAATATTATCATCAGTTAAATGGACACAAAAGGTAATTATTACTAATTAATACTTAAAATTTCAGCAAAAAATAAGAAATGTGATCCAGCATTATTTGTCGTGTGCGTGGACATCAAAAGCTGAACAGTGGATAGTTTGTTATTATTTCTATCTCAAAATGCAATGAAATAACATTTCATACTGAAATACGAGAGGAAGTATGTAGAGAAAATTTTCCATTAAGAAAACATTCTCTTTGTTATTATTAAAAATAATAATACAAAATAATGTATTTGATGTGCCCTTATAAGCAGGATTCACCCAAAAGCACCATATCATGTTGATTAAATCAATGACTTAATGGATGATTTAATCAATTTGATTTAATCAATTTGAGTAAATTAACACAAACCCTGGCTGAGGGGTGAACACCAAAATTTAACTGACCTCACAAACCTAACATCAATGGACAATAGATGCAAGTATTGCCATCAAATATTGGAAACCAGTAACATCTCGTTTTCTAATTAATGAAGCTATGATATTTATTTTAAGGCGTGAAAATCAAAAGTAAGGATTCAATTTCATCTGAAACCGATATTATGTTTTCTAGTTCGTGAAACTCATAAAATGGTAATTAGATTTAGGTCAGAATGCACATCTGTATGTTTCTTTATCACTCCAAAAACTGTTTAATATTATAACAAATAACAATGTTTGTATTGAGTCCCAGACATGGGGTCAATTCCAATTCCGAAATTGCTTATTTAAAAAAAAATGGAATTGGAATTGAAAAATTTTGAATTGGAGTTTGCTACAAAAACATTATCTACTAATTAATTTACCATTTAATTTTTTAATTCACAAATATTTCTTCCATGATAATCCTACTTGGAATATAAACTACTCGGAGTAGGTATTCCAAGTAGGTACTCAGAGTACCTACTCCAATCAGTGATTGGAGTAGGTAAAAAATGGAATTGGAATTGATAAATTTGATATGGAACAGACCAAATGGAATTAAGTGGAATTGACAAAATGGTAAGTCCAAATAGCTATAAAAAGAACCCCATTTTAAAGTGGAACTATACTCATGATAATCTCAGGTTAGAAATGTGTTTTCATCAACCTTTAAATGTTTCACATTCCTTCGGGACCAAAATAAGAGTGGAATATTATATTAATTAAATCTGCCATTCAAAATAAAATCTATTTAACCACTACAGGTGAGAAACGCATTAAGTAAATGGCTTGATTTATCCAGCAACGTGTCAACACAGACCACATTCATCTGTCATAAGACATCGTTTTACCAAATCTCGGCATAATACCACCATTCAGCTATGACATATTGTTATAGATTTTCACTCTAGTAGAAGTTTATTGCTTCCTTTACATAAAACCCAAACATATGCTAATTCAATCTTATACGGTGCACCACTTCCTGCATATGTCGCACACAAACCAATCTACGCTTTAACATCGACGAGTCCTACCATCTTGTATGTTAATGGCCTCCACCTCGGCACAGCCATTTGGTCCGATGAAGTCGACATTCTCTGTTTCCGATCGGGATTTCCGCATGCTGGTCCGCCTGAAGCTGCCTCGTACGAACACATTCCAGCTGTTACTTGGATCACTCATTCTTCTCTGATGGAAAACATTCTGTTAATGTCAACAAATGAATTATATAAAATCAAATAAATTGTAATACAAGTGTGTGTATGTATCCATTTGTGTGTGTCCATTGTGATAATGTGCACAACAAATGACTCAGGATCACTATCTTTTAGTTACATCTTAACCTTAAATAAAAAGAATGTGTGCACATGCATCCATGTGTGTATATATGTGGATGCACCTAATTATACTCTTATCTGACTTTACCTGTGGGTGGTGTTTCCAAATATATATATATATATTGTGTGTGTATGTATATATATATATGGGTGTGTGTGTATATATATATATATATATATATATATATATATACATACACAAGTACATGATGTTGATTTTAGATTTACATACATCTTTGCCATACGTATTGAAGTCTTCTATCTGGAAGTTCTCTGTACTCGGTGTTTGGTCCGGTGTCTCTTGACCTGTACCTTTTACTCGACTGATAGCCATTTCAGCATGACCTTTACCCTGTGGCCCACGCATACGCACAAATTCAACCCGCTTTTGATTGGCAAACCAGCCCCCAAAGGACATTCGCTGAGCCATTCTATGAGATAAGCTGGCCTAGAAATGATAGGAATTCAGAATTTCAGACGTGTACATGAAAGATCTATGCTGTAATGTAAACATTTGCCATATTTTGTGTGCAACACATTTCTTGATACACTATCTCTTTCTCATATATAAATGAAACATAATTTAGAATAATCACAATTTTTAAACCACTGTTTTATCTCTCAGTGAATAATTCACTTTACATCTTAACAGTGACTGATCCTGGTTTACTTTAGTAAATAACTGATTTCATTACAGTTGTTTTGACACTTGAAAATTCACTTACAGAAACCCAAAACTAACAGAATTAATTTGTTTATGCTAACTACACACAACTATAGGACACAAGTATGGTAAATATAGTACTCACTCGTGTGTCGTAGACTGTTTTTAAGGCTTCATATCTTATAGAGCCTAGGAAAATTACACCCTGGAATGCACCATGTCTGTCTCGTGCCACTAACTCGACGCACACCATCTCACTGTCCCTGACTATGACATCACAAAATGCCTATCAAGTAGCACAGTAAATAAAGGGAAATAGTTTAATTTCTTTGATTATGTGCTGTAGCTCGGAGAGTACAAACAAAATTAGCAAAATACTAATTCTAATCATCTCATACAGTCTATCCTGAAAACTCCTGAAGACTTGCCAAGATGAGACATGGTCCAGTTGACAAGCCCATAAAGACTAGCATTTACAGTTACACCTAACTCTGAAGAATCTAATAATAATTACAAAACTTCTATAGTGCCAATACCCTCGAAAGGATCGAGCTTAGTGGCGCACCTAGTGGAGGGATTGGGCAAACTCATAGTCTGGGTAGGATGCAAAGTTGATCAACAAATGATCAGATGGCAAGGAAACTTAGAAAGGATAAGCGAGTCTGAAAAGGTGAGTTTTCAAATGGTGACGGAAAGAAACTATGCTATTTGATGATTTAACATGTTCAGAGAGTGAATTCCAAAGAGTAGGGACAGTAACTGAAAAAGCAAGTCCCAGGATGAGTTATAACCCTGGGAACAGACAACAAGTGAAAACCAGATGAATGGAGTTCTCTGGGCTTGGGTGCTAAAGAAAGCATGGAAAATAGATATGAAGGTTCTACATAAGAGTTTGATAGGAAATAGTGCAGAGTTTGAAAGTGATGTAAGATTGAACAGGGAGCCAGTGAGGAGATTTCAGAAGTGGAACAGAATGGGAAAACTGAGGAGACTGTGTGACAACCCTAGCTAGGCAGTTCTGAACACACTGAAGTTTTAGAATATATGATTATTTAACGATAACCAGATGCAATTCATTTTATAAAGTATTTTATTTATGACAAATAGATTTTCTTAACCTGTTTTCATATCCATTCCTGTTTCATCCATTAGAAATGCACCAAGTTTAAGCGAATTTAATATCAAGGATTACCTCTTCAAAGTTATCAACAGTGAAGAATATATTAGGGTAGGTGATCTCTTCTTCTGTACCCTTGCCATCCATCTGCCTTCTGCTTGGGGAGGCATAGACCTTCTGCAAGGGATGAGACATTATAAACAGATAATTAACACCATTACAGCCCTTGTACAAAGATGACAGCAGATTATTTACCAAGATGTAACCTTATAATAAATCCTCTTCCAAGATTCGTGACAATAATGAACTGCCATATTAAAACTGATCCATTTAAATTAGCTCAAGTCTGGTTTTCCTTTCAAGACAACTAAATCCTTTCCATATTTAGTCACAATCTGTCTTAATACTATTGGACCTTGCTAGATGTACTATTTCAGAAATGAAATAAAATATTATGGCTGTAAAAATTGGTAATTTTACACAATACATGTATTTAGATGTAGTGTGCCTCAGAGACATGCTGCTGTTCAGGTGCAGCTTAACAAAAGCTATGTTTCCAAGGTAGAACACAATGCCAATCAGTATTACATTACAATATAATTATTTTAACGTGAGATCCATCTAAACTGCTCTATGGTATGATAAATCTGGATTACAACAAAATGTTAATGAACCATCTGCTTCCTTACTCCAACTCATCCCTGAATTTCAAAGACCAAGTCATCAAACATATAAATCCTGTCAGCTGTGTGAAATATTTATAGCCATGGTGTTTTTAAATTATTGTTTTAGGCTGATGAAACTTGCATGAAAAACTTTATACGTCTATCACTGCAGCTTCATTTGAACATACAAATATTCATCTCAGGGTAATATTAAATCCCAGCCATTGGTTGAAGTTATAAAAAAATAGTTCCAAGCTGTCTAAATCCCTAAAAGCAACCAGCCCGAGCTACATAAATAAAAGCCGACATTTCTTCATGGCCCCGCTAATACAACCATAGTGACCACAACTTAAATATCATACCTTACCTGTGTAAATTTCTTCAATATCTGTAGCTCTTTGTCTCCGGTTCTACTGCAAACAGCACAGGTTACTTCATACTCGAACTGCAAGATATACACTAACTTAGCTAGCACAATAATAATGCTAATGACAGCTCAGTGTCATATATTAGCAACTCACGGCAATAAAATAATAATGTATAAGATGTAATGTTAAATTGGTTGCATCTCAAAAACTGTTCCGTTCTAGATTCACATTTTGTTCATATATTGCGTTTGGCTTGAAGCAACACTGGCAGCTGAAGTTTTGTTAAAAGGTCAATTTCCGCACACCCACAAAAATGCCCAGTCACACGTGTTAGAAAAGAAGTAAATATTCTGAATGAAATAACACCATCATCAAACTCTAGAGTTACCTTAACTGCCAAGTGATAATACAAAGAAAATCTGAATAACATTTCACCTGTTGTAAAATAAGATTAAGATATACTGTCTCTTCCCAGTCAATCTCGGGGTCACCAAGACTTGGTAGATTCTTGGAAAGTTTCCTGTACACCTCAATTTTGGTCTGAAATTTAAAAAAATACCAAGATTTATTAATATTACACTACAGTAAACATGCTTTGAGATAATCACTGAAATGTGCAGCTCACATGTGAACATCACATTTATTACATAACTGTAAAGAACAAATTCATGATTTATGATTGTTCTTATGCAGTATACCTTAGGAATGTTGAAGGATGCCTTTTCAGTTGTCTTCCTCACATAAAACAGCATATCATCTCTCACTGTATCTTCTGCGGCTTCGAGGAAATGTTTCTTGAACAGCGCCACCCAGAAACTGTTTCTTTGAACCATGACAAAGTCATCTGTAAAACCATTTACGTAAAACTAGAAAGCCTTGTTCAGTAATGGGATAAATAACACCTGTCTAAAAATGCGACGGAACCTCAGTGTCATATAAAGCTAATTTTAACTTGTTTGATCAAAGATTCAAGGTTCCATCTGCAGGACAATCGATAGATTAGCTCGGTTGAACATTAGAAAGAGAATTTTAACTCGGATAACTTACATCATAATGGGAAATTGTATAGTTTGCAGCATTAAGGTCTGATATAATGCCATTAGAGTTCCAACTGTTGACAACAAATGACGTAAGTATAGTTGGCTTTTCACTAAAATATTCATATTATTAAATCATATATTAATTGTTAATCAATGATATATCATTTACCTACTAAATGACAGATAAATTGAGTACTAGGCTACTCATTTTATCCGTCATTTAGATGGTACATCAGCTACCCAGAGTAGCTGATGTACCATCCCATTTCATGAAATAGATCCATCTTTTCGTGATTCATATATATCTATCACAGTTGATGGAAAGGTACTCCTGAATGTACTCTAGTAATGCACTAAACACCAACATAAATACTCTGAGTATGCACATGTCTGTGACCTAACTAGCGTACAATTTCTGTCTACTGGTTGCACAATAGTTATTGTTTGCAGTTTCTAGAATATTAATGCAACAAAAATACATGTATATAGTCTAACTTAATACAACATTGGTGTCCAATATCAGTCACAAGTGATACAGGTTGTGGCAAAGACTGAGAGAGAGTCTGTTGGCACTGTGGGGTCAGCTAGGGCTTTGGTTAAGATAGTTATTGCAGTGTTGTGGGTATCGAGATTTGGTAAAGTGTTTATATCTGTGCACATACCTTAGCACCAGCAATGGCAGACAATTATGGCATGCACGCATGCTGGACGTCACCAGCAATAAAAATGTCATCAGTCGGTTTAACAACAGTTTGACAATATGTGCTGTCAATTATCATTACGTAGAAAGCACCGCCAGTGGATATGGCCAGACTAAAGTACCCATTTCTGATCATAAATATGGTTGTGGGAGCAAATGAGTCATGGCTTGGCTTGGAATGTAGCACCTGCAACAACGATGAATGTCAGAGCTGGTCGTTCTTGGACATCGGTAGCCAACATCATGGGAAGAAGCTAGTTCTGGGATTGCAAAGCTACAACTCGATGTGTCTGCTATGTTGCTAATGTCAGGAACAACAGAATGCCAAACAACAGGGTTGATAAAAAGTTTAATAAAAAAATCGATTTTTGTTTTAAATTTGTTTAATTTGATTTTTTTAACAATCTATAAATCATTCAAAATGCTTATATATGTTTGTATTGTGCAGTTATAAAATATTAAATAGTCGTGATATATAAGGATATATTTATTCAAGCTCTACAATATATACACTATAACACACACATAAAATTTATCATTTTATAGTTTATTAAACCAGATTTCTTGTTTAGCAGCTTGTATATGAATACAAGCTTGCCAGCTTTTTCCATTCCTAGATGATTCGAAGTTTGGAATGAACTAGCCCGAATGTGGAAAATAGACTCTCAACCCCAGCACTGGATGAACTGCCACTCAACAATTGATCTATAAGCGTAAGCAGTCTGTCAGTCAGTCACTCGGATTGTGAATGCCACCAGGCAATGGGATTAACTGAATTCTTTATTTCTGGCACCAAGATGTACTGGTGGAATAGACCTGTCATTGCCTTATAGTTTAATATGCTGACCATCAAATCAGGATAGTTTTTCAGTATATGCTCCATGGCGTTGTCTGTTTTCTCAACACAAAAATCATTGCCCCTTTATCAAGGATCTAACAGATTGACTAAAAACCGGGAATCTGTCATTGCTTGATTGTAACTGTCCTTTACATGTTTTAGGATGCTGATAGGTTGATCGTTCTCTTTGAATGTTTTCTCCAGGTCCTTCCAGATTTACAGTCTCACTAATCACGCAAGTATCACTTTCCACATGATCAAGTGCCACTGAGATTGGCTTCAGCCTGATGAGGAAATCTTCTGCATTTCGCTTGATGCAAATATGTTTGACTTTGTTGACAATGTTTGTATCGATCTCACCCCAATGTTGCTCACAAATCTGATGGCTAATGGGCCCGTTCTGGAGTTAACTTGCCAGGCAGTCAGCCATTATGTTCTACCATACAGTATGTGGCATGACTATAAGGCGTTGCCAACGGCTGCTTTGTACCACGCAGCTGGCATGTGGGTATTCCAAAAATATTGAATGATATGCACAACATTGTCCTTCGCACTTTATAAAAAAATCAAAACCACTGATTTTTTAGAGTTATTTGAATCACTTGATTTAAATCAAACAACCCTGATGAACAACATAGGTAGTGTTAAGTAGCATGGGAAATCTGGGTGGCGTGGGTGACCTGACATGTAGTCTTTTGCTTGCAGTACGGACTGGGGGGGTCATCCATGGAACGGAAGTCAGAAGACAATCTGTTCCAGTGTTAGATTCGGTGACCAGCAGCAATGCATCTGCATCCGATAACGTCTGGTTTGTCGCAGCCATTACACATCCATGAGAGCGTCATCTCTTTGTTACTTGCCTCTTAGTATCGCTTTGTCATAAAGTTTGTGCCACACCGAATTTGACACCACTTAATTGCAACAGCCATGTCAACAAATAGCTAAGCTATTGCTATGAACAACTCTGGAGCAGATGAGACAGTGGTACCGAACAGGCATGTCTTTCTCTTTAACAGATCAGGACAGATAATAATTATCTCCCCTGACACCCAACTATGCTATTCTACTCAGTTAATGTTAGCCAGCTGTAAGTACTCTTTATAGTCATCACTTCCAGAATGCCTTTTTATGTGTTTGTAACTGAGTATTTACCTTGATGATGCAACAGCAATTGAACCAACAATGAATGATAGACAGCTCGGCCCAAGTGACAACTTGCCCCAATGATAAATGATACGACAATGGTGTGTTGTAGTAATGCGCAACATTGAATCAGTTAGGTGGAGCTAGCTTCAAAGGTAGATCAATCACTGGTCGCTAATTGTTGGCGACATTTGTCAAAAGCATATTCAGTAGAATACAGTGCTGCAATCCTAATTTTCGGATAAAATATAAGTGTGTGTGTATTCTGACAAATGTAACTGTGTGTGTGTGTGCTAAATGTGTTTTTAGTTCATGTCATGCTGTTTTAACAACATCAAATACATTTTGGGTTTGGATTTGTGTTGCAGACTAAATAATATTTACAGTTTCTGAATAATAAAGATAAAGAGACACTTCACATTATTTAATATCTTTTACAAATGTCACCACCTCTTGGCTTGGATTCATTACCACTACATTTCACACAGCTACATGCACTTATTCCATATCAGTCTTGCACTGCAAGCAAATGACCACCAAGAAGCTGTCTCTCTCTATCTCTCTCTCTCTCTCTCTCTAAAATATATATATATATATATATATATATATATAAATTATAATACACAGACACACAATATTAATAAATTAATTTACATATCTTATTCTGGGGCCAAGCTGTCCAAGCACCCCAACAATTCATTATACTTATATTAGTTATAGCTGCCAAGCACTAACAAAAGCCTTAATAGTTTTAAATATGTTGGCAACATATCGACCGTAATAACATTATTAATTGCAGTCATGTATAAATATTGTGTGGAATCAGCGACTCACATTGATCTCGGCTCACCTATTTGGTTGTTAAAGTGGTACTCTTATATAATGTTATCTATAATGAAATAGCCGGCATAATAAAATGTGTGTTTGTGTACAAAAATGAAATGTTGCATGAATGTCTACGTGCTTTATCAGTTTATGCTTTCTAATTATTCAAGATCGCCAACTCCACCATCACAGCAGTGTCTGAAGACTCGGTCAAGTCCTCCGACCACTCCGAGATAGCCGACCCCAGCACTGTCCTCCGACCACTCCGAGATAGCCGACCACAGCACTGTCCAGCAATATTTTGTGAACTATCGGCTATGCTGCCAAATCGCCAAATACAGTAGATATATATATATATATATTCGACAGCACAGATGAAACATAACAGTGGTGTGCATGATATACCCATTCATACCACATACGATATTCAGCTATGGATGACTCAAACTCTTCTAAAACTAAATGATAATAAAACAAATATTTTATATTTGGCATCACCACATTGTGTTAAATCCCTAAAGACACCAGCAGTACAGATGGGTACATCTTCGATTACCCCTAATGGGTCAGTAAAAATCTAGGGGTTATTTTTGACCAATGTATTAACATGCATGAACATGTCACATCAGTATGCCGAGCTGCCTACTACCATCTTAAGAACATCCACTGTTTAAAAGCATTCTTGACACAAGAATCACTTGTAACTGTAGTTCATGCCTTTGTTACATCTCGTATAGACTATTGTAACTCCCTGTTATATGGCATATCTGATTATAACATTAATCGCCTTCAGCGAATTCAGAATAGTGCAGCTCCATTGTAACAAATACTAGAAAATATGATCATATCACCCCAATTCTTAAAAACTACATTGGCTACCTGTTAGACAGTGTATCCATTTTAAGATTCTGTTAATAACTTAAAAATCTATTAATGATATGGCGCCAGAATACCTGTGTGAACTGGTTTCCATTAGAAAGTCATCCCGAAAACTCAGGTCATCCAGTCAGATACTATTGCAGGTGCCAGTGTCTCGCTCAAGTCATATGGTGATTGTGCGTTTAGTGTTGCAACCCCCACTTTGTGGAATAAGTTGCCGGCAAATATTAGAAATGCATCGTCTCTTGGAAATTTTAAGTCTTCTAAAAACACACCTATTTAAGGTCGCTTTCACAGATAAATAATTATTATCTTTTAAATCATTACAGGGTTTTTGCAGACATTATTTGGGGTATTATTATATTACATATCATTTGTACAGCACCTTTGAATGGCTCCTGCTAGTAAGGGCACTTTATTAAATATACATTATTATTATCATACACCTAATCCCCTGGTTGAAAAACGTACAGGTGGATCGAGATCGGCTACATCCAAAAACTTATTTATAATAAACACTTTAATGCAAAATGGGCTGAAATCAACATATATTGATGAAACTCACATCGATCTCGGCCCATTGACATTATGGTATGAGCAACTATTTTAATGTTAACCCACTTGGAATACGTGGGCAGAGATCGACATGGTCCAAGGTCGACAGGCAGAGATCAACGGACCCCGAATCAGCCACCCCATGTTGGTTTAATAATACATTTATTCAATGACCCATAAAACCACATTATGACAGTGAAGACAATCCATTTTTATTAGATGGGCAGCATATAGGGAGAATCGTACAATGGGGTGAAATGTCAGTGTCGAAGTGTCTTGAAACCAGTACTCATTTTCATATCACTGATAACTGAGTGGGTATGCTTGAGCAAACATTGTTGAAAAATATACTTGTAATTTTAAATGTAGGTCTACACACTTAAAAATGTTCATAAAATACGCATTCGTACTTAGAAAAACCCGACTAAATAATAAAATAATTAATCAGATCTAGATCTACTTACCATCAGGATTTCGTTCGGACAATATCCTGGGCCCTATAAATCCGCCTTTATTTCGCTCATCGGCAATCGAAGAAAGCATCATCTGTAATGAGGTACTTGGCTTCATTTCGGTTTCCACCTCACTTTCTGTCTCCATTGGGGATTCAACTGTTGTTGACGCTGAGTCATTCTCACCGAATAATTCGTCATCCTGAACACTTCGTTCTCTCTCCGAAGGCGAAGCCATGTTTTAATGGCGGGTCGATCAGAGCCAGATAGGATGCTTTCAACACAACCCAGTCACCTTATAATAATGCTAACCAGACATCTAGATCACAGCACGAATGTACAATATTACATATTAACATAATTTACAACACACAACAATTTAATCCTAGGTATTGACTGTTGTAAACATGGTATTTCCCCATTGAAAATTAAACCCCCATATACCTTTAAGTGGGAGCATTTATATATGTCATAATTATTCTTTTGTTTATTAGCCATGATTTTCTTATAAGGAACACCAATTAATAAATGTATGAAATAAAACAATAAACCTTTGGTAAATTAAGATTGTATATTGCCCAAAAATGTATAACTATTTCTACTTATGGACGAAAGTCAGTATTAATTTATAAATGAAATTCAGATTACTCCCTTGATTCGATTTACTATATCCCATCCACACTTGTTGCTTTCCGGTTTTTAACGTGATAAGTTAAAATAACGACAAGCCAAAACACTTATTCTTTTGAAATATGAGGATATCGTAATTGTTTGATTGTCTTTTAATGCAGAATTTAATAATATAAAGAATATGTTTTGATATCGTGGACTAACGCCAAAATACAACTCGTGTCTATGAAATCTTGTACCCAATACAATTCAGATCCGGTCTCAGACAACTCGTACTCCAATCTTACACAACTCGTACCCCAATCTTACACAACTCGTACCCCACTCAAAATATGTCATTTCAGCTTACGTCAACCTTTACGTCACTTTTCTAAAGTTAATTTCAGTTCAGCGAACGTCATTACGTCACGAAATTCCGTGACCTACGTCATAATAAAAGGACGTAAAATAAATTAATTAACAATAAAAGATAACAGAAGCTAAAAAGGCAATTTAAAATACATTTAAAGTACATTAAAATTATGGAAAAAGTATGTACAATAAAATATTTACATCAACGGTCATTTTAAGGCATTACATCAAGCTTAGGTCAAAAACCGGGTTACATCACGGCTTTGTGGCCAATTATAATGACGTAGGGCGGGTTATGGTTGTACTTCAATAATATAATAATAATATGTGATATTTATATAGCGCCCTATTCAGCCAGAAGCTGCTCTAAGGCGCTTTACAATATTATTTACAGCATTATTATCTCTGACTCAGGCCTGTTTCCACCCAGCACATATCTCAACTCCCAAGGGAGTATACAACGCATGCTGCCAGTATAGGCGCAAAGCGTTACTCACACGTACATAGCCATCCCGTCCTGTCAGGTTATCATTTTATGGATGAGTGAACCAGTCGCCACATGACAGCATTGCGGCTCACGGAGCCTCGAACCCGTGACCGTTCGGCTACGAGTTCTACGTTCTAATTAACTATAACTGCGCTACTACGGCTCGACCAATTTTTTATTTCAGCAAACTATTTTACCAATCTAAAAACCATCACGTTATTTGATTAATGGCAAATACAAGCCGATCAAGTGGCTTCTTACTAAATTGAAGGTAAAAAAATAGAACAAAACACCGGAAGCGGAACCATGAAGGGCGATAATATATATAGTCGCTATATAGTAACGGCAGTTCCAAGACGACCGCGCGGGCACCTCCGTGGTCTAACGGTAGCGTGTCGGATCACATATCACTACCACCCGCGTTCGAATCTCGGCGTTGGCACATCTGAAGGGTGTTTCATCGTTGACATCGCTTCATGACCTTTGGAGGTCGCTCGACCCATTTAGCCTATCACCGTACACAAACGTGGCCGTAAAACATCAATCATCAATCATCATCATCATCATCATCCAAGACGACCGCGATTGGCTTAATTCTCATTAAATTAAATGACAAAAGAAAACAAATTATTTTCATCAGTTCTTCAAGTGGAGTGGTCATCGTTGTCATAAAATTAAAATACAACTTAATTAGAACAATTATGAAAGATCGAAACAAATTATACTTGATATATATATATATATATATATATATATATATTGTGTGTGTGTGTGTTTGTGTATGTGTGTGTGTGTGCGGGTGCGTGTGTGTGTGCCAGTAATTGTTTTATTAAAACCACACGATATCTGATAGTATTCAGTTTTTCTCTCTCTGATGATCAATGATTAGTTCATCTCTATGAGCAGCCGTTGCCAGGATTAAAATTGAACGGGCAGATAATAATAATAATAAGTGTCATTTATATAGCGCCCTATTCAACTCTATAGCTGCTCTAAGGCTCTTTACAGTATTATTATCCCTGACTCAGACCTGTTCCAATCTAACACACTTTACAACTCCCAATTAAGGAAGCATACAACGCATTCAGCCATTACAGGCGCAATTAAAGCGTTCTAATTTTTAAAAGGTCCTAATTTTTATGGATGAGTGAACACGCTCTAACTAACTGCGCTATCACATCCATATACTTTCGCTGAAATTTTCTATAAAATCATTCGGATGTTTGAATTAAGTATCCCATGGTTTTTTCAGCACGTACAGCATTTCTTAATAACAACCCAACCTCGTTCCGCCATTGGCGACTCTACTAGTTGGGAGTTGTTTAACCCAACGATAATTCAGTCCCATCAGAAAACTCAAAACATGGCGCGGGACATCGATGTTTAATAATATGCTCAATGAGCTGACTTTATTGTGTGTTTGTTTTCTTTTTCGGAACAGTAAAGCAGTGACCTAATTCGACACATTGCATGTTATGAGAAGATGGAATTCAACAGTGCACAGACAAATTAATCTTGCTTTTCGTAAATTTTGATTCTCACCGAACTTCAGATAGCCTTGGGAAGGGGGCCTTAATTAATTGTCTCCTTAATATTGACCTGCACACGTTATTATATGGCAGTTAATAATCCGGTTTATACACCGATTTGGGCATAGATCCATCTTTTAAAATAACTTTCTCCCCTAAAATTCATTTGACGAATTTTGTTGACACAAAATGTATTTCTATATGTCTATTCGCGATTCTCTACCGATTTTTTATAGTATTGCTCTAGATCCGCTTAATATATATATATATATATATATATATATATATATATATATATATATATTATATATATATATATATATATATATATGGCCTCATGGATTAGATCGTGGAACTTTCTTACCATGGTCATGCTTTTGCGGGAGGTCAGAGGTTCGAACGCCAACCGTGGCACTGTAGTAGGAGGAATTTTTCATCCAGCCAGGCAACCGGAAAGGTTTTCTCTGCCGAATATACCATATATTGTAAATTCAATTTTTTACAATTAGTCCCCGTGGCGAAGCCGTAAATTACGGACCATATGCGTCTCCCTCATTTGAGGTACCCAAGCCACGTAAAATAAATGCCATTTCACAGAATATACAATATATATATATATATATATATATATATATATATATATATATATATATATATATATATATATATACTTCCTTTTTAGATGCAAAGTATGGCATATAGACATGCTTTAATTTTCTTTATCTACTCTTTAAGGAGGGCTCCCTTGCAAAAACTCTTCCCTTACTCAATCTTTCGTACTTGGGGTGTCACTAGGCGACACTATTCTGATAGATCCCTCCCTTCACTTAACTAACAAACCTGACTATGGCGCTGATGGTAGTACATCGAGGTACTTTGTAGACGAGCATCAACCACGAAGTACCAAGAAAATGCCAAGACCCCTATTTTCATGGAGCATATACGACTATAACATCGATCGTTTTCAGCGAATTCAGAATGGTGCGACTCTAACAGTGACAAATACGCGAAGATATGATCGTATCACCAAATTTCTTCAAAGAGTTGATTGGTTATCTGTTTCAAATTTTCATAAGAACTAATAAATCTACCAATGGCATGGCGCCTGAATAACTATGTAGATCCGCGTCCATTAGAAAGTCATCCCGAAAACTCAGGTCATCCAGTCAGATATTATTGCAGGTAACCGGGGCTCCGTTAGGCATTTGGCGAATGAGTGGCATTTCTTTGTAGGGCTGATTATGGTTTTTAAATGCGTCCTCTTTTGAAAAAATAATAATATACTACTTACTGCATGTTTATAAAGCGCCCAAACCAGATAACCTTCTTCTGACAATATTATTATCGTGACTCGGTCCTGTTTCAATTCAACGTGCACCTCAACTGCCAAGGGAGCATCAAACGAATGCTGCCATTACAGGCGCACAGCATTACTCAGACATATCGCCATCGGATCCTGTCAGGTTCTCATTTATGGCTGAGTGAACCAGTCGCCAGATGTCAGCATTGCAGCTCCGGAACCTCGAACCCTCGGTTACGAGTCCTACGCTAACTGCGCCATCACGGCACAGTTAGCGGCTCTAAAGATACACCTGTTCAGCGAGTTTTTGAACAGTTCGTGGCAGTAAGGGCGTTTCACTGCATATACATTATTATTATTATTATTATTATTATTATTATTATTATTATTATTATTATTATTATTATTAGTAGTAGTAGTAGTAGTAGTAGTAGTAGTAGTAGTAAGAGTAGTAGTAGTAGTAAGAGCAGTATTAGTAGTAGTAGTAATAGTAGTAGTAAAGTTCATGGTTACGATCTCCCCAAAACGATATATTATATCCATGGCAGATTATCATAGATGGTTTAAACGAGATACGTACCTGTATCTACCTTTCTTCTCACAAAAGCGGTTTTAAACAATGCATCCATTGCATTAAGAGGGGAATAAACAGCTTTGCTTACCGACATATTGATTTATAGTAAAAAAATTATTACACTAAACCTCCTGTATTTTGTACTAACTCATTGGGAATAAGAGAAGATTAGCTCAATGTTGCATAGCGATTGATTGTTTGATGAACATCAAAGTGCCGATCGAACATTGTGGGAAACGAGATAGTAATATATGGATATAATTAAGGTGGTTTATATGCTGTATATATTTTATAATTTCTCACTTTTAATAAATTATCTGCAGAATGTTTCATTCAAAAGGTAAATAAAATTAAGGTATTGAACAGGAAAAGTTACCCATTAGCACAAAGTGTACGTCTGGATCTATTATGGTATATCATATATATTGTGGTGGTGATGATGATGAAGATGATGATGATGATGACGATGATGATGTTGTTCTCTCCAGAAGAAGAATACATATATGATAATAAGAATAAGGAAACACATTGGATACGAACGGAGATATCACGACTGGGGCTATTTTCCCTGACGATATTTGGGGGTGGAGGGGGAGGGGGGCGGTGGATGTGGTCTCTGTAATATCATAGGTTGTAAATGAGTGTTCCGGACCTTCCCTCGTCGCTTTCTGGGTCGATTGGTAAATCTGACTGCTATAATTGCCAACATGGCGGGTCTTATTATAATGTAGTTTTTCCAACAAACTACTTGATAACAAACTTCGTTGATGAGTTTTACAGTCAGGATATATATATATATATATATATATATATATATATATATATATATATATATATTTAAATTTTTCCGGACATGCCAGAATTTACGCATAACATAGCACGAATATGAGGATGAATTTGTTTTGAATCTTCAGACCCTGAATATCGCTAGGTTGCTGTTTCAATTAAGTGTATGATGAAAAGGGGAAGAGAATGGGGATTAAATGGAAAACATGCATGCTTCATCCTTAGGCCATCATTTTTGAAACTGGGATATAATTCCCAGAAAATGCAGCAGGACTCCAATGCTTCCAATGCTGGACCTAATGAGAGTTTTGAGCATTCAGATCCACACGTATACGTCATTCTGGATATCAACGCAGAAATTATTATTAAGGACAGACCTTATAGCTTCACTGATTGCATTTGCTGAGATATACACCACATATTTCGTCAGTACTCTAAATAATATTAAAATGATTTCTCTGCAAATTCCGGATACAATTTATAGCATAAATCCCCTAAAGTTAGATGGTATTTCTGCAAGTGACTAAAAGGGTCAATGCAATGCCTTTCTGCCACCAGCGCGCCATCTAATGAGAGTGCTAGGAACTAAAGTATTTTGTAGCGACCCTATACACCTGTGAAAGCGTACAATAGTTTTAATAGTCTGTAGATCGGACGCTATCATACCTATTAATATATAATAATGCATGTTTATATAGCACTAGAACCAGGTAACGCTATTCTGAGGCGCTGTTCAACAAATTTCTGTCAATGTCGATCTCAGTGTCCTCCAGAAGCTGATAGTCGTCAAATTCTTCTTTGGCGATTTCTTGGCCAACAAAAGGAGCAAAGCGTTCAGCCATGCAGATGAACAATTGGGGCATGCATCAGTTCATCGTGTTTGGTTTGGTTGTTCCAGCACAACCGAGTCATTCATCACCCCGTCGTCATATGGGAAAATCACAGCAGCACAGTAGAATTTTCCAAAATCACTAAAATAAAGTTCGCTGTCTGGAAACAGCACTTTAATTATGTCAGTAACGTGGTCGGCTACAGACGCCGAGGGGCTATACTCGGTCACAAACTGTGTGAAGGGTACCTCCGTCTTTGTGATGGCGGAGGACGACTGCGGTTTCAGCGAAGAACGACTTCATTAGTATGTGTGTTTTCGTCTTGACCTAATTTGTTTTGTATAGTGCACACCCTTAAAACAAATGGTTCTACGAAGAACCATTAAAGGTCCTTGGGGGTGGTTTAATTAGGGAACCCTTAATGCTTCTCTGAAGAACCATTTCAAGAGTTCTTCCCGAAGAACCATTTGAATAGCTTTAAAGGGTTCTTCGCGAAGAACCTTTCAATAACCATTTGGGGTTCCTTGTGAAGAACCCGTTTCTCGGCAAATGGTTCTTCCCAGGATACCCTAATTTCATGAAAAGGTTTTTCATGAAGAACTTTATTTGGGGTTGTTGTTCTTGGGAAGAACCCTCATACATGTCAGTGCAGGTAAATAATATAATTATTAAAAAAAAGGAAGCAATTTTTAATATTTATTGATTTAACATTTGTGTAATCCAATATATCAAATTCATTCATGTTGTAATCATCCATCCACCTTCTACAATAGTTGCTTCATTCTCAACACTGTTGTTGGCAGTTTGCTCTCCTCAATATTGAAAATGCAATTCTCTATAAATATAAGCGAGTTCTTCAATCCCATATACAAATTAAGCAGCCATCAGCAATGCCGCGGCATCTCGAAACATTATGTGAGGCTAACATTTCGTTATTTACTTTCCGTCACATGTGATGGCCAGATGCATATTCGCATCATAGACGCCGGATGTAGCTACTTATGCATCACGAGCACATACGGTACAACGAGCGTACTCACTGTCAGTTTTGGATGCAATGGTTACTCTTCAATTGGATCACTCATTACTGTTGAAACTTGTCGTACACTTTGAGGCTCGTTTTCTGTCTCTTTGTCGGTGGATGTATACGCTGATTATAGTCCATGATTTCTCTGTTCAAACTTCAAAATAAATGACTATTTTCAAACTCAAAAATAATCTTCCGTTTTCACATTTCAATTACTACCAACTTTTAGATATATTTCAATAGGTCTTCCTAGTTTAGATTATTTCAAAAACAAATTAGATGCTGGCATTACTCGCCAGCAGTCTCCTGCGGTGTCTGTAGTCTTGCACACAGTTGAACAAAGGCGATACTAGGGATGGATAAGTCGGATAATTGGTGCTATGTCACGAGACTTGCACGTTTGTTGCGCCTAACATGCGTATCTGGTACGTCGGCAATGTTTCGTAAGTAAAAAAATTGAGATCAAATAGGTAGAAAACTGTATGGTTTTTAAACTACGTGTAAAGTCATGGCCGGTTGTCGAATTAATTTATGTTATGAAGAATTAGTGATCGCCCGTAGGTGCCGCCTACCGGTTTGTGGCCGACCAATTGTGGGGTCAAATGGGTGTGAAACCATAGTGCTCCGATTTATTGATATGCCATAGAAGTTGGTGGTCAACCGTTCCGTGTCCCTTGGCGATTTGTGGCCGGTCGGTTGTTGGGGTCGCACGGGTGTAGGTGTCGTAGCAGCGGGGTTTGTACTCTATTAATGTTTTCGTGGTGTGGGTAGAATGTGTGAAAGTTTTGTCAATGAATGTTTGTAATGGTACAGCCAAGTCAGCAGAGATTGGATCAAGGGACATGCCAGTCTCCACTGGAGAACACGCTGATTGTGCTGGAGGGGGGGGGGGGGTTCCCCTTTATATACCTGTTTGGATGTGTGGGAGGAGTTTTTAGTGGGGGATTGTTCTCGACTCAGCCAAGTCAGCGGTGATTGGACCAGGTGACCATGTGGGGTCTACCGGACAACAACGTTGACGGTGCTGAGGGGACAATTCCCTATATATATCTGGATTTTTGAAGATTTTTGGAAGAGGGGGAGGAGTAGTTCTGGTGGTGGTTCTGGAGTATATAGTTTCGAGGAGTGTATAGTTTTGAGTAGAGGAATAAAGCAGATTCGAGACCACTTGAGTTCGGATTTATTAAAGAGAGAACTTAGCTACGGCCGAGATCCGGGACGGACGGCCGAGCCCAGGGCCGCGTCCCGGATCTCGGTACTTTTCATACGCCCGTAGTCGTAAATTTTATTAATAAAACCGGGGTGACTACGGCTAAACCGTAGTACTTGCAGGTCTGATTTACATTTACCATAGTCGTCATGGGGGTTCATTTGCAAAACTGAAATGTTGCTGTTTTACGGCCATTTTTTATACATAAATTATGCTAAATGACCCGATTGATCTCCAAAGGTAATGAGGCGAAGTAAAAGATGAAACATCCTTCTGCCATAACCCGGTCGGGGTTTGAACCGCGCTACCAGTTAGCCCATGGGAACACGTACGTACCATATATACATATATATGTCCTTTTAGCAAATTAGAAATGGTCACCCTAGTGTGTGTGTCTGTGTGCAGTATATACCTTTGACAAATCATATAATTTGCAATACGCACACAAACATATAATATATATATATATATATATATATATATGTAGTGTAATAATTTTTCAAATTATTCTGTAAATATTAGATCTATTCAACTTTTTGAGTGGAAATAAATACTATCATTTTATTTTGCTAGTTAACGGACAAGTTTTTGAGTTATTTACTATCGTAATATCATATTAAATATGTACCAAATTAATTTTAGGTCAATGGTGACAAGGCTATCACTTGCTGGCCATCTCACATCTGTATAGTTTGTTCTTACTGTTTTAACGCCTGGTTGACGGAGCGCTAAGTGACAGTCATTATGTACTGCAAAGAACTAACCTCTGAAAATATTCAGGAATTCTTGGCTTTGTTTGACACTGTTCTAACAGATTGCGATGGTAGGCTTTTCTAATTTCGAAACATTTTGGAAATGGTGCAAGTGGAGTAGAAACTTAATGTAGCAGCGAGCGTGTCGCCGTTTGAGGGCTGGGACTGGGTCGCCGAGTGGGTGATAATGCAGTATGTGAACAGCAGACTGCATAGATCTAGTCCATAGAATATATATAATTATAGATTCTATATTAGTATATATTGTAATTATGATTGTGTAAATCACTGACAGTGGTAATGATCGGAGTTATGGTTATCGTAATCATAATGTCTTAGAAATATTATCAGGTCGTGCTAGATACCATAACAATAAATAAATAAAGCGTAATATACTAATAATTAAATAAACAATTAATACATTTAAATGATTTATAACTTGATTTTATTTATAATTTAATTACGTAAATATTATTTAAATATGTATACTTTTCAATTAGATAACATAAGATATTTCTTATGTACAAAAAAACACCCAGGATAGAACAAATAACATAAAACTTGTTTTCAGTGTATTCTTTCATATATTAGACCGTCTATAGACGGTGGATATTGGTCCGGACCCAGACGTAAACCAAAGTGATGATGATGATGATGATTGATGTTTTACTGCCACTTTGTGCACTAGGTAGGCTAAATGGGCCGAGCGACTTCCAAAGGTAATGAGACGAAGTGAAAGATGAAACAACCTTGAGATATGCCCACGCCGGGATTCGAACACGGGGGTAGTGATCTGTGGTCTAGCACGCTACCGCTAGACCATGGAGGCACCCACGTAAACCAAAGTAGCTACAGCTCTGGCGCTTCAACTGCACATCCGCACCTTCCCGAATATCCGGTAGAATATAACACACTGTCAGGTACCAGACACCTTACGAACTTACTAAAGCTCTGACACTGTCTGCCTAACCCTAATCCTAACTATAAACAGAAGTATTTGTGCAATTCAAGATAACTCCAGGTAACTGCAAACAACATGCTATCTCGTGGCTGACTGACCATGTTAAATGATGCTGCCAGGTAACTGGCAAAGTATTCTCCACCAATTACAGACAATATGTATCTCTCTCATTTGAAGTAGCCAGACACATAAAATAACTGCTCTTTTGGCCATTATTATTATTATATTGAAATATTGGATTGTGTTGGTTTTAAGGGATTTAAATAATAATGTAATTATTTCCCAGTGGTTATTCGTGGCTGTAAAAACTGGGCAAATGAATTTAGGAATATATTAACAGAAATTGGCAATGACGATATCTTTACAATGAGGATGGCGGAATAGGGCATGGACAATTCAGAGCTGAGGCAAAGCGTACCTTGATAAATTATTACATGGAAGAGTGGAGTTGGAAATGGTTAGATTCAAAAGATGAAATATCTAAATATAGTTTGTACAAGAAAAATTGTTGCTAATTATTTTTGTCAGTTTTTACAAGAAATCTTCTTATCTTCAAGATGACATAATATTATAAGTTTAATGGTGTACAGTGAGCCAACTGTCTCTCCCTACATCTTATCAGTGGGATCTAACTGAGGGTACTACATTTCATTCTCAGGATGAATAATAAAACTTTTCTGGGTGTAGAACAGTTGCTCACTGGACACTTGATCACCCGGACACTTGATCACTGGGACGCTTGTCCACCAAGCAAATGAAAAAGTGGACACTTGCTTACCAGTGAATTTTGATAATGAATATTATATAATATTGATCACGCTGAACTTTAATCCCCTAATAATTGGTAATATTCATCCCAATAATTATATAGGTAATAGGATACTAAGAAATATATTTCTGAATTAAAAATCATTGTAATTTTTATTACAAATTCACTTTTTTCTTATTAAAAATTCACTGGTGAGCAAGTGTCCATTTTTTCATTTGCTTGGTGAGCAAGTGTCCAGGTGAGCAACTGTCCGGTGAGCAACTGTCTGTACTCCGGTTTTACTAGGCCTGCTACATCCCAGCAGTTTATGAAACAGATCATTATTTCACTATAGTCTACTCTGAATATCCATATTATACTCTAAATCATCAGCCACTGCTTAATGCTCATCATTCATCTTTGTCCCTCATCATTATCTTACCAGTAGCCACTCAATATTTGTCAAACACAATCCTGATCCTGAACCGTGGATATTTGATAAATGTGTGTTGTGGGAGTCCTCCATTCTGGGTCATTATTTTCCAAATTGTTTTCACATATTCCATCTGTCCATAATAATAATAATTCAGGAACAAATTAAGCTAGAGAGTTTCGTAGTACAATGTGGAATATTTTAGAGTATTTTGGAGCTGGCATGTAAACATATCAGCTGAAAAGTGATGTCTTGGTCATAGCTAAGTTTTATATCTTTAAAAACAACCATGTGTTACATGAACACCAAAATCAATCTTATTCAGACTTAACAAATACCATAGTGATACATTAAATAGATTTAATTAGATGTTACCTTATAAATGATGCCATATTGTTTATATACATAGTTATTTTGTTTGTAAATATATGGTAGATAATGACACTAAACTTGTGTTACTTCTATAAGAAAGTGACTTACATGTCTGCCATGTAGTTCAAACAAACACGAGACACCAAATGGCCTAAATTGTGCCGATGTGTGGTTAAACAACATTCATCCATTTAACAAATGAGCAAAATCTTTGTTATTTAAGTATTTATAGTTTTAATCTTGGGATAACATTTCACCATGATACACATCCATTAGTAATCGTAAACACAGACTGATATGTGATCTTTGATACTGAGCACCTTTGTGATTTGTTAGAAAATATATAATCTCACAGTTAATTATGGAATGTGCAAGTGTTACAGAACATAGCTGAAAATTGATTTTGTCTAAAATATGAAAATCAGTCAAATATTATACAGGAATGTTCATCTATCTACAGGACTTAATTCTTCTGTAGCACAGTTAGTAACACACCCTACTTCAGATTTCCAAGCAATGAGATTGAATCCCAGTGTTACTGCATCTGTGGAATGTTTCATCATTCAGTAAAAGGCTTCTGTCAATAATCTCATCTCCATATGTTCCTAGTGTGACCAGCAAAGAAACTAATCATTAACACATTTTCCCCAAAACTAATGCACCTTGAATTTACAGATGACACAATGTAATGATGAGAAAGTCTTCATGTCGCTTGTTATGAGAGAGTTTGCTCTCGGTAAGCTACGCAGTTAGAATATTTATGATTCTATCAGAAAAGTGACCACATGTAGGAAGGAAGACCTGTAAAATGTTGCTATTTTTGCGGACACTTGTGTGTGCTGCACACTAACTAAGTGACTGCTATAAAGTAGTGAGGTGAGGGATGAAACACGATTGACCTGTGATGATTGCTCTATGGCCAACAGTGCTACTAGTTAAGTCGAGGAAGCTCCGCATGTATGTAGGAAAACTCGTACCTGATATGAGATAAGGTATGAGAAATTCCATATATGATATTGACAATATTTATTATTCTAGAAACCTGTCTACGACGTGAACCGTAATATCTGATTTACTGAAGAATAAAATGTAGGTTGTAGAGTACCCGTAATGTTTCGAGTATTTGATGAGGCACCTCACTGGCCTAGTTGCAAACGTTCTAGGACCCTGACTGGCCTAAATTGTGCCGATGTGTCGTTAAGCAACAGTCATCCATCCATCCATGGCCTAGTTGGTAGCACGTTTGGCCACCGATTTATAGCAGCTGGGTTCAAACCCTGGCCAAGCTATATCAGAAAGCTATACTCAAAAGGAGAGTAGTAGCAATAGGTCAACCAATAAAGTAGATGTCACAAAATCTCGACCAATGGCTTTGGAATTTCACATCACCACATTACCTTTGGACGTTGCTCCGCCCATTTAGCCTACCTTGTGCACGAACGTAGCCACAGAACGGTACCATTTTGTTTCAAGTATTTCATGAAACAATGTTGTGGTTGCATGAGAACCTACATTTACTGCTAATGCATTCGGTCAATTTTCATTAAGACAAAAATTCCGAAGCTATTTTGTTTTTAATTAGAGTAGGCTCATACATTTGAAATATAACGACGTTGTTGTTATTTTATTTCCCAGGCGTCCTATGGCACGGATCCTCAGCTCTCCCTGGCTCACCAGAGACCATCCAGAAACTGCACACAATGGTAACATCCTATATCCATGGCTCGTATTAAAGTGGATTTGAGAAAGGAATAAAATGTTACGGTGTGATTACTCAATGACGTAACTGTTCATATATTGACAAAGTAGATCATGGCGCTAAATGATGTAAGATAACTGGTTTAAAAAAATGTATTACCAAATTTACTTGTGTTTAAGTCGAAGTCATAATCCTCAAATTGGTTAGGCATAAGGCCATTCATCATCTTGTACACGAGTAACGCCAAATGGCAAACACCTTTGATCGAATTTATGGATGAATAAACCAAACTATCATGGGTGATAATAGAAGAAGTGAACACCAATGACTGTCAGCACACTTGACATATTTCATTGAACGTAACCAACAGCAATATTATATGACAAATCATATTTCTTATATGATTGGCTATTAGACAGCCACAGGCAATGGAAGCATCGTGTGTCGGTGTGTATGGTCAAGGATGGTTGTAATTGGTTACGATATAGCAATTATCGCAGGTGGGTGAGTTATTAACTATTTTTGACAACATGTCGATGTGTCTTGCATGACTGAACTAGCGGAAATATTTGGCAATATTTTCGTGTTGTCGGATTATCGAGGGCATTTTACACTGAAAAGTCACATTCTGTTGGCGAAATATGAATTAGAAGGATGAATGTTGTTTAACGACACATCGGCACAATTTAGGCCATTCAGTGTCCTAAAAAAACCTGCACAGGAATATCCCATTGGATTTCAATGGGATATTCCCATGCAGGTTTTTTTAGGACACCGGAGTCGGAACGTGAAACACGATTTTATTGGATTAAAGAATTATTTATAATGGAGCTAAATCCGTCACTGTATATCAAAGTTGCCATGAACAACTCACGTGTAACCTCCCCATAGGTTCATAGAGTGCATACTCACATGCAGTGTCACATCACCATATAGTTTGGCTGGATAAACTTTAGGCAAGAGTCAAGTGCTGCAAGGCACGAGAATACACTTAATTTCCTATGCTAATAAGCTGATCAGATGATGCCTAAAGCGAATGGCTAAACTGCGCCTTGGCGCTTTTGTGCGCTGTCAAGCTCATCTTTGAAATCCATTATGATAACTACTGAATGGGCATCATGTCGCGCTCATAATTAATATCTGTCTGTGGGTTCAATGGATGGTTGATACTGATACATGATTAATATAAATAGAGATGAATGGAGATAATGATATGAAAAGAGTGGGTGTCTCCCAGCCCTAACTGGTAGTACAGTTAACCATAGATCTATAGCACATGAGTTCAAACACTGGCCAGGCTGTCTCACAAGGGTGTTTCATCTTTCACTTCAGCTCATTACCTTTAGAGGTCGTTCGGCCCATATAGCCTACCTTGTGCACAAAAGTGGCTGTAAAACAACAGCAACCTTTCCATGTGAAAAGGTTACACATCAGCAAGCACAAGACTATCTTCCTGCTCACCAGGAGATAACAATACGTCCTGCAGCAGACACCACACAAAACTAAACAATGTCTGGGATGTCGATTCCCCTGAATGTGACGAGATAAGGCAAGGAGATTATCATATTCTAATTTATTGTTTCATAACAAAATTTGCGCCGGATTACGGATATCACTCCGCCAAATAGAGGACAGACGCGGACATAAAACGTTTGTTTGCCGAAGATTATGATGATGATTCAGACTTTGAAGGTTTTGTTAGGCAATGTGCAGGCGTGGATGTAATAAATAAATCTTATTTTTGCTAATAGTATCATGATTCAGTTTTAGACCACACTGATCATGCATCGCATGCCACGTGTACGTGGATGTATTGATGGTGGTACAAATACGTCATCAGAATTTTATTTAAATCCACTCGAAGGATATGTTATAAAACAATTATTTTCATACGACATTGTTGATAGTTCAACATGAATGAGAAAAATGATGTGGGAAATATTTTCACTTGATAAATAACAGGGTTCCCAATGCATCCTGGAAAATAACAAATTCATTTTCCAGGTCCTGGAAATATTGCCCGTGGAAAAATCTACTTAGAACAAAAAAGCCTGTGAATAAACATTATGCCTATAGAAGAAAACTTCGATTCTAGAAGAAAAAAGTACCGGTACATAGTCTTGATATCCAATGTCAGTTAAAATTTAATTAAAAAAAGGATGGATCAGATAGCTAGAAGGGGTGAGGAGGAGGCTGTATAATAAAAAATGTCAATAATCGATCATACATTGAATAAATATGATATGCTTTTTGCATGCATCTGTATTTATTACCTTTAAATCTTGTATACCTTGTCCTGGAAAATGGCCTGGCCTCCGTGGTCTAACTGGTAGCGTGTTGGATCACAGATCACTACCACCCATGTTCGAATCTCGGCGTGGGCATATCTGAAGGTTGTTTCATCTTTCACTTTGTCTCATTATCTTTGGAGGTCGCCCGGCCCATTTAGCCTACCTTGTGCACAAAAGTGGCCGTAAAACATCAGTCATCATCCTAGAAAATGGTAATTTTGTCCTGGAAGTGTCCTAGAAAATAATATCTCCTAGGCTGTGTGAACCATCTATAATTATAAATGGCAATTTGCCACTGGTCTTTTTCAAGTTTCAACATCTTTTTCCGTGAAGTGACCATAAATACTATTAACCTTATAGATGAGTAAATATCGTATATCAATGTTATCATTGGTAGAAAAACAGTATCTTTTTTAGTACTTCCAAAAATGCCATCCACTTAGTACTGGAATAGCTCTCTCTACTCGAATACAGTAAATACTGCTGTTTGCTTGAAGACATCGTATGAGTTGTTAAAGTGTTATAGGATTAAGTCATTTAAGGAACATTTTACAATGATTTATATGCAGTTGGATTGTTAATTGTTAAATTCTAACCGTTTCTTATTTAATACACAGGGCAAGAGAATATTCTATATAACGAACAACAGCACCAAGTCGAGAGATGATTACCTTATTAAATTTACCAATATGGGTTTTCCTGCTACAAAGGTAGGTAGAGATAGGCTTACATTATAATATTGTAGATGTTTTATTGTTAGTATCATTGGCAGGTATTTATTTTTGGCGACAGCAGAATCAAACCATTTCGTGTGCACCGATATGTTTTTTTTTTGCTACTAGCTCCATGTAGCTACAAAATGGTATTAAAATTCCTGGTTATTTCTGTTCCTAGTAATTAATATTCAGGGTGAACTTGTGACCACCCAGAAAACTGTAAATATTAATAATATGTGCAAGATATTACATCTACAGTGCACTGGGAAATAATTCCTTATTCAAATGCTTAAATATCTAATGAATAATACATGAAGTACATTGAATAATTATTCATCTTACTGGGTTATCTGCCGCCTCTCGTTTTGTGGTTAGTGCACTGCACTGCAAAGTGCAAGCCTCCGAGTTATGGTTTTGAATCTGGCTCATGGCTGTGTTTGTCAGATATAATTCTTCTGGTAGATACCGTTCAGCTATATGTCCCAGGTATAACTGATGATATAGCTAAACAACTCAACCAATTGTATAATTTTTCTGTTTAGATTTGTCAACAATTCCTATATTCTGGCTTTGCCATTAAAACCCTGAGCCATTATTCGTCATTGTAAAATATTTTGATCATTAGTTAACAATACCTAATCCCTTGCAATGTAATTTATATGTGGTCGTGTTTTTTTAACATGCAGGATTCCGTTGTTGGCTCCGGTTATGTGGCTGCCCAATATGTAAAATATCAACTGGAATATAATGGTAAAGTGTTTGTTGTTGGCAGTAAGGGTATTGAAAAAGAGCTTGCCGAAGTTGGCCTACAGTGCATTGGTGTAGGGGTAAGCAAACATTTGATGCTATCTGGAATATAGAACTCTCTCTATCTCACTCTCTCTCTCTCTCTCTCTCTCTCTCTCTCTCTCTGAGTATCTCTTGCTCTCAGTCTCACCCTCTCTCTTACACTTTCTCACCGTTTCAAATTATCTGCACACTTATATCATTATACTGTAACTGTTACACACCAGAACATATGAAAATCTGAATATTGTCTGGACTGATGAAGATCTCACAGCTCAAAATTGTACCATTGTTTTCACTATATGTACAATGTTTTGTCAAAAATGGAAATTGTTTATTCTGAATACGAGAAGATTTCTGGCTCGCAGCTAAATTGTTTGATAAAGTTCACATTGAGAATGATCGGGGTGCTTCCTTGGTCTAGCGGTAGCGTGTTGGACCACAGATCACTACCACCGTGTTCGAATCCCGGCGTGGGCATATCTGAAGGTTGTTTCGTCTTTCACTTTGTCTCATTAGCTTTGGAGGTGACTCGGCCTATTTAGCCTACCTTGTGCACAAAAGTGGCCGTAAAACATCAATCATCATCAACATTGAGAATGATAAGAGCGGCGAAGACATAATCAGGCTATTCACTTTTTAGTTCTTCTTTCACCCCTCGTCCCCCTCCCCTCCTTCCCCCCCTCGGATATAGGCCATCGACAACAGTCTTCTATCATGTTTTAGCGGTATACCATTATTAGACAACTTTAATATAGCTACTACGGTAGTTGTTCAACAAAACATAGCTCTCTGTATATCTTTAGGCGTCTAAAGAGAAACTTATTTTGAATTATAATTTTCTCCCTAATTATAACAGGTACAGACTTGATGACTTGGTTACTGATGATGTCAGTTGTGGTAAAAAAAAATCTAATTTATTTAAACTTTTGGGAAACAAATAGAATTTTTCAAATGAATGATAAAATTTTTTAATCTGATTCCAGTAAAGTGTGTTTTAAATAAAATAAATCTGATTTTTATCCTTTTTTTAGTGAAGATTCATGTCGATGCATTTGTTTGTCTTTTATTTCAGCAATCCTATCTTCTAATCGTGGTTAGGAGTTTTACCGCTGTCACTCAGGGGTCTAATTGCTATTTTTATACTAGTTTAACATCTCGTCTACTGTTACTCCATATTATCAACAAAACAGCCCGAGGGCTGATATCGCATCTTTCCAATTACAATCTAGCCACATATCAATCATCCAAGCTTCCACTTTTATTATTATATTATTCATACCCAATGTACTCGCTTTCGTACAACAAGAATGTCAACAAGCCTAAAGCAGAAGTGGCCAGGCCCTGAAATATTAATAATTAAAGCCCTGGAAATGTTTTGAATATGCTTAGGAAAATGATGGGACAATATTATCAACCTTGTATATCTTTTTCCATTTGTTCATAAAGACAATTATTTTTGGTACCATATTAACGTAACAATTTTTTGTTTTAATTAATACCTAGTAAACAAGCAACTGGTTGAATGATTCATACCAGTTTAATACTGATCATATTTTATCTCTAAAACATACTGATATTGAACTAGTTTTCCGCTATATTTTAAAGCTTAAATGCAGCACTCTTTCTGTTCCTTGTTGGCAACTTTCTCAGTACCAAATTATTTTGTCCCAGCTACAATATTTGACAATTACAAGTGAATAGAGACTTATACAGGTGTACATAATTTATAAAATAAAAATGGTATATATTGTGTTTTTGTTTCAGGCTGATAATCTTGATGGGCTAAGTTTTGATGACATGTCTAAGTTGGAGCTTGATCCAGATGTAGGTTTGATACAGTGATTTAACTCAAACTGAATGAATATTGGTTAACAAACAGTAGGTTAATATAGTTCTCTTGTTTTATATATGTTGATATATGTGTGTGCGCGCACATGTTCACGCATGCATGCATGCATCAGCAAAGAAAAATTAACCCTTGCTAATGGGAGATTTTGGCAAAAAGGGTTTGTTACACAGTGCTACTATGCAACTAAGTCACAATTGGCCTTTCTCAAGCAATACGTCAGACTCTGTCGATGTCATGTTTACCTTAAAATACGTGTTTATTGTTGGGATATGTTGAGTGTTTATTTATTCTATATTTACCAGATAAACTGTGTTATAGTGGGATTAGATACACAGTTTAGCTATTTGAAGCTGGCCCGGGCCATCAGCTATCTGGCAAAAGACGGATGCCATTTTGTGGCCACAAACACTGACACAGGTCTCCCAATTGGCAGCGGTAAAGTCTTACCAGGTAATGTTAACTGGCCCCATTAGCTTATTGTATAATGATTCATACTGTCTCTCTAGAGAACACTCTGTGCCTCTTGGTTCATGACCTACACATTTAATTCCGACCAGATATAGGTCACTGGTCTTCCGGCGTTCTTTTGAAAAAGAGAAACGTTGAATCATTTTAATATTTTTGTCTATTTATGATTACCTGTGTCAACCTTGTGAACAAAACTTGTGTAAATGATTAATAAATTAAATATGTATTTACATGCATGCATACATGAACATATCTATGCATGCATGCATGTACACACACACACACACACACACACACACACACACACACACACACACACACACACACACACACACACACACACACACACAAAGATGAGGTCAGTATTTGTTGTGTCAGAGTATTCTGATGTATAGGTTTCTTTTGAACCACAGAAAATTGTTGCTGGCAATAAATTGTGCTTTAAAAATAGTTATCTTGTGTATGTGTTAGCTTATTATTGAACCACAAGTATGGGCTGTTTATTCCGAGCCATGGTGTCAAATGCTACTACACAGGTCACAGGCTGATTTAGATTCATATATGTGTAGATTCATTTATTTGTAAATTAATCCATTTTATGGATGATTAGGTGTTGATGCTCTGAGCCAGTGTCATCATCATCATATATATGTGTGTGTGTATATATATATATATATATATATATATATATATATATCCCAAAACACACAAAAAGTGAGAGTTTGTTATTTGAAAGAAAGGCCACTGGTGTTAAAGAATATATTTGTCAGCAGAATTGTACTCACTTCTAAGCTAATTGATAATTCAAATTACTTTTGATTCCGTAAGTTTCCGATCTATCTCTATCAATGTGTGTGTGTGTGTGTGTGTACAGACAAGGAAATTCAAAGCCAGGTAAATGTTTAATTATATTTAGGTACAGGAGCTATGGTCGCTGCCGTAGAGGCCGCAGCACAACGAAAAGCTGATGTTATTTGTGGTAAACCATATCCACTCATATATGAAACCCTGTCACAGCAACATCGGATTAACCCAGACAGATCTCTGGTTATAGGAGATAGGTAACATAAAAGATAAGACAACTTCTATAGATAGATGGACAGAATGTTAATCATGCATACACAAGTGCATGCATGCACATATGCACACACACACATATACACACATACACACACACACACATACATGATGTTGATATGATTCATAAGAATACAAGGTTTATTTTGATAATGTTATTTACTTTTGATAATTTTGATGACGATAATAATAATAATAATAATAATAATAATAATAATAATCCAAATGGTAAACAATGTACTACTTTTTTATTAACTGCAGACTTTTGATAAATTTGGTGACGATAATAATGATAATAGTAATTCAAATGGTAAAAGATGCACTACCGCTTTATTTACCGCAGACTTGATACGGATATCCAATTAGCCGGACGCTGCCATCTGCATTCTCTGTTAGTACTCACTGGTTTCTCGACGCTGCCGGACGTCGATCACCTGATGGAACACGGATCCGAAGAGGATAAGCTACAAATACCTGAATATTACATCAAATCGTTAGAGGATCTTGGCAAACTAATTACTGAATTCCAGGCGTCGAACTAACGATTTTCCAGATTAGATGAGTAATATTAATTGCTGAATTGTTCTATGGAAGGCTTCGAGTAATTATTCCCGTTTGAGAAAGAGTTCAAATGTTAAGTGATGCTAATTTGGGACTAATTGTTATCTGAAGTGGCTGCTTGTTATCAACAGAGAAGTAAGAGAACAGGTATTGCTGCATTTATTTTCAGTGGATGGTTTCGATAATTTGCTAAATTAATTTGATGAATCTGAAAATTCGACGCTCCATGGGGAGTTTATGACAGAGAAAAAAACCCGAATCAGAAGTAACAATATCCATAGAGTCCATGGATCTTGTTACTTATGTGTCGTGTTTTATCTCTTTTAAAATGTGCTGCTTATGACCATGTCTCTTATGAATCATCCAACTATCAACGGTCCGTCATCTTCCGGTTGTTTAACGTCAGTGTTGGTTGTGCAATTAATCTGTAAATTATTCTCTGTGATGTTTACTTTAATTACTGGTGTTAATTACCTAAATCATACAATGTTCTTAAGTTGTGGGCGGTTGTATGCATTGCTAGCTAATCTTGTCGGTAATAAAGATTATTGTTATTGTTTACTGGTTTCTGGTCTGTTGCCATTGATATGCCGAATATACGTCAAAGTGAAGAATGGCATTTCATTTGCAGGAAGTGGTCATTATACCTTGAAACAAACCCACTTAATGGTGCTGCTACAGAAGCGGATAATTTTGTATTCTGCAAAAATTGTAATATCAAAGTGTGACCCACAAAATGCCCAAAATTTGCTTTAAACATTATTATTTTTATTATTCTGATGTTTTTATATTAAATTCATTACACATAGGGATAAAGAAAGCCACAGTTGGCTTATATCCTCTCTGCCTTTGTAGTCTAGCGGTAGCTTGTTCGACCACAGATCACTACCACCGTGTTCGAATCCCAGCGTGGGCTTATCTGAAGGTTGTTTCATCTCGTTTAAAAAGCTGGACCATTAACCTACCATGTGCACAAAAGTAGCCATAAAACATCAATCGTCATCATCACTTCTACTTAGTTGCCACAAATAAGATTCAAGTGTATGTAGTTTTGTACAGGTGAAAACAGCAAACCTAAAAACACAATATATTAATACATTGAAGCATTTGTTTACACATACTGATAAGCAAGTAATACTAGTAGTTTAGTCAGTATATTATGTAAGGTAAGTCTTTTAGCATAAGATAATTCATAGTGATAAACACTGCTTTATACTTGATTTAAAACCATTAAGTGTACAGTTCCAATTACTTAATACAGTGTATTTATTCCAAATGATAACACCAGCACATCTTAATGAATTCCTTATAAAGTTTGTCTTGGCTGTGGGAGTACAGTATGAACATTTTCCATTCATATAAACATTGAATCAAAGATTTGAGGATGCATATACTTGGCCACTTTAAACATGGTGATTGACGTTTTACGACCACTTTTGTGCACATGGTAGGCTAAATGGGCAGAGCGACCTCCAAAGGTAATGAAGTGAAGTCAAAGATGAAACACCTTCAGATATGCCCAAGCCGAGATTCGAACATGGGTGGTAGTGATCTGTGGTCCAACACGCTACCGCTAAACCACGGAGACGTCCCCTTTAAACATGAATATACATACAAAGTAGTTATAGATATTGTTAAATGCCATGATGTTCAGCTTTTAAAACAAGATGGCTTTCATTGGGAGAACAATGCAAACGAAATTGACGTGATGGTAATGTTCCATATTTAATGAGTTCCAAAAAGATACAAATTTAATTGCTCGTAAAATTCCATGTTATTACTGCAAACATATGGTCACTCGATGTGTGATGTTTGTAATACGCTCTTCCACCGTATTAGTTAATTAGTTTGTTATAAATTGGCATAAACACCAATTTCAGCTAAAACTTAGTTGTGCAGCTGCATCCTTTGTTGTGTACCTGCATCTTTGTTGTGTAGCCACATCATTTGTTGTGCAGACGCATCATTTATTGTGTAGCTGTACAATTTATTGTGTAGCTGTATAATTTGTTGGTTAGCTGTATTATTTGTTGTGTAGCCGCATCATTTGTTGTGCATACGCATCATTTATTGTGTAGCTGTATAATTTGTTGGCTAGCTGCATCATTTGTTGTGTAGCTGTATTATTTGTTGTGTAGCCACATCATTTGTTGTGTAGCTGTATTATTTGTTGTGTATCCACATCATTTGTTGTGTAGTTGTATCATTTATTGGATACCTGCATCATTTGTTGGGTGAGCTGTATCATTTGTTGTGTATCCACATCATTTATTGGATAGCTGTATCATTTTTGGTGTAGCTGCATCATTTGTTGGATAGTTGCACCATTTGATAAATCGTTCTCTGACGTTTTTCCCTGTCCAATATCTTTCGTCATCATGACGTAGCCATTGGCATGTGGTTTGCTGCATGCATCATAATGCAAACATCCCGGCGTCGTCGCCAAATGTACAATGGCTGTTGTATGTTATTTGATGCTCGTCTGCATAGCAATAACAATCATGGACTTCATGATGAGTGGCTGATAACTGGCTATCTCAGTGAGCAAGACACAAATGGTGTTAATTTTATTGCTTCTCGATGGTGATTATAAATAAATGGCGCGGTCAGCGGATGACCTCCATCATCATGATCATGCGCGGAGACTCCAGGACATTGAGCAAAAAACATTATAATAGGAAGTAGGCACATAGATTATAAATGATTCACTAAATTACAACTATCCTATATAGACTGTTTCCCGCGTTTTTGAAAGTGCCAAGAACACTCCTGGGATCCGTATGAATCCGTTGAGAAATATATGGGTGGGGCGGGTTGATTGGTCTTAGAAAATCTCAACCAACAAACAACGTTTTATTTTGACACATTCGCCGATTCGCTAGCTGAGATATGTGAACAAAACACCAATCCGGGTATCTTTTAAACACGTCCTCTCATTGGTTATCGTTGGTGTTTTTATCTCGGTGCATTTGTTCTTTCCTTCGTCGCCATGCCCTTTTCCCAGCTGTTTTCTTTCTTTCTCCTCTGTTCTCATCCCTGGATATACCAGAGATCTATTCGGAAACTTTGTGTTAATTTTCCGGTATCCGTGCTTTCCTTCGGGCTGAAACACGCGTGCATGAATGGATTAATTCCTCTTGTTGTTAAAATTGATTTTTCTTAACTTTTTAATGGCCTCCATCCTGGAAGATTTTCGTTTTTTTTCTCGAATGTTATTGTTCTCCGCGTCAGCATCTCACCGTGTCTAATCTATAGCCGCATAAATTCCGCATTTTTATCGATTCCGCACGCCGTTTAAATTAAATTCAACATACCATCATCATCACCACAACAACAACGGCTTTGATTGTTTAAAGATCCGCATCTGAATAGCTCTAGCCTGCTGCAAACCATGTATCTCCCTCCTTCGGGATCACGCTAGATCTAAACTGATGTAAAAGATGATGACTTTTGTGCACATGAAAGGCTATATGAGCCGATCGACATCCAAAGGTAATTAAGCGAAGTCAAAGATGAAACACCCTTCAGATATGCCTGCGGTGAGATTCGAACTCATGTGCTAGTGATCTGTGATCCGACCCGCTACCAGTTAGACAACGAGCCCGCCCCCTTTGTAAAGCGCGTAAGAAAGAAATTGATTTGAAAAATTGTAATAACCGCGAAAGTTTTGGAATATAAATAATATCTACCTTAATGACTACCTCTTGTTAATGTGCTGGCGCCTTATATTACATCGAAACATATTTCTTTTTAAATGATAAAATAATCCTAGTTACAAGTCGTCTCGCTCACCTATTTTTAATCGATGCGGCTTGAATACGGGCATCCGACATCGGCTCCTAATTGGCTCTCGCTCTGAACGTCGTCTGCGTGGAGAGAGTTTATCGTGTATTGCCATGCGTGGAGATTTTAATGCTGATTATGTTCGCGTTTTTTCAACTTCCGTTTGTTTTCTGTATTTGCATAAAACGTTCGTTCTATTTATTCAATGACTGGAATGATAATCTTTGCCTCTCCGACAGTGATAATCCGATGTTGTGTGACGAATTATTATTATTTCCAATCTTTTCTCACCATTTATCGCTCCGTATATATATATATATATATATATATATACGTTTGTGTGTGTGTGTGTGTGTGTGATGTTTTATGGTCACTTTTGTGCACATGGCAGGCTAAATGGGCCGAGCGACCACCAAAAGTAGTGCGGCGAAGTCAAAGATGAAACACCCTTCAGACATTTGCCCACGCCGATATTCGAACTCAGTTGGTATCTGTGGTCCAACGCGCTACCAACTAGACCATGGAAGCGCCCTCTCTCTCTCTCTCTCTCTCTATATATATATATGTGTGTGTGTGTTTGTGTGTGTGTTTCCAATGTTTTGGGCACGGCCTTATTAATAGAGTTATATGGAAGTGAATGAGTCTGATTTGTTTCTGGTTTTAATACGCCCTAGATACACCTAGAAGATACGACCGGGGGGCGACGTCATAAAGAAACACCCCACAAACGCAGGTACGAGTCAGATTCGAACCCGCAAACTTGAGGTTTGCAGTGCAGTACTCTAACCACTGCACCATCTTAACGCCCAATGATAAGCTGGTAACCTAATAACGAAGCTGAAACAAGAACAAAACACGTGACCCCATTTTCCAATATGTGATCAGAATCAATGTAATTTATCGTTTAAATGTCGATTAATTAAATTAAATCGTCACTTGCAACACGATTTTATTGTTTTGGATGATGTTGTCGTGTTGGCGTATATATATATATATATATATATATATATATTACTTGTGGTGAGTAAACAATGATCAGATCAATGTTGTGTGCTACCTGTCAGATTGAGAAATATTAGTGTCCATTAGAAAGTCATCCCGAAAACTGAAACAGTCAGATACTATTGCAGGTGCCAGTGTCTCGGCTCAAGTCATATGGTCAAGCCTTTAGTGTTCTATCCCCACTTCGTTGAATAGGTTGTGGGCAGATACTAGGAATTCGTCGTCTCTTGAAAATGTTAAATCTGTCCTAAAAACGCATCTTTTCAAGGTTACCTTCAGAGATAAATAATAACTATCTTTTAAATATCTTAAAGGGTTTTTACAGACATATTATTACGGTTATTATTGTATTACATATTATTTGTACAACGCTTTATTAAATATACATTATTATTATTACATGAGACAAACACGTAAACAACAAAATTATATCAATACGGATGTACTTTAGAAGCGTTATTGATTAAATCATGTTAGAAACATCTGTGTTATCATACACAACATCAATCGACAGCAAAGTAATGGATATATGTTATCCTTTGTTCTCTTATTTAGAAACGCTGCCAAGTACAAGGATGTATTTCCAATTTATACTACAACACGACTATATCACTGAAAAACATAAAGTGATGTCGCAAATTATGTTTGATTGGGTTTAAAAAAGAATACAAACTGGTTTATATCAATTCAATATCGGAATTGGAATTGCTTATTTAAAAACAATGAATTGGAATTGATCAATTTGGGATTGAAGTTTTGTTACCAAAAAATAAATAAAATCAACAAATTAATTTTCCAGTTAATTTTTAAATTCAGAAATATTTCTTCCATGACAATCCTACTTGGAATAGAAACTACTCGGGGTAGGTATTCCAAGTAGGTACTCCGAGAAGCTACTCCAATCAGCGATTGGAGTAGGGAAAAAATGGAATTGGAATTGATAAGATTGGAATTGACACGGTGTTTTGTTTATATTATCTGTAGTGTCACTGAGAAACATCAATTATATATATATATATATATATATATATATATATTTATATATCTGTGTGTGTCAACCAACTGTTTCCATACAGTATCTGGCTAGTTCAGCCTGTCTAGCTCTAGCTATCCGTGTTACTGACATTCTCCACAATTTCAGTCTATCTATCTATCTATCTAACTTCTCCCACTACAGCCTCGGCCCGTAACCGAACCCTTCCACCATCCACTGCCCTCGGAAGGTTTCGGTTATCGTTTTATTGCCGATATCTTCGTCATGACATTCCGTGCGTCATCACTCGACACGCGCCGGTCCGAGCTCCACAAGCCGCGGGCTAATTAGATCCGTACGCGGCCCGTTTTTCGTCATCTGACTGCCATCTGTCGGAGACTATACGCACAACATTATTATTGACGGCTCGGAAAGCGTCCCCATAACGGCAATAAAACGGCAACAAAACTTAGCCATAGCCTCTTTATCGTCCGTCGTGCGGGTGACTGGCTGGCCTACCCCTCCCCGTCCCGTCCCCCCCCCCCGGTGAGGCTACCCCGACAGGAATTGTTTCATCAATTTGATTGTTTTAAGAAGCTTTTAACCTTGGCGCTCTTCTAATGGCATCCGAATTAGCCCGAACGGAAGTCGGGCGAGAAACGCCGAATGAAAAAACGCGTCCTTTCGACGAAAAAAGCCCCGGACTGTTCGGGACGGGCAGGTTCCAGAACAATTGTCCCTTTCGAGTTGTGAGCGTCGTAATCTATTTGGTTTTTATGCGTGAAACGATTGATGTTTTGAGTGGGTGTTTTTGTTTGTGGGGGGGGGAGCGGTTGCACGTTTTTGTAGAGAAATTTAAAACCAGAAGTAGTAAGCCTCAGTCGAGATGTGGTGAGTTCTGGTAAGTTTCAGATGTGATGGGTTATGGTAAGTTTCAGATGTGATGGGTTATGGTCAGTTTCAGATGTGGTGGATTGTGGTCAGTTTCAGATGTGGTGAGTTATGGCCAGTTTCAGATGTGGTGGGTTGTGGTCAGTTTCAGATGTAGTGGGTTATGGTCAGTTTCAGATGTGGTGGGTTATGGTCAGTTTCAGATGTGATTGTGTATGGTTAGTTTTAGATGTGGTGGATTTTGATCAGCTTTAGATGTGGTGAGTTCTGGTCAGTTTCAGATGTGGTGGATTATGGTCAGTTTCCGATGTGGTGGGTTATGGTCAGTTTCCGATGTGGTGGGTTATGGTCAGTTTCAGATGTGATGGTGTATGGTCAGTTTTAGATGTGGTGGATTTTGGTCAGCTTTAGATGTGGTGAGTTCTGGTCAGCTTCAGATGTGGTGGGTTGGTTCAGTTTCAGATGTGGTGGGTTATGGTCAGTTTCAGATGTGGTAGGTTATGGTCAGTTTCCGATGTGGTGGGTTATGGTCAGTTTCAGATGTGATGGTGTATGGTCAGTTTTAGATTTGATGGATTATGGTGAGCTTCAGATGTTGTGAGTTCTTCTGAGTTTCAGATGTGGTGGATTATGGTCAGCTTCAGATGTGGTGAGTTCTGATCAGTTTCAGATGTGGTGGGTTATGGTCAGTTTCAGATGTGGTGGGTTATGGTCAGTTTCAGATGTGGTAGGTTATGGTCAATTTCCGATGTGGTGGGTTTTGGTCAGTTTCAGACTCAGCAAATGCTTTTGGGTGAAACGTTATGAAAATGCTTATCATCACTGCTATTGCTACTGCTACAATGAACATTGGCGTTTCAACAATTAGCTACTAATCACCACTATCACTACTAATACCAGTAATACTATGCCTACTACTGCTGGGGTGTCTATGGTGCGGTTGGTCACAGATAACAAGGACCGGAGTTCTAAATGGGTCTCAAGTTAGAATTTTGCATCCCTTGCTTCACCGCGTTTACATCGAAGACTGCTTGATCCATTTCGCTAATAGTGTATAGAAAGTCTAATATGTATTATATATATATATATATATATATATATATATATATATATATATATATATAGTAACATCAGCAAAAACAAGTACACTGAATGGCCTAAATTGTGCCGATGTGTTGCTAAACAACATTCATCCATCCATCATCAGCAAAAACAATTCAACAACCGAAATAACAACATTCTAAACCAAATAAAACAACAACAACTAAACAACTACTAATACTATCAGATGTTTTGTTACTATGGCCGTTAATTGACTAGTGCTAGTACGTTTAGTTCTGCTGCTAACTGCATCAAACGCTCTAAAATTACTCGCGCCGGCCGATCATTAACAGGATACGAACATATAATGTTTGACAACACCTATATCGTATGTTGTCGCCTTCAGCACATACAAGGGATACAAAGTTTTATTTTCGAGTTATCTTTTATTTTTCAGTTCTCTTCAACAGCGGACTTCTTTTAACCACCAAAACAAACATATTAGATAATATTGATTTTAATGGACGTCATAAGCCTGTCAGGAGATATCTTCCTCCTTCTGAATAATGCTCTTTGCTAATAAACCGAAATCCACAACGATAGTATTATCATTTAGGGGAAAACAACGAAAAACAACAACAAAAAGAATAATTTCCCTATAAACATTTTATGTCTTTATAACTGATCGTTATTACCAACATCAGTCGTGTCTCTGCTAATAAAACAAAAATAATTAATAATTGATATAATTTTCGTGTGACCCTCTTGCGGCTGACAAGAATTTAATTATTTCAAATGAAGACGAATTACGCGAAAGGGAAAAACCATGACACCTCTACCCTTCTCTCTCTCTCTCTCTCTCTCTCTCTCCGTGTGTGTGTGTGTGTGTGTGTGTGTGAACAGATTCTGTCATCGATGGTAAAAAAGGAACCTATTTCTGTTTTCTAACTAACTTTCCATTCTGTTTATGGAGCTGGGGTACGTGTCTGGGTTAGGGTATATGTGTCGGCGACTGAGTTTCATTCACGGCCATCGTCACATCTCGAAGACATTGCCGATGAGCTAATCCCCTAAGAAAATAAAATGATCGAGCCGAAACGTTTTACTAGAGTATGAAACACCCATCAGATACAGCCAACCTGGCGTTTAGTCTCACGACAGCGAGGTCGGCAGCGCAACGAACTGCAAGCGCGATAAGGAAGTGCCCCTTACAGCTATGTATGTGCAACACACAACAAAGCACGCCTTGCCTGCCTGCCTGCCCGCCCGTCCTATAGCATCTTGCCTACGCACAATACCCCGAGTTCTATACGTTCAAAGTCAGCCGGTACAGCAGTCGTATTAATTTCATCCTTTATGATCCCAGATTAAATTAACATTCTGACATCAAAAGTAGATAACCGACTTGACTTCTGCCGCTGGTGCAGAAACACCGTCAATCGATGGCACTCAGAGAGAGAGAGAGAGAGAGAGAGAGAGAGAACAGGAAAAAAACTCACAACTCACAACGTTGCCCAATCGCGCTCTCTTCCATGCCAGTTCTATCATCCAGGCCAAGTGTTCTCTTCTGTTCTCTTGGCATAAAGACGTATATTCGCTTTGTTAATGTGACGGCGACTTATTTTAAACACGTACTATAGCCATGTAGCTCGATTAAACATTCATTTCAGATGAATAATTACTATGGTATGTGTACAATGTTGTCTGTTTACATTTATGCCAAGAAGCACTTGGACAGATGTGTAAGATTCAATGCTTAAGACGGAAATAATCTAAATTGATATATATATATATATATATATATATATATATATATATTTCAGGGTTAGAATTTAGCTATGGTACCTTCAATTCCTCCAAAGATCCAACTCGATGGACCACGATGGGTTTGACATTGAAAATAATACGATATTGTTGGTGTATATTGTGTACGTACACACACACGGGGTGAATACATGAATGAGTGGGTGGGTGAAATCTTGATTGATTCATTGATTGAGTGAGTGAGTGAGTCAATCATTCAGTTAGTGAGTGACAAAGAGAGAGATTAAGTATATAAAATAAAAAATACCATCAAATCACAGCCAATTATCAAACTGGTCTTTATTTAAAGCCTTACTAATCTTTATCAAAAGCCTCCTATTCAATTCGGAGGTTTTCTGTGGTTTTCGTTTGGTACATCATCCGCCTCATCCAAGAACGATAACAATCGACAACTCACTCGCCGATTGTGAACGGCGAATAGGAAGACCGGCGCCACTCGGAGCGTTGAGGGAGTATTTACTTTCTAATGGCGAGCTAATGACGCAGTAACCCGGCCTTTATAATTTCGGATGGTGAGGGCGTATGTCATTCGACCGAGTAAACCTTCGCCGCCCTTTCTCACTTTCCTTCAAAGCGAAAAAGGGAGACCAATGGAGAGCGCCGAGAGACGGAATTGATCGTCAACGAGCCGGGCATAAGAAAATGGTGTCTAGAAGGGAGCCGTTGCTGGCACAGTGAAGGCAGTGCCACCGTGGTGGCAGCAACCGCCATTGCGGTGTCATCGTTCTCAGCCCGAGATCATTATCTGTCGGACAATATGCCAGGCCGAGGTATGGCGCTTTCTGACTGTTCTCCGTCGGCGGTGCTAAGTGGTGGGGAGGAGCTGGTCACGTGGTGCGCATAACGTGACGTCACGTGGTCTTGTCGCGTGGTACCGGCTCGGGTATTCTTGACTCGGTTGTTGAGCTTCATTTTGGCTAACGAGGTAGTATATTAAATATGGTGGGATGAGATCTCGATAACCCGTCGAGAGGCACTTCATGTAGGTGTCTTCCCGGCTCTCTCTCTCTCTCTCTCTCTCTCTCTCTGTCTAGTCATCTGTCTACCTGTCTTTATGTCAGTTAATATGTTCTATCTGTTTACATGTAACGCGCACACACACACGCATACCCACACGCACACATACAGACACATGCTTTCTCTTTCTCACTCATGCATTTACTCTATCACATACTCAATATCAATTTTCTCGCTCTCTCTCGCTTTCTCTCTCTCTCTCTCTCTCTCTCTCTCTCACTGACTAACTGACTGAATCACTGACTCACTCACTCGTTCACACATGTCTCTTTCTCCCTCTGTAATTCCCCCTCCCTATTTTTTTTGCCGCCCAATCCTTCTATCTTCTCCTTCTCTTCCACAATAACTCACCCTGTAAGTATCGTTATATAACCCTATCTGACGTGGTATCAGTCGTTGTTCCGATCATTGCTTTCTCCTTCCGATAAGAACACAATACACAGAACTAATAACCGTCCCAGAGAGAACCGACATATTACAAACGTCAATGATGGAGCAGCCATAGTTGATCTTTACCAACCTAATATAGCCATTCCTGTCCAGCCATCGTCCATTTGTATATCACATTGTCATCGCAAACACTACGTTATCTTTATGATATCTTCTTTTATCTCCTACAGTCATCATCCTCATCTATAATGCCCCTTCCACCCTTATCATCAATATATCGTCAGATTTATCATATCCGATTCTGTTCACTCTCTATTAGGTTATTTCAATTTATTAAAGCGTTTCTTTGGCAGGTCGCTCCTTAACTCGATGTGGGTCTAAGGAATTCCCGGCCAATCCATGGCCGACTAAGCAGGTGACGCACCAATACATTTCATCCACATCTCTGTTTGAACAATTTTATCTGGTTTTCTGATGAAGAGTTCGCGTCTTTTATCTGGTCCTCAACTGGCTTCGTGAATGAAAAAACGGTTGGTAAACTCTTCTTTGGCACATCCGCGATTCTGTACGCATAACAACCAAAACAAAAAGTAAGACAGTGATGGACATTGACACACGCAAAACTTACTATATTCCTACAGGGCACCTTGTATTTCCATTAACGAGAGGGCGCCACTGGGCATGCGCAACCTGATCTGACCTACTTCCACTTCCGTTTCCGGTTTATCTTCCAAGATGGCCCTGGGCGAGGTGCCCGGTCAGAACTCTCGGGGGTTAGTTTTCTCGGGCCTGATGTTCCCATATATTTATTTCGATGTTTTTCCGTGACAATAAATTTATTTCGAGGATGACTGAGAAGTCCTTCCATCCACCGTACACTGGATAAAGTATCTCTTGTGGGCTTATTATTTGGCTGGTTGGCGGCAGAGAGCCGGTTCCTATGATATAAAAATATTAATAACAGCATGAGTGGTAGCAGTAATAATAATAATAATAATAATAATAATAATAAACTTGCAAGAAGACTACATACATTGATAAAAAAGAAGGCTAAAACCACAGTATTAACATGAATGAAATAACAATATTGACATCACTAACAGCAACAACAATAACAACATGACAAAGCCACATTCCCTGATAACCACTAACAACATTAGAATGGCAACATCATCATCATCAGTAGCAACAGCGGCAATAGTTGCTTGGCAATTAAAAGAATTTATTGGTCAAATATTAAAGCGGAATGGCATAGACTAGATATAACATACCCCCCCCCCCATACACGTCATCAAAAGCATACACGTACAAATTATGAAAGAACCAATGGATAAACAAGCCTAGACACTCGAAGTTATTAATAACTACTACTCGATTTGCGGATGAAACCAAATCATCATTTGTGCCCATTACGGGTAATTTATACGTTTTTGGTGAAAATTTATGTGTTTTGTTATAATTACTTATTGCCATTCCCCGATGTCTCTCTTACATCGTATGCATTTGATCATCGCCTTTGTGTCCCTTGTATGTGCTGGGGCCATGCCATTATGTTGTTGTTAATACGTCGAGTTACAAGAGACATACCGGAATCACCCGAAGACCCGGAAACGAAACGAGGAATATCCAGAAGCTGAAGCCATATCCCGAGGCTGGGCATAAATATCAGAAGCCGGGTGATGAACAAACCGGCAGTATACCGTAAAGAGATCGCACCGATTGGCTGGCTACGTGGCTGGCTGGCTGGCTGGCTGGCTGGTACTGGGGTTGGTTGGTTGGCTGGTAGATTTAATGGCCGGTTCATTGGCTGGCTGGTAGGTTAACTGGCTGGACAATTAGTTATTTGGTAGAGTCGAAGGCTGGCAGGTTGACTGTCTGGCATATTGGCTGACTGGAAGGTTGGCTGACTGCATGGCACCTTGGTTGGGTAATATATATATATATATATATATATATATATATAATTACATAAAAAGTCATTTATCTTGTTTCACTTGCTTCAGTGACGAATTCATCCTTATTGTAACACTCACATCCTGTAGGTCCATGACACGATACAAGAAGATTTTTTTATCATACATCTCCAGAGCCTTCACTTTTTGTTCTAAAGTTAAGATTTTGCGAGATCTACGAAACATATTGGAATCCGTGCAAACGATCGTCGTTTCTTAAAATCATAATGTTTAATATGTCAGGAATAGAGCTCACGTTGGAATATCAAAAGTATATTCTAATTAATTAAGAAATTTGCTGACAATTTATATCCAAAATATTTTTAGAGATTCCAATTCCAATTGTAAAATAATGCCTTTATCAGTTTTAGGTTTGCACATCTCTAACAAGAGTTGCTTAAGCAGCAATTATCTTTAATCCAGGTGTGTTGAAATCACATAACAATTACATAACCATACAAATAGCATTGCCCACTAGCCAAGACTCCGTCATCACTAAACGTCACACACACCGTCGGAGACATAACTAGGGCAACAACTATCATTGGTCAATATGTTGGTGATGTTCGACAATCAGCGCTCAATCAGGCTAATAAATCCTCAATTAAATTATAGCAACTGGCTGTTGCTTGACAGGTAATATTCTTGGCCGGGGACCCTGACACTATGGCGTTTGGCTGCGTCGGACAGGTGGCGCTCTAGACAGGTCAGTTTGAATGGGACTTGCATTGGGACTTTGGAAAGGTGGCGTTTAATAGCAGGTGGTGCTTCCAGACAGGTGACATTAAGAACAGGTTTGACTCGCTCTCTCTCTCTCTTCTCTCTCTCTCTCTCTCTCTCTCTCTCTCTCTCTCTCTCTCTCTCTATATATATATATATATATATATATATATATATAATCTGAGTGAAGTATAAAGATATAATATAGGTTAAATGTATTGTCCGCATGAAGAACAGGAATTATGGAATCCTCTGTATAAAAATGGCAATTCCATTAATTTCTCTATAGATTCTGATCATTGGTAATAATAATAATAATAATAATAATAACAATAACAATTACAACAATAATTTCACTTAACATTGTGCCATTAATAATAGGAGCCATTTATAAAATCTGTGAAATGTAATTATATAATAATATAAAATACAGGTCTTCATATCTGATAAGTTATGTAATAATCAATTTATTTGTTAGTTTAGCATATATATATTTCAATATATTAGATAAACAGACAGGTTTAATTTCTTCTTATTTCTATCGAAATTATACCCGATTTGTTACATATAGTTTGATTAGGTCGTAATTATTTAGGTCAGCTAAAGAGATAGATGGATGGATAGATAGATAGATAGATAGATAGACAGACAGACAGACAGACAGACAGACAGACAAGTAGATAGATAGATAGATAGATAGATAGATAGATAGATAGATAAAAAACAGATAGATAGATAGAGAACACTTTAATGATAAAGTTCCTGGCCATGCCCATCTCGTTAGCTGATTTTAATCATTGCAATTGTTGTCCTCCGAGTAATCCATTAGTCATATTTCCAACAACAACGGACTCTGAATTCTCCAATGAAACGCCGGCAAAAACTCCGTGACAGAAGTAGCCATATTGTCATTAAGTTTTCTACATTTGCTGCAATTTATTATGGCGAATCTTCGGCATAAATATCTGACTTGACTACATAATATCTCCTTAAGGAAGAGGACGACACTCCGACAGAACGTTATCGTCAAAGTTTATTTCATTATTATTATTATTTTATTTTAGTTTTATAGACATTATCTGTCTCGTTTGAATCAGAAACCAAACTCGGTTTTCTTTCATAGGAGAACTTCCCCCCCCCCCCAACAAAAGTGTTCCCTCTCAAAAAACAAACCAGCGACACACACACAGACAAACCTAGCGGCAATGGCATTGGTAACAGCAACGGGAGTCAGAATAGTAGCAGATATGGTAACGACTGCAGCTACACAAACGTCATCGGTAACAGTTCGAAGAGCCAAAGTATATCCAGCCGGAAATATAGCAGAAATAAATATGGCATCGATATGTCGCGGCGTGTTACCATATATTGATTGCAAGCATATATTGATTGCAAGCATTGGAGGTGGCTAAATATTTCCCATTAGAACTCGCTTGACACCTTGCGGGGTTCTCGTTGGATGCAATCATTGATGGCTCATCTTACACATTCTAATTACGTATTCATCCACTCAGAAGTTTATATATTCATCCGCTCAGAAGTTTGTTCTTATTCAGTAAATGTTGCCATATTGCGGCCGACTCTCTCTTTCCCTCTCGTGCCGGCGGGAGGTCAAATGGACCGAACGGCATCCAGAGAATACGAGACGAAGTTAAAGATGAAACGCCCTTCCGACAGAGAGCTCTGTGAGCAACCACCCTCGTTCGTATTAAGCACATATTGTTTTGGGTGAGGTTTACTAATGGTAACAACCGGTGGATAAAGGATAACAAAAGGTAGGAGACAGAAAGGAAGATAGCACAAGAGCAACATGACTAAACCAAATAAAGAGATGTAGTACAAAGATGCGACGAATAAAAACAACAAAATGGGAAAACAATGTACATCTCAGCATAACTGTTTTGATACTTTGCTAATGAATAATTCATTTGTCAATGACATTGCACCTAAACATCTTCGTCATCCGTTGTCCATTAGTAATTCATCACCGAGTAACAGGTCATCCAGATCTTACATCATCAGAAACGCCTGTTACCTGACTCAATTCATATGGCAATGGTGTGCATGTATGTGTGTGTGTGTGTGTGTGTACGTGTGTGTGCGTGTTTGCGTGTGGGTGTAAAACCGATTCCCTCTGCCCTCCCCCATTATGGAACAGGTCGCCGAAGCAGCTTATAAATATACACTTTCTGCTAAAGTAATACCAAGTAATACCAAGTATTAATTTCTTGTTAATGATTACGTGCTCATATTGGGGTCTAGCCGTACAGGGCCTTTGAATAGCTCATCATAGGGCACTTCACCAAATCTACATTATTATTATTAATGTTATTATTATTATTATTATTATTATTATTAGTAGTAGTAGTGTAGATGCTAGAGTCATCTCGGCATTCCATTTCAAACACGATTCCTGGTGACACACATCAATATTCTATTTCTGTTTATAACGCTGGTAATCATATTTCGCGTTGTTCACAAGACGTTGGGTACAGTGACGATAGTTTTATTTGACGGTTGAACGTGAATAGATTTCAGTAGACATAATAATGATTAAGATGGTACAGAAAGCTGAGAAAGAAAATAAACACCTTTCATTACATTGACAGATAAAGTAAGTAATTATTCTAGATCAACAACGTTTTACGCCAGCTTGTAATTATGGAAGACACGTAGTGACATACGTTTTGCAATATATAATATATATATATATATATATATTAATGCATGTTTATATAGCGTCAGAACCAGGTAACCCTGTTCTGAGGCGCTGTACAGTATTATTATCCCTGACTCAGACCTGTCTCCATCCAGCACACATCTCAACTCCCAAGGGTGCATACAACGCATGCTGCCATTACAGGCGCAAAGCGTTACTCAAACACACAGCAATCGCGTCCTGTCAGGTACTAATTTTTATGGATGAATGAACCAGTCGCCACATGACAACATTCCAGCTCACGGAGCCTCGAACCCGCGACCCCTCGGTTACGAGTCCTACACTCTAACTAACTGCGCTATCACGGCAATCTCCGTGACCATAGAACTAAACTGTATTTACTGTTGACATGTGCAGTAGCATTGCATTGACCTGTAGGAAACTAGACCGAGCACTCAGTGGTGTTTGAATGGGCCGCCATGACCAAACACTGTTTGAAACAGCACATATTTCTGGTAGAGGTAAAAAGCACCCTTGAAGCGCCGACAGATCGATTTTTGAACATATGAATATGTACATTTAATGTGATTTTTGCATTATAATTTTATGTTTGCAGATAATGTGTAGTACTCCTGTCCTATTATATGGCATAAAATATGTTTTATGCAAGTATGTATATCTAGTCTAGTTGGAATCAAACGCCAGAGACTGGCCGGGGGTTGTCGAATAGGCTAAATATAATAATAGTTAAGCTTAATTGCCCGCCAAAAACGCTTTATCAGCTATTTTAAATGTGTTCCTTATATTTACCGATGAAAAGATATTCCTTTTGTATTACTTCCACGTTCCCGGCTTATGCAACCAACGACACAACAATAATTCATCATGTTTATAAACCTGATTTTAGCAGTCTGCGTTCCTTTATGCCCCGACCGGAAGTTGGGACCTGTTTGCCATCAAATCGGCGGCCGTGTTCGGTATAGTTTTCTTTCAGGTCAATGTGCAGATATATTCGCCGGGTCTGACGTAACTCGGATATTTATAATATTTCACACGTTTTACACCGTATTTACACTAGTTACATAACACACCTTTAGATTATAACATAAGTGTTTGAAATTCATAAACCTACCAACACTTGTGTCCTATTTAGACGCTTCAATGCATTTCTAATAGGATCACGTTTTCTCTTGTAAATTTTCTTCTGCGTACGCAGACGAACAACGTATATCTGACGAGATATACACGCCAACCACTTCAACAAACTGTTACCAAAGAAAATTGATTGTGTGTTTCCTGTTTTATGAAATTTTCAAAATGGGTAGGTAGGTAGGGAGTTTTTTCTTTCTTTTTAATAATTTCGTGTGTCATATAGAAAGTGGTTAGTCGGAGTTTAATGATTTTCCTAACACAGTTTCCTGTCATATAGGCCTACATGTAAAATGCGGACAAAACGAATTGAACAAACATGAACCACCTCGAATGTGCCTTTTCCTTATAACGCTCCGTCTATTCTTGATATTAACACTGGCAGTTAACGTTTTATCGTTTTAATTTGAAATCCAATTTTCCCTTCATTCTTCACACTAAAAAATCACCATATCTTGAGCCTTTTATGAAAGATGTACGTTGTTTTCCGTAAGAAGCAGTCTGCGTTTATCAGATTCCAGTTCAAAACGGTCCTTGAAAACCCGCACCTTTGGTTAATATCGTAACAAATTATTTCGTACCACGACTTCCACACTATCTGTAGTACAACTAACCGAACCGAAAACGTTCGCCATATTGAGAAAAGTTCAAATACTTTCACGATAAATTCGTTATTTTTAATGTTTACGTTTATTTGGTTCATATGCTCATCGGTCGATCGCTGAAGGGATTAAGTATTTCTTGTCGCAATTCAATTACTTCCGGTCGTCAGAAAACGTAGAGTCGGGAGTAATGGAATGGGTCGCTTGTCCACCGGAAACACACACAATCGATTTTCTTTGGCCTAATGATATTAACAAAATTAAAAAGAAAATAAACCTATCATAACATTAATATAACAATAACCACATAATAATTTTACATTTGTAATACACAGAATGGTGCATTTACAATAATTAATTGTTATTAACACGAAGATTGAGTTAAAATATGTTAAAATCTATAACCTTAATAATTTTGACTGTCACAGTTTTAGCCCGCATCTCGACTGATCGGATATTTAGTTTTTGGGATAAAGTCAGTCTGTAAACACTGTCACATTATACCTGGGTTAACAGTATTATCTCATCAAAAATAGAGTGGACAGTGGTCAAAGGTGAGCGAGTGAGTGAGTGAGTGATGATGATGATTTATGTTTTACGGCCACTTTTGTGCACATGGTAGGCTAATTGGACCGAGCGACCTCCAAAGGTAACGAAGCGAAGTCAAAGATGAAACACGCTTCAGATATGCCCACACCGAGATTCGAACTCAGGTACTAGTGATCTGTGGTCCAACACATTACCAGTTAGACCGAGGAGGCGCCGGAGTGAGTGAGTGAGTGAGTGAGCGAACGAGTGAGCGAATTCTTTGTTTAGTCTGGATACTCATTACACGTGGGAGTTTCAGCAGAGACCTGGCTCCTACAAACACTTTTTGCCGCGCATTGCTCTAACCACTTCGCTAACAAACTGCGTGTCATCATGCGTGTCTGTTTAACTTACAATCTAGATACTAATGAATCATTTATAAATGCTACATTCAAAGTTATTTATAAACAAGAACACAATTTGATATTTTCAACAAATCGTATAGAGAAAAGAAGGGGAAAAACAGGAAAAAATGGATATTTTCCTTTTTCATGTTACATTTAGGATAAAATACTATTTACTGAAAGCTACTTTAGGTTTTTGGCCATTAATGAAATAAATCTGAGAAGGGAAAAACCGTAAATCAAAGGGAAGGTACAAAAGGACTAGAACAAAGGGAGAAGAGAAGATAAAAGCGAACATGTAGATAAGTCATACGTGAACATGTCTTTAAATAGTTTTATAATAAATACACGCAGCTGCAGTCTCCTAACGGCGCAGGCGCCATCTAAACGTCATTCTCTAACGAGGTGCCATTGCCGTGTGTCCGATCAACGCAGTAAAAGATCTGCCTCATATCAGCCTGGGCCAGTAATATCACGGATGAGGGGACACTTTGTAATTCAGGCCAAATTGAGCATAGCAACATTGTCACGGTATGCATAGGGGTTGTCGGTGACTAGAGACTTCGTACACTGTCGCGGTGAAGCTGACCTTAATATGGTGATGAGTGAGTGAGTGAGTGAGTGGGTGGGTGAGTGAGTGAGTGAGTAATCTAAGAGTGAGTGAGTGAGTGAGTGAGTGGATGAGTGAGTGAGTGAGTCGAACACCGGCTTCCTAGATAAATGAGAGATTATCGTATGAATTGTTCCGTATCACCGGTAAAGCTGGAATTCAAACCCACGTTTAGATGTTTGTTGCGTCGTGCGCTACTATGTGTGCTGTGGCAGTGTCTCTAACACATATATAGAAGGTGTCATCAGTGGGTTATCTCGGCTAATTGTTCTCTACAGACCTAAGATATTGTCATGACATCAGTTTACTTGTCATCGTGTCTAGTTCTACAGACAGTTTGTAACACACAGGCGCGCACATGCACAAATAGGCATACTCACATGCAGGCGCGCGCGCACACATACACACAGAAAGTGAGTGAGTGAGAGACAGAGAGAGAGAGAGAGATGCACACACACACACACACACACACACACACACACACACACACACACACACACACACACACACACATGTACTCACACACACATACAGAAAGAGGGGCAGACGATAACAGTTTAATATAAATATAGAAATTTGTTTGTATTTCTGTTGACTGACACCTGATAGTACCTATTTGATTGGTTGATTAATTGATGATTCATTTCAGAATCATCCCACAAACATAGGTATTAGTCGAATTTGAACCCGCAACCTGAACGTTTGCAACTCTTTGCTCTAACAACTCTGGCATGGGAGTGTCCTGATAGTATCTGGAACAACAGACAGACACCAGGAAGAAGATTAAACTTCTTTTTACTTTATAATTAATTACATCCGTGACTAGTATCGAGAAGTAATTGTCTCTTACTGTGTACCCTAAAAAAACCCACACACACACGAAATGTTTTATATACAGGTTTCTTTTGGACCACAGAAAATTACTGTTGAATGTAAACTGTGGTGTCAAAATAGTTTATGATATGTATGTAGCAAGTCACCATTGAACCACACGCACGTGTCGTTTGTTGCGAGCTGTGGTATCAAATGGTATGTTTTTACGTGCTTCCGCTTTTTGTACGTAGCCTGCATGTAGCCGCTTTCCTGTGGGCGTGACATATTTGTCGCGTACGAAAAGCGAATTAGCTGGTTCCCACAGGCTGATGAGTAGACCAGACACATGCTTAGGTATACGCACACATTTATCAATATGTGGAGGTATGGAACATTTTATTTTTAGATTAATGTATGTATAGTTGTATTTAGATTTATGGAGGTAGGTTTCGAAGGATGTTTAGATATGTTGATGCTCTGTGCCTGTTGCCTCTTACTATGTACCCTAAAACGCACATTGCCCGTGCCAGACATCTTATATATTTCCATCCAGATTCCTTATTACACCAATGTAAGAAAGTTATGTCGTTGTTGCAACATGTTTGAGTTTATTAGCTTTGTTATGTATAATGTAGAATCGATATTGTTGTCCTCTTATGTGGTCTGGCGAAACGACCTATTAATTCATACAATGCTGCTTGATGGATTTATACTCCTGGAGTCGTGTGTTACTCCGGCAGGCATCTCCATGGGTATTAAGCTGCGGACAGAGTTTTTTCCCATATTATGAGTAATTAGATTACACTGATATAGGAAATTTGTTAAATGTATAGCTATTATAATCCCGACTTGTCATTCGCAGTATCGGAGATCTGCCTGAAATCCGCTGTTCTCGACCATGGGTCAAATATATCAAGTGGATAGGCGCTTTAATTTAGATCCCACCACACCTAACTGCATATACTTAGGGACGCTAAATTAAGCGTGAATGAACGTTCCCTTAGCGATGAACGGAAACGTATGAGGGTTAGCTGTTAGGTTCGAGTAAATCGTAGTATTTACTCAGGTTTGAGACGATATTTCGTTGTAGTCCAGTAATAATCCATTGTGCGGTATTGCTACTTTGTTTTTATTTTAGTTTAATCGCTTTAGTGAGTCCATACTGTGTTAGTGTACATTCTCTTTGTTATGAACAAACTGTAATGTTGTTAACACGCTGAGGCTATATATAGGGCTTGAATTTTCACTTAGGTTAGAGAAGAACTTCGACGCCAGACCAGTCGGACGTGTATTGATACATGGTTCATATAGGTAGGATTTATTCAGTTATTCGAATCCAGAATAAAGCTGAGGTCAGCATCTGAGGTGTCGAAATGCTTTATATACAGGTTTCTTTTGGACCACAGAAAATTACTGTTGAATGTAAACTGTGGTGTCAAAATAGTTTATGATATGTATGTAGCAAGTCACCATTGAACCACACGCACGTGTCGTTTGTTGCGAGCTGTGGTATCAAATGGTATGGTTTTACGTGCTTCCGCTTTTTGTACGTAGCCTGCATGTAGCCGCTTTCCTGTGGGCGTGACATATTTGTCGCGTACGAAAAGCGAATTAGCTGGTTCCCACAGGCTGATGAGTAGACCAGACACATGCTTAGGTATACGCACACATTTATCAATATGTGGAGGTATGGAACATTTTATTTTTAGATTAATGTATGTATAGTTGTATTTAGATTTATGGAGGTAGGTTTCGAAGGATGTTTAGATATGTTGATGCTCTGTGCCTGATGCCTCTTACTATGTACCCTAAAACGCACATTGCCCGTGCCAGACATCTTATCTATTTCCATCCAGATTCCTTATTACACCAATGTAAGAAAGTTATGTCGTTGTTGCAACATGTTTGAGTTTATTAGCTTTGTTATGTATAATGTAGAATCGATATTGTTGTCCTCTTATGTGGTCTGGCGAAACGACCTATTAATTCATACAATGCTGCTTGATGGATTTATACTCCTGGAGTCGTGTGT
>JAODUP010000933.1:0-149645 GCA_025642065.1 Paralvinella palmiformis | reverse complement strand
ATATTTCTACCTTAATTTCAGTATTTGTTAAAGATACTTTTAAGGTTCAATATAGTGTCATCCTTATTTATGCATATATAAAGAAATAATAAATTGGCTATTATTAATATTTGCTATTAAAGAGAAAAGTGATGCTTACCTGTTCGATCTCCCGTTTCAGTCAAAACCGTGTTTTTAATAACACTTTCATCTACCATCGCCAACAGCATTCGTCGTATTGCTAAAATACCAGAAACGATTTGTTTTTATCGTGTATCTTCTCCAGTTTAATATCATTATGTGACGGTTAGTGTCACGAAAGTGTTGTCATGAACATGTCTTCAGGTTACCGTTATAAATGATAGGAAGACCTAATATTTATTATCATTGGTTAGTTGTCTCTAGTTACATGTGTAACACGAATAACGCTGAGCAGTAGTCAAGAGTTTGGAGGTCACAACCGATGGGACACCTGAATAGATATATGTATTGTGTTAAACTGCGTTTTATGAATATAATATCAAAACAAGAATGACTTCTAGTTAGTTATTGACTCTCTCACTCTCTCCTCTCTCTCTCTTATATATATATATATATATATATATATATATATATATATATATATATATATATATATATATATGTTGTGACTAAATCTCATCATGAACGTGATGAAACAAAAGGGCCAAACAAAAATGACCTGAAGGAAGTTGGACTGTCACAAGATGGTCGCAGCCCATACACAGGAACTAAACAGTTTGTGCCAACCACAAAACGTATTGCACAGTTTTCCGAAGGTCATGAACCAAAGCCTAATGATAAGATAGTCTATGTTGCTGGTGCCTTTGATCTTTTCCATGTCGGACATTTGGATTTCCTTGAGAAGGCCTCTCAGTATGGTGACTACCTTATTGTAGGAATCCACTCAGATCCTGTGGTAAATAGATACAAGGGCTCCAACTACCCAATCATGAACCTTCATGAAAGGGTACTCAGTGTTCTAACCAATAAGTATGTATCGGAGGTGATCATTGGTGCGCCATACACAGTGACCATGCAGATGATAAACGATTTTAAAATTGATGCAGTGTGCCATGGTATGACCCCCATACTACCAGATGTTGATGGTAGTGATCCATATGAAATACCAAAAGAAATTGGAATATTTCACCGCATTGACAGCAGCAATGACTTAACATCTGACATGATAGTGCAGAGGATCATCAGAAATAAGTTTCTTTTTGAAGAAAGGAACAAGAAAAAGGAAGCAAAGGAGGTGTACATAGAGAATATGATAAGAAAGCAGTAATAACACAAATACACCGCTGCTAAACGTAACTTAATTTGTAGATTATTTTTGTAAGCTCCTTCCTCCTGCAATTGGTTTACGTATTGTATCTATTGAAATATTGAAATTATTATTTGTACAGCGCCTTTGAATGGCTCCTGCTAGTAAGGGCGCTTTATTAAATATACAATATTATTATTATTATTATATATATATATATATATATATGTGTGTGTGTGTGTGTGCGCGTGCGTGTTATATATATATATATATATATATATATAGAGAGAGAGAGAGAGAGAGATATCTTGTTATGGGCCAATAACTAACTAGAAGTCATTCAAATATATTATGGATATGGATATAACTTGATTATAGTTAAGGGATTTTTACTTCATAAAAAATATGCAACAGCATTGTGCTGTTTTGAATCAAATTTGTTGAAGCCATTATTATTATTATTATTATTATTATTATTATTAGGTAAAATGTTTTATTCACGTACTGATACAAGTATATCAGCTAGATCTATTGTATTAGTGCGTTATTAGTTGGTTAGTGTTGATTTTGTTGTTCTGATGTTGTTGTGGTGATGTTGTTTGAATGAATTAAGTCATTAATTATTATATACATATAAGTTGTCGTAATCAATAAAGCTGAAAAGTGATGTTCGTATTTTTAAATCATAATGTAGTTTAAGTGATGTCATTTGTTGTGAGTTGATGGCTTCAGTTTGGATTATTACTTATGGGATATGTGTGCGGGCATGTGTGTGTTTGTAAGTGCTGTTTGTTTCATCTGTCACTTATGACAAATAAAATTAAGTGATAAATCATACATAAATCCGGGGTAAAACATAATTATCTTATGTTATAGAATAATTCATTGAGATATACACGAGTTTATTTTGTATGCCATTCTGTGATTTATTTATTTAGTAGAATGTCGCGAATCTTTAGCTTTATCTTTCAAACAGAAATTTATCGATAATGTTACACATAAGCTCCAACAAAATGTTGTTATTACAGCACAGATGGGACAATATTAACCAGTTCTTTCGCCAAAAACTATGAACTATATATATATATATATATATATATATATATATATATATATATATATATATATCCAGTTATTCATCAGTCTATATGGTGTAAATTCGATATTGGTGATGCCAAAACTGGTACTTTATTACCGCCTCTCATTATTATAATATGAAATATATCATTGGCAAGAGGTGATATTTCAGTCCAGACCATTTCTCAAATGACATATATGATCTGAGAATTAGTACACGATTTATTACATAATGCTCTGATCGGGGAAAAAATATTTCAGCACTAGGATAAACTGTTTTCAACCATTTTCAGTCATACTTTAAAATATGTTCTTCTCCGGACTTTATGACAAGTAAAAAGCTACCCATAAGTTTGTGTGTGGTGCGTATACTAAAGCCTATATATATATATATATATATATATATAAACCGTTAAATACAAGTGTTGCGGTTTATTTAAAAATATCATTATATTTTGGCATAATAAAGAAATAATATATTTTCTATAAGATAATTTCGTTCATGATAAATGCTACGCTCTAAGATTTTGTTGCTCAACCTAATGGCGACTATTTTTCTGATTTTGTCGCGATATGAATGTCCTTGATATATAATATTTTTTAATGTATATTGTGGAATTAAAGGCGAACAAAATATTAATATTCATGTTAGCAACTTGTACAATTTGAGGTAGTTCTATTTATTTTCTTTCCCGGATGAAAAGAGATTAGAGGAAAGATACGTATTGATCAAGATCCAGAACTTAGAAAGGAGTTGGAAGGTATTTTATTTGGTTACTCTGTGAATATATTTTGGCATTATTAATTCGTATATATATATATATATATATATATATATATATATATATTTACATACATACGTACATACACGTCTGTACGTGCGTGCGTGCATGCGTGGGCGTGTGCTGGAAATTTTGTATGTGATATTTCTTTCAGATGTTGAGAAAAATGGCGAGTTAATGGAAAAAGATTGTTTTAATGGTTACTGTTTTGAAGTAAAACAACTCAGACGGTTTTATAATGACCGAGATTGTTGCTGTCCCACGTAAATATACCTTTTTATGAGTGTAGCATAATAATCACGTCATCATTATAATTTGCATAAACCCCATATTTTATTGGCAAAAATCACAGACCTATTTTTTTGTTATATTTTAGAATCAGTTTTTACTACAGACCGCTAATTTATGTAGAAGAAAGATTGATTTGGATTCCTCTTTATTCTCAGTGGATTAGGATCGGAAAGTGTTTAGGGTGAGTTGGTAGACTTAAGACGGTTGTGTCATATGATCATATATATATATATATATATATATATATATATATATATATATATATATATATATATATATATATTGGGGATAAAGTCATCGTAATAAATAACATAAAATAACCTCATTTAAACGAAGTCACGAACTTAGTAAATAATTATTTATTTATGCCAGCCTGAACCAGGTGTGCCACAAGTCTTCATGGCCATTTATATATCAGAAATGTCGACAGATGTACCAGTGGATATTAGTTCCCTACTTCGGAAGTTCAGATTTATTTTCTATCAAGTACATCTCATTACCTGCCTATTGTTATTGTCCTTGTAGTAATAGGTTACCTATTTCTAGAGAACCAAAATTTGAATAATTTATAATATTTAATGTCGTAAAAACAATGAAGACAACATATAACAGAAACACTCGTTACTGTGTATTAACACAATACGCCTATATGAGCATACATATATAGATATACAACGGAACACATATACATGGACAGACAGACCAATAGTCAGTTAGACAGTCAGTCAGCATGGCCAAACAAACAGACAGAGACACGCACACACCGACAGACGAACAACCAGACAGACAGACAAACAAACATATATTGTTCGTGGCGTAATTGATTTAATAAAAGCAGCCAAATCTAATAAAAAGATGTGTTCGTTTACGTTTGTGTAAAGAACACACACACGTGCGTGCGTTGGTGCGTGCGTGCGCACGCGCGTGTGTTACTGCAAGCTGTGGTGTCAAATGGTATATTTTACGTGCTTCCGTTTTTTACGTAGCCTGCATTTGTCGCGTACGAAAAGCAAATTAGCTTGTCCCACAGGCTGTTGAGTAAAAAAAACCTGTAAGTGATTTAAAAGATAATAATTATTTATCGGTGAAAGCAGCATCGAACAGGTGTGTTTTTAGAACAGATTTAAGTTTCAAGAGACGACGCATTTCTAATATCTGCCGGCAACGTATTCCACAAAGTGGGGGTTGCAACACTAAACGCACAATGACCATATGACTTGAGTCGATACGCTGGCACCTGCAATAGTATCTGACTGGATGACCTGAGTTTTCAGGATAACTTTCTAATGAACACCAGTTCACACAGGTATTCTGGCGCCATATCATTAATAGATTTATAAGATTTTCATAAAATCTTGAAATCAACATAATATATTTATTACAGATCGACTGACAATTTATAAGACTAATACTTAAATTTTTACAACTCTGTCATGGTGTTATTGGCACAGTGATAAAATTACTTGCATTGGAACCAATCTGCTTTGGATGCTTTCCTCTACAAAAATGGTATTACCATCATGAGGTCGTAAGGCAAGCAACTGATCCTCTGTATATTTCATTATAATTATAGAGAAAAGAACTGTGAAAATAAACACTTAAACATACACAAGAAAAATCCGGGTTCTTATGGTAAACACTGGAGTAGGCGATAATATAGGGCGTCAAATGATCAGTTAGAAAGAAAATACAAGACATACTAAATAACTAACTTATACTAATATAAATTAAATCTATATTACATAATATGCAAAATACACCAGTTTCACTGGTGTAACTTATCCAATAGCTGAACTATACGAGAAAGATTCCGGTGCCATTACATCGAGAGCCGTTTAACTATTAGAACAGAACATTGACCTAAAAGAAAACTAGACCGAACACGGCCGCCGATTTGATGGCAAACAGGTCCCAACTTCCGGTCGAGGAAATAGGAACGCAGACTGAAAAAATCAGGTTTATAAACGTGGTGAATTATTGTTGTATCGATGGTTGCATAAACCGTGTGCGTGGAAGTAATACAAACGGGATGTCTTTTCATCGGTAAGTATGGCGGGAAATTAAGCTTAACTGTTATTCTATTTAGCCTGTAAGACAACCCCGGCCTATCTCTGGCTTTTGATCCCAATTAAACTAGATCTACGGACTTGAATAAAACGACTTTTACATATTTCATGGCATATAATAGGAGAGGAATAATACAGATTGTCTGCACACACAAAATTATAATGCACACATCACAATAAATGTCCGTATTCGTAGGTTCAAAACTCATGGCTGCTTTTTCCCTTGCCGGAAGTCAGAGCTGTTTGGTCATGGCGGCCAATTCAAACGCTACTGACTGCTCGGTCTAGTTTTATATTTAGGTCAATGGAACAGAACATCTAAGAGTTATTTATAAATCAACATCACAAAAGTAAACGTAGTTGGTATTTGATATATTTGGTATTAAGAGATCACTCATTGTAATTTCTTTGCTCTACAAGTTGAAATTTGGCAAACTGCCAAGTGGTGGTCTTTATCAATTATGTTTGCTATTTATAATAGTCAGAGGTTTGATGAAATAAAAGTCACGTTTTAGCCATTAAGAAAGATAAAACAGCGCAAATGAAGATCCTTCTAATAGATAAGATAAATTGTCTCATCGTAAGAAGATTCCTATCAGAGAAGTAACCCAACAATACGATATTCAGCGATCAATACGATATCAACAAACTACAGGTAGATCATCAACTTGTACTGAGAGTCAGTTATCAGATCAGGCCAGTATCATTTTACTTCTACAAGCTTTGTTTCTCAGTTTCAGCTTTACTAATGGAATCTGGTCTTAAATAACCTGTCGTGAACTAATATTAATATTATGAGTTTTTTTTTCTTAATGAACAAATCATTACATAGAATACTGTATTTTTCGTATATTATGTTATTCAATACTTTTCAGATTTGCCTGTCAAAATTTATATATTTACTACCTAGTAGACTAACATCTTAATCCTCAACAGTTACATTGAGTGGGAATTCGAAAAAATGTAATGGGAGGGGGAAAGTCAACATCGTCTTTTCCGGCTGTGGTAACAACACACAGACAGAAAAAAGGTGAATGGAAGTGGCCAGTTATAGAGCAGGACATCCTGATAATGGGTACTGGAGGACTTGGAGCCATTACATCCTCTCCAAAAGAACATATACAAATAGAAAGTTTTCCGGGAGCTCGTGACCAGCACTTCACGGATATGCTGAAGAAGGATAAAGCCAATAAAAAGGTACCTAAATTCATTATTTTTAACGTTGGTTTACATGATAAAAGCTCGGACCCTGTGAAAACATCATGTCGGAATTTAATGACAATGATGACGTGGGTACGAGCGAGATTTCCAACAATTAAAATATATTTAACGGAAATTAATTATTCCTCTCTGCTTCCACAAGCAGAACATTCAAATTTAAATAGGATAAATAAATCAATGACTCAATATAAAGAAGTCAACATTATACCCAAATTAGATGAGAAGGTCTTCCAGACTTCTTCCAGTGATATTCATAATAATGAATGGAGTGAAGACACGGCCAATGCTATGTTACGTCACTGGTTAAGTTATTTAAACTAAATGAACCAGAAGGTCAATTTGATCCCTGTTCTAAGAAAAATCGTAATATAATTAATCTTTCTTCTTATATGCTTTCGGAAAAGGAGATTAATTTAATAAGCAAAGGTTTGTCATTTGTCCCTACCCCTGATATTGATAAAACAGCAATCACAAATGCAGTTTTTAACTTAGGTAGAAGATTAAAAATTATATATGTTTTTAGATGTTGCCGTAACAACTATATTAAAAACAGTAAGACGTTTGTGTCGAAATCCAACTGGATCCCAACTGATAAAGTAATAGACCCAGATCTTCTTCAGTGTATTTCAAACTTCACATCAGAAATAAAAAGCTTAACCATTCTGAAGAAAAAAAATAATATAGACCAGTCGGAATCACTAGCCCTCAGAAATATCCGCAAAAATAAGAGTTTAGTATTTAAAAAAGCAGACAAAGGTTCAGCAACAGTGATAATGGATAAAAAGTATTATTTAGCTGAAGGTTATCGACAACTAAATAATACTCACCACTACAAAAAAAATTAAAACTCCTTTATTTCCCCAAACATCAGTAAAGGTTGCAGAAATATTAAATAGGCTAAGAAATTCTGGTGTTATCACAGATAAACAATTGTAATTTTTATTACCGCCAATTAATCCAAGGCCTCGGCGATTCTATATGCTTCCTAAAATTCATAAGGCATTTAACAGTTGGACTTTTCCAGATAAGATGCCACCTGGTAGATCTATAGTATCTGACTGTAATAGTGAATCTAAAAATGTTGCAAGTTTCATCGACAGAATTCTTAAACCACCTGCAATGAAGCACCCTTCTTATATAAAAAATGCCTACGATTTTGTAGATAAAATTGCAAAGCTAGTCATACCTGATGGATGCTTACTTATAACATTAGATGTTGAGAGCATGTATACAAATATTGACCATGCTAAAGGGCTTAATGCAGTGAGTGAAGCACTTCAATTTCGAGGTCCCTTATATGACGGTATAATGCAACTCCTTGAATTATCATTAAAAAATAACGATTTTCTCTTTAACGGGCAATGGTATATTCAGGCCACTGGCACTTCAATGGGCCGGGATTGGGCTCCTCATTATGCCGACATATACATGGCTAAATTTGAGAAGGAGGCCTTATATAAAGCAGCTTTAAAACCACATACATACTATCGTTATTTAGATGACGTATTTATTGTGTGGCCCCACGGAAAAAAGGCTTTTTACGGATTTTTGGATAGTTTAAATAATCACGAACCACCGATTAGATTTAAAGCTACATTAAATAAGCAAAAAAAATATTTTTTGGATACAACCATATTTAAAGATCCAGAAAATGAAAATGGATTATTAACAAAGGTCTTCTTTAAACCGACAGACACTCATCAACTCTTGCATAAGGATTCCTTTCACCCTAAACATACCTTTCAAGGAATCCTGAAGTCTCAGATCTCACGTTTTTTTAGGATTTGTTCAAAAATTACAGATTTTGATGAAGGATGGCAGATATTGTCTCATTCATTATGCAAAAGGAATTATTCAAAAAGATGGCTACGCCATATTAAAAGTAAAACTGTCCGTGAACTACAAATACAACAACGTCGTATTAATCCGACTAATCCTACAAATAGTCAGTGGTGTTCAAAACCATGTGGGATTAGCAGATGTAGATCATGCGAGATATTGTGTTCTTGTCACAATATCACAAGTACAGTTACGAATAAAACACATGGAATAATAGGCAATTTAAACTGTAGCTCATCTAACATAATATATATCTGTGAATGTTTACGTTGCTCTAAACAGTATGTAGGCGAGAGTAATGGCGAACTTCGTGTTAGAATGAATGGCCACAGATTTGCGATTAATTCAAAAGTGATGTCTTCTGCGTTATTCACGCATCTTCTAGAACATACACAGATAAATAAAGACTTCCCCGAACCATCTCTAGAAGATTATGATTTAATTCCGATTGAGCAGTTACCTACTACAGGTTCATACACTCAAGACAAGATAAATAGATTAATTCGGGAAACATTTTGGATAGATACCCTAGGTACATTAGAACCGGAAGGTCTTAATAAGAAAAGATATGAAGATGTTATAAAACCTATACAAAATGAGGACGTTGTCCCATTTGTGGTACCATTTTCAAAAACGGCTAACATAGCAGCAAGAATAATTAAAAAATATTATAAAATTCTCAAACAGAAAGAAGTGTTGAATGATTATGAATATAGAATTATCACAGCTTATTCTAAACACAAAAATCTAGCTGGTTCCTTGTTTCTAGCAAAATGTAGGAAAACGTTATATTTAACAATGTCTCCTGGAGCTCTGAATAGGTTTTCTTTTAACACATCTCCAGTAAAACAACTTAAACCCAATTATAAAAATTCTCAGCCCTAGTAATTACTTCAGTAAAACAAAGCAATATTTCCTGAAGTAGATCTCAACCGAAGCTGCAACAAACATTCATTACTGACAGCAGTTAGGTTTCAGTACACACAGTTAATTACTATTAATATATGTGTTTTGGTATCTTTACAGCTATGAAAGAAAAAATGGAAAGTTAGTTTATTTTCAATTACTCTAATCAAAACAGTTGTTTTGATTATAGTAACAGCGCTTCGTTCTAGACAAAGGCTACAAAGGTTAACAGTTTCTAGATTCTGGTTTGAAATTTAAGACTAGCTAAGGAATTCTGGTATAAATATTGCTGGCAAGTAAATACTTTAGACACATGCACTTGATAAAGGTTTCTTATAACCGAAACTAGTCGTGCTATTTTGGGCTGAGTGAAAATACTATTATTTCTGCTATTGTCGGAGGTATTAGAATTATTATCATAATATATATTATATGTACTGATATATATGCTTTATTTCCAGTTATAGCTGCGTTATATATGTACTAATATATAAAATTTGTTTTCTATTTAGGTAGTAGTCGTTTGATCATAATTCTGTAAGAATTATAAACATCACGAAAACCTGAGCCCACGCCTTTATTATATGTAATATAAAACACACACACACACACACACACACACACACACACACACACACATATATATATATATATATATATATATATATATGTGTGTGTGTGTGTGTGTGTGTAAAATGCAGGGAAGTTGCCTAGTATGGTTAGGGGAGTTATGTTGGGGGGAAATAAGTGGTGATGACATTACATGCTGTTAAATAGGAAAGGTGTAATTTAATGATAATAATATCTCATTTCAAGAAACAAAGAAGCTGATCAGAAATATTCTCGTATTCCTGATTGCGATGGTGTTACTCTCAGTGAAAGGTTACATCAAGGTAAATCTAATGTTGCTGATGTAGATATATTTCTGTACACTTTGACACATAATTGTCTTTCAAATATATATTTTATCTTCATGAAATATTAATCTCATTTGTCACTATCACCATAGCGACGTAGTTAACTGACTGTGTCCTGATTTTACTGGGATTTGTTTTGTTATTCAGAAGAACTAAGGTATTAAGATAGGATCGTTATTGATCAAGAACTTGAATGTAAAAAGGAACTGGTCGTCTTTCATGCACTTACTAGTTACTATGAAAGGTTTCACACGAGGTTTCAGAAGTTGTTGTCATACGTAAATAAAGAATTGCAACATACAAACAATTTTTAACATGCATGCACGTATTCCATCATATTAAACATAGCTGTCAATGTATCAGAATATCGTTTCAATTTCAGCACTTTGGCTTATTACCAACCACCTTTTTATATCAAACGAGGAGTCACTTGGATTCCAATTTCTGGCCAATGAACGAAAGTAGGATACACTCTAAGGTCCGTTGAGAGATAATACCCTTTAAGCTGTAAACAAAATGATATTGAAATGTATTGTTATTAGTTTTATTAATATTCAAATTGGATTAAAATGTCGCGTAACTTACAAGAGTATGACGTATCAAGATGAATTAGAGAAAAACTCGTAAGAGTAATAAATTCGTCCTTTAATTAATATAATTATTATAATAAATACAAAATCCAGGGTCAGGCTTCAGAGGGTTTTCTCAAGGCTGGACAGCCATAAGTGTAGATTAAAGGAATAGTTCACTTTCAGAAAAGATTAATAAAATGTGTGATGGTCGTAAAAGTAACCCCAAATCTGTCAATAATATTCACCAAGAATTGCATCAGATCATAGATATAATGAAATATTAAAAATTACTAGAGGGTAGCCATTATGATTTCCTCGAATGTCAGAAGGTACGGCGGGAAGAAGTGTCACGTGCTCTGACATCAATGGGCACAAAGAATCAGATCTAAATCGAATGAGAGTACAGATGTTCTGGCTTAGCCATCAGGATTAACCTATTTTAACTAACACAGTCGCCGCTTGAATGGGTCAGTCCAGTAAGCAACAGCCAGGGGATTGTAACCTAATCTTCAACAACAACAACAACAACAGCCGTCAGTTCATTTACATCAATCTGACAGCTTGGTAGATGTTTCATGCCGCAATAGCAATAAAAAAGAGATCATCATAAGGACGTTCATTATATGGTCTTCTTTAGTCATTTCAATACCAATTAAGATTAAGCGAGTATCGTAAAGACGGGTTTGTTTCGAAACAATGCTTGGTTGACATTTGTTTACATCGATATAACCGGATTATACAAATGGTTTGTTTACAGTAACAGTAAATGGCGGTGTCTACAGACGAGTTATAATAAGTCGGGATATATGGCCCACTGCGGGGCGAAAGGCCATCTCCAGATTGTCCAAGTATGTGCATATCAGAGGCGCCACATGGTGTTTTTTGTATGTTAAAGGAAAACGACTAGCGATAATATGTGTTTTTTGAAAATGTGTGAATGCCTACCGCTGGTGGTAAAACGCACTGCAAGTTGGGGGGGGGGGGTTGAAGGCACCACATACGCTTTTTCTAAAGTTATAATTGCTATATATACTACATATAATACATTAAGTAATTAGACAGGCTGTGCCAAACAAGCGACAGCCTGGGGATACTCCCCGAACTACAAGCAAGCATTAAGTAATTAGTGTCTTTAGTAAATCCAGCAATTATAGCTTTAGAGACAAGTGTCTGTGAAAAGCACGGGAAGGCCGTTATACTCCATGGTATTATAAAACACGTCGTTATTAAATGTTGCTATTTATAACATTATACAGGTTTTCGCACGAGTACAGAAACATACATTTGTGAGATGAAAAATGCTATGCTTACCGTTACTGACATGAGGAGAATACCGCATGGCTTCGTAGGGGAATAGTTTTCAAGATTCATAAGACGTCACATTGTGGCGCCTCCTTGGTCTAGCGGTAGCGTGCTGGACCACAGATCACTACCACCCGTGTTTGAATCCCGGCGTGGGCATATCTGAAGGTTGTTTCGTCTTTCACTTCGCCTCATTACCTTTGGAGGTCGCTTGGCCCATTTAGCCTACCATGTGCACAAAAGTGGCCGTAAAACATCAATCATCATCATCATCATCATAAGACGTCACCCGGATTTGATAATAAGGTTACCAGGCTCTGACGGGTTCAATCGGAAAGCGGTCAAGCAGGTTTTGTATATCCTCTGGAGCGACCTGGAAGCAGGAAACGTTGGACCACCGAACCTTTGGAATTGTGTTGAGACTGTATTTACCAGTGTACAACAGATAAACAAAGTAGCAACGGTGAGCAGGGAAAGAACATTACAGGGTTCTGCTGTACCAACGCTACTGGAGTCTTTAATCCAACTGCTTTTTGTGTGCCTTTAAAAACGAATATCGAATACACTAATGAATGGAGCTGCTGCTGGTGCAATAGGCAGCGTCAAGGATCCCAGTTCAATACACATAGATACGGGTTTTTCTTGAAATGGACCCACCACTTCATTTCAGTGGCAGAGTGAAGGAAAGAAACACTGCGCATTCTCCTTATAGACGGCCACGACAGTCATAAGCCAATCGAAGTGATCGCCTTCACAAAAGAACATAGTGCCATCTTCATAATAATAATAATAATAATAATAATAATTTACTCTAAGGCGCTTGACAATAAATAATTCATATGGGTGTAACAGATTTACAACTTTAAAAATACATAATTCTCTCCAGCCAAATACATAATATATTCAACTAGGAAAAGCTGAAACAAAACAAAATAGTTTTTATCTTCTTTTTGAAGGAATCAAGGGTCTTGCACTTCCTGATGGTTACTGGAAGATTATTCCATAAGGTTGCAGCAGCCTTTCTGAAACATCTATTGCCGTATGTCACTGCACGTGTTGAATGCTCCGGCTAAGAATGCTTCAGCCTGAGACCGTAGAGACCTTGTCGGCTGATACGGAGCGACAAGTTCCTCTAAGTCCCTTGGAGTGCCTTAAAAGTGTACATCAAAATATATATAACCGGAAGCCAATGCAGGGAGTTCAAAACTAGTGTTATATGTTCACTTTTATGAGTGCGAGTGACTAACCTGGCAGAAGAATTCTGTACTTTCTGTAGCCTTGTCATCAATGTGATTGGAAGACCATACAGGAGAGCGTTGCCGTAATCTAACTGAGATGTTATCAGGGCGTGTGCCAGTATTTTGCAAGCATCCAATGTGATGTACCGCCTGATATGACCAATATTACGAAGTTGGTAATAACAGGCTTTGGATACTGCATTTACTTGTCTCTTCATGGTCAGGGATGTATCAAAATATACTCCTCACTGACGATGAGGCATACATACCGTTTCTAGAGAATCCACAGGAGTTGCAGCACGAAGATCATCCTGGAATGCTCGCCTTCGCAAGTAACAACTACAAGCCAAACGGGGTTTGATAACAAAGGGGAATGATAACTAGTAATCTTCTCACCGCGTCTGGAACAGAGAAATTCTGAAAAATAAAGGCAGCTGCGAATTATCGGGTTGAAGAAGATAACGAAAACTGCCAATAAAAAAGTACCTGCAGAACTTGTTCCTGGCTGGTCATGGTGTAACAGCAAAGAAGACTAGAAAAGAAGAAGGCTCACATCGCTGAATCGCTGAACGAGCAATCGCACTACTTGGCGTGCAATGAATCTTTTGGGAACAGACGATCTTGTGGAACATATGGGTCAATGTTGTGACTGTAGTCGGTGGTCACACAAGGAATATACAGAGTGTAAGATAATGTACGTCTGCCACATTTGTAGGAATTCTTCGAAAAAGCCACTGACACATTTGACATTGGCCCACACCACTAATTACTACTGGCTCGTTCATCGTACGCCATCTAACTAATCACTGGAGACCCGGTAATACGTCTTTTAGTCTGTCTGTTATAGTTACTTTGTCCCTGAATTTATTTGACACATTAGCCTATACGATATGTTAGCAGTCTTATTTCTGTTTACATCCGAATTAGTTGTCTGACAGTTTATATTATAATATTCGCTTGCATTACTGGTTCTAATGGTACATATACCAATCCAACCTCATGGCATAATTGATTCGGTGTGTTTTTGAAGAAGAAAACTCCAAAACGTTTATTCTTTGGGATTCAAACCAATTACAAATACGATAAGTTACATCAGATTATATATTACTGCAAACTATGATAAATGATTCTCTCTCTTACAAATACACAAAGGCATGCATCGCATAATCATGATATAAGGGCAGGTCCTTTCGTTCTTAAATTTGGAAAATTATTAGAGGGTAAATCACCCACTCTTGCACACTTTTACCTGCGGGGTAAAGGCCTTTTTGACGACTGCTGTAAAATATTATGCAACTGACTTAAACAATTTTAAAGACAAAGAACATAAACAACGCAGTAATACTGACAACATGTTTAGCTATACTTAAAACGCATTCGATTAATTTCACTGAGAGAGGGAGAGAGAGAGTGTGTGTTAGGCTAAAACGTGGGGGTGGTTATATCTAAACTTGCTCAATGTCGATTCACCAGCCCTTGTAAATGTATTTTTTAATATGTGTTTGATCGTGTTAGTATTTTTTTACTTTATTTACAATTTGTGTGAACATGTTTGTATTAGTCCTGAAAATTTGAAATGAAGGTGAACTGTTCCTTTAAGTTTAAAAAAGGACCCTCCTTTTCTTTAACACATATTATAATAATAGTGTTATATCGAGTCTGATTCAACTGGAATTGCTCTGAGGCATTTTACATTTAAAACAAAATTAAAACATATTATAAATTCATATAGCACAAATACATTTTATACATAAATAAACTGATTTATATATGATAAATAGGCTAGTTTAAATTAATGGGATTTAAGAACATTATAAAATAATTCTTTGCTTGCCGCAAGTTTAATCTGATTTGGCAACTTCTTCCACAGACTGGGAATTGATGCTCAGAAAGATTTCTCTCGGTACATTGCTGCGTGGCTTTGGGATACCGCTAAAAGTGAAAAGGACTGAGATTACAACATTCTCACTGATGTATACTTTTGTTTCAGATCGCTTAGATACAGGGTTGCTGGTCCAATAAGTACTTTGAATCTATGAAACGGGATCGTACAAGAAGCCAGTGCAGCTAGAACGAAAATGGCGTTATATGTTCACGTTTGAGATGGCTTGTTACCAGACGTGCAGCCCAGTTCTGCACTCGCTCTAGACGGTCTTTCAGAGAGAGGGAGATATTATATAACACTGCATTGTCATAGTCCAAGTCGAAAAATTATAAGGCCTTGGACTAAAGTTTTGCATGTCTCATCTTTTCTGTACCTATATTTATTATTTGTAAATAGCAGGACCTACATATAGAATTCACCTGCTTCTCCATTCCTAGAGTAGTATCTAATATAATCCCTAGATTTCTCACAGACATGGAAGAATTTATATAACTGGATCATACCTTAAATCGACGATGCTCAGTTTTCTTCGTATGCTGCTTGGATGAGTAAACAATGGATTCTGTCTTATCCTTATTCAATTTCAGCTTATAGACATGTAGACGTGCGTATCAAGGGTATAACAATGATATTTAATGTTAAGCCGTTTAATAATTTCACCAACTAGTTTAGCATGCGTATAGTAATTCTTCGGTGCTAAAATAGATCCCTATTCTGTCCACGAGATACGACTTTATCCAGGTGAAGGCCTTTTCCTTGATGCCAAAGGAAGATTCTAAGCTCTTCAGTAGTATCGGATGATCGATTACATCAATAGCTGCATATAAAACTAGCATAGTTAATGCAGTTATAGATCCTTCATCAAGAGTAATATTTGTTGAATTACATCTACGATAGACAGACTGATGACTGCCATGGAAGTTATTGTGCTCGTTCATACAGCTTGCTACAATCTTTTCAATATGTTTGGAGATGAAAGGAAGGTTAGAAACAGGACGATAATTATCTTTATATCTTCATTAGCCAACCCTTATCTCTTAAACAGCGAGGTTATGGCAGCTGATTTCAAACGCAGCGGCATCACTGACTCATCCATGCATAGACTTATTGATAATGGCTGTTATCAGTGGAAGAAGTTGATCAACAAATTTCTTCAACCACCAAGTGGGCAGTGGATTCAAGTCACATGACTTGATTTCGCGGTTATCTCATTGACCTCAGCTTCAGAAGCAGATTTTTTAACAAGAGGGAACATGGTGATTAATGACACTTTGGACACATTTAGTATAGACTTCTACCAGCTCATCAGCTGATCCCTCACGTTTACTCAGGTATTGAGACGATTTTACATCTTCCATAAATTCTTTAATATTTATGTCACGATACTTTCGGTATGTGGTCTTTCTTGGTATGCAATCGGGCGTGTCCATATTAATAACGAACTGAGGCAGATGATCGCCGAGAAATTTATCTTCTATCTTCGTTACAACTGAGACACGGGTCACATAAAAAAGGAACTCCAACTATGACGGAGCTCGATTCTCTAGAGATGACTAAATCTAGTGTGTGGCCTCCTTTGTAATTTGGACGATCGATATGGTGAGTCAATCTGTATGAATCCAATATACTGCCAGAACCTACGAACATCAACATCAGAATTATTATCCACATGGAAATTTAAATCACCAGTTATTAAACATCATACGGGATATTTATCTAAGTATTTAAACCATTCATCCAAGAATAACGAGTTTCTAAAGGCATTTTGTTTAGAAGGAGAGGGACGATTTATAATAGAAAGTGTAACTGTACCCTTACCTATATATAAAGTACATTCCACGTTTTCAAAATGGGTATAAATCTCCGTTGTCTCTTAATTACACCCAGTAACAGCCAGTTCCTACCTGTAAAGTATGCCAATACCACCACAACGTCTGTCACTTTTATGAGGAATATAATTAAACTCATAACCTGCAGGAACCAACTCATTTATGATGAGCTGATCATGGTCAGTTCCAAGCCACATTTCAGTAAACTTAATACATGTACATCAATAAGCCAATTCGGAGTTCCGGGCGCGCAATGCATAATGGGATTGTTTCAGGATAAACAAACACACGCGGTGAACCAGTGGCAGTACTAGGCCGCTTCTATGGCTTGCTTGGGACTTTCTTGCTCATTGTTATGCAGTGCGGGAGGTCGGAGGTTCGAATCTCGGCCGTGGCATTATAATTGGTTGGGGGGGGGGGGAGATTCATCCAAACCAAGCAACTGGCAAGGTTTTCTCCGCCGAATATGCCATCTATTTTAAATTCTAAATTGGTGTAGCTATATATTACAGACCATATGCGTCTCCCTCATTTGAAGTAGATAAGCCACGTAAGATAACTGTCATTTCGGCCATTATTATTAGCCAGTTAAATAAAAATAAGAAAAAGTAGACGTCATTCGTTTTTATTGGCAACGCCAAATTATAAAACAGAAGAACATTTTTTTTCTGTTTGTAATATCGAACACCTATACTAAATTTAAGTCTCTTTGAGAAAATTAAAAATTACTCGAGTAAGTTTTATGTAGATCTAGCAGTGTATTTTGTCAAATATTTTTTTGACATTTATTTACTGGGTCTATAAATATCATTACAATTTGACATGACGGATACATTGACTGCATCAAGACTAGATGAATTCAGGCTATGACGGGTATACCTCCTGTATGGTGAACCCTCTGTCTGCTTTCAAGTCATTGGGTTCCACCAGATATAAGAAGCCCGATTTCCTGGTGATCTTCTGGTTAGAGGCCTGCCCACCCCATGCCTATGACAAAAACTAATGGCTCCATTTGGTGTGATGCAAACACAAAATGTTCTTGTGTTTTTGTAATCACTCCATGTGAAGGCTTGCAGCTCTAATTCACGAAGACGCTCTGTGAAAGTTTCGGTACAACCTATGCTACATCGGAGGTGTTGGTAGTCTTTCGGGGCTTTTGGAAGATGTTTACGTATCACTTGTTTTGATGGCCAGAACATTAGAGGACGTAGAGTAGCAGCCAGCATCTTCACCCAGATCTTGATTATTTGAGATGATAAAATTTCAAATATACCTGACAGCGACTCAGTAATGATAGCAATGGGGATTGAGGAGACTGTCAAAAGCTGTTCTATTGGGGATCCCAGTTTTTTATCACCGGCCAGAAATATCTTAATAAGGTTGGTTAGTTTATTTTTGGTCAAAATCGGCTCTTGGACTTAGTGACAATTTCCTTAAATTCATAATATTCATTCTGTAAGTTTTTAAGCTTTGCTTGTTGAGAACTGCAACCTACACATTGACAAGCTGGAGAGCAATTGCATGTAAAAACATAACTGTGGTCATTATGTTGTGGTTGCTGATCATTTTCAGGCATTGGATACACATCTTCTACAACTTTCGATGGACCAATTTATAAAACAAATAATTAGACCCACAAATAACAGTTGTTTAATCAAGTGAGTATCCCAATTAATAATTTATATATAAAAAAAACTTATATAACGTAGATCATACCACAGAGTTGGTGATAACGGTCAGCAACTGTGTAGTGGTACTACTAAGTTTACTACTAGTCTACTAGAACTAGTGGTAGTAGTGGTAGACAAGAGCTACCATACATGTACTAAATCAGATTTCAGACATTTGGGCAGCACTTCACCTAGCATTAAGTTGTTTATTAGACCTACATATATTTCCTAGTCCAATATTTTTCATACTGTTTTCATAAAAGTACAAAACCTGTCTTTCTAGATCTAGCAGTGTACAAGTATATCCAGGGTTCGCAGGTTTTTGACATAGCGTTTAAAACCACCGGTTAAAACACGGTAAAATGGTCACGCCAAAAACAGGTTTTAGACAAAAACTTCTGACCTGAAAGAATACTAGACCGAGCACTCAGTAGTATTTGATTGGGCCGCCATGACCAAACAGTGCTGACTTCCGTTCGGGACAAAAAACGCTTCGGGTTTTGAACCTATGAACACTTATTGAGATGTTTGCATTTTAATTTTGTTTGTGCAGAGAATCTTTATTACTCCTGTCCTAGTATATGTAAATGTCGTTTTACGCAAGTCCGTAGATCTAGTTTAGTTTAGATCAAACGCCAGAGACAGGCCGGGGGTTGTCGAATAGGCTAAATATTATAATAGTTGGGCTAAATTTCCCGCCCAAAACAACGCTTTAACAGCTACTTTAAATGTGTCCCTTATACTTATCGATGTAAAGATATTCCTTTTATATTACTTTCACGCCCACGGCTTATGCAACCATCGACACAAAAATAATTCACGGACAAAACCCCACTGGACATAACCCCACTCAGACAAAACCCCATCGGACAAAACCCCACTCAGACAAAACCCCACTCGGACAAAACCCTACTTTAAATATATATATATATATATATATATATATATATATATACACCACATTGCATACGTTATGATTTTTGTACTTTAGATCAGAGACCTGAATTTACCGAATAAATCACATAGTCTAATGTATATCTTACTATAGAATAATTATAAAAGAAGCCATCCACAGCTACTACATGTATCATAGGCTCTAGCCATTAGCAATGAAATAAACCCATCTACTATTGATGTCAGGGATGATCCTTTCATGACTAACTCATAATTGCAGTGGCTTTTTGATCTGTTGCTGGAATGCATGTGCCAATTATAAAAGAAGCCACCACTGCTACTGTCAGGGATAATGTGGATGTGATACCATTAGCAATTACATGAAGCCTTCTACTACTGATGTCAGGGATGATCCTTTCATGATCAATTCATAATTACAGTGGCTTCTTGATCTAAGGGATAATCACAACTATTACAGTAAAGCAGATCAAATAGTTATTGAAGTTCACACACACACACACACACACACACACACACACACACACACACACACACACAACACACACACACACACACACACACACACACATATATATATATATATATATATATTCTTCAACAGTTTATATATATATATATATATATATATATATATATATATATATATATATATATAGTTAATTTAAGTCTTATTTTACATGTAAAGCACTTTTGAACATGTTGTACAATATTATGGAGAGTGCTAGATAAATGTTGTATGTAATAATAAAAATGATTATTTAATTAATCAATCAATCAACAGCACCAAAGGCCTAATAAAAAACATTTATTAAATATTATTTTAAGAGTGGGGTTATGTCCGAAATGTGTATTAGTGAGTGGGGCTTTGTCCGAGTGGGGTTTTGCCCGATGGGGTTATGTCCGGTCGAGTTTTGTCCAAGTGGGGTTTTGTCCTGGATTCTGATCGATTTTGTAGTCTGCGTTCCTTTTTGCCCCGGTCGGAAGTCGAGACCTGTTTGCCATCAAATCGGCAGCCGTGTTCTGTCTAGTTTTATTTCAAGTCAATACTCAAAACGGGTTTGAAACAAAAGCATCATAAAAAAACTGTCAAAAAATACTTTTGAAAATAACTACTGTAAAAAAAAGCAGTTCCAAAGTATATATTTGGCAACAGTTATTGACAAAAGTCACAAAGTAGAAGGTGTAATACTTCTTAAAAGCTATTTACCTTTGAACAAGTTAACTGTGTTTTCGACGTGGTGACAGCAAGCTAGCAAATTGCAAGTAAGTGAATTAACAAGTACAGGTGAATAAACTAAAATGATTGTTGTTTACTTAATTGAACATGAGAAGAATGCCTAAGATAACTTTAAAATCTATATGTGATACTACAAATTTAGTGTACACAAACATAGGCATCTGACCTACAAACATGACATCCCAAACTACCAGGATGTTTTTGACAGTTTTGACCATTGATCTAAAAGTCAATGCAAACGGGATATCTTTTCATCGGTATGTATAAGGAACACATTTAAAAACGGGGGGGGGGGGGGAAATTAAGCTTAACTGTTATTATATATAGCCTGTAAGACAACCCCATGCCTATCTCTGGCGTTTGATCCCAACTAAACTAGATCTAAAATTATAATGCACACATCACAATAAATGTCCGTATTCGTAGGTTCAAAACTCGAAGCGCAACCGCTTCAATGTTGCTTTTTCCCTTACAGGAAGTCAGAGCTGTCACTGAGTGCTCGGTCTAGTTTTCTTTTAGGTCAATGGTTTTGATGGTTTTCGATGTCAAAAAGCGAACCCTGAATATATCTGCAGACGGCTTTCTGATAACCCATGTGCGTTTGTTTATCTCGGGAAGATGTCTCGGAAGTGACGTTTAACGCATGCGCATTGGGAACTCCAAATAGGCTTATACCTGGCGATACAACATAATCAGCCACAAGTATAGCTTAATCTTCAGAACCCCATCCAGAAGAAAGTTGATCCAGAAGGCGCAGCAATAGAAGCAACAAAGAGAATTGCCTGCTTGAATGAAAGCCGAACATCAACCATCAACATCTACACCGACGCCAGTTCCCAAGATAACGGAACTACAGCCTGGGCCTGCTTCATCAAAGAAAAAGACGAAGAGCTAAGAGGCAGAATCCCAAACCACACCCCGATTACCTTAGCCGAGCTGCACGCAATCAAAGCAGCACTAATATGGATATCGAGACGGACTATCCACGAAAGAGTCATCATCCATTGGGACTCTATGGGAGCGCTAACCATCATCACCACAGCCAATTTCCACACCTACCCGGAAATCATCACAGAAATACACCACGGCATCAGCCCTCAAGCAGCGGGGAATCCAAGTAAACCCACTGGGTTCCTAGCCACATTAACCTTGAGGGCAACGACCGACCCGATAAACTAGCTAACGAAGCCACGAGCCTAGACGTCATCGAATATCCCGAAATACCCAGGCACATTCAACTATCTTGTTGACAGATTCATCTCCAATCGACTGGAATCGATCTACACAGACTACACATCGGCATCAAAGGATTGGTACCAGAAGACCATGTAGTTGGCCATAATATTTAACAACAGATTGGTCGATACCCAGCTCAGAAGACTGCGTTTCGGGGATACACAAGAAACTTCACCGGCCCGTCACCCGAAACACTATGCCGGCACTGTCAACAAGTGTAGATCCGGTACATTATCTGCTGAACTGCCCAGCCTACCCGAAGCACCGAAGATCACTTAAAGGTCATCTCCGCCCGGAAGACCACAAATTTCCCAGCCCGCCACCTAGCGGCTTGCTCATAAGGAAATCAACATTTCTACCAGACATCATAACTCCACTTCTCCAGAAAGATCCCTACACATACCAAGGACAGATCAGACTATGGACTAGTGGATAAGAGCTTGGGCCCCCGTACCCATAATCCGTGCTGTTCGGGAGGCCGGAGGTTCCCGGCCGCGACATTATAGTAGGAGGAGGTTTTAGTCCAACCAGGCAACTGGTAAGGTTTTTTCTCCTCCGAAATTGACTTCTATACTAAACTGAGGTTCCACCATGCCAAACATTGCATAGTACGCCATTCATCACAACAACAGTAGCCAACACCAGGTGGCTGTGCCCAATAGGCGACAGCCAGGGGTTCCTACCCCAAACTTCAACAAGACAAGACAAGCTTAATCTTCAATGATTGAACATTCAGACTACATACCGATAAAGAGACCTCAACCTTAAAGAGGCTATGAAATAAAGATTACGAAACTTAATATTCCTTGGCAAATCTCTAACTAAAGGGGCCATTAACTTAATAGATTTAGATCTAAAATCGGAAGACCTTGTATTAAGAGCTAGAGAAAAAATAATGCTGGCATTTACACCAGGTTTATTGTGATACGGTATTAATTTGTTGCTGGCAGCAGTTAATCTAACACATTTAATATACCTAACTTTTGAAACAGAGGCTTTCTCATCACATTTAGAAGCCGACTGTTTTTCACATGGTTGACTGCCCCAAAAACTTTACAATATTTTTAAAACGGTATACTGATCTAATGCATGATAACTGAAAAGTCAGAACTTCACCTCCGGCAAAAGATAAATGGAGATTTGTGAAGCCAGACGTAACACTCAAACTGCATAAAACAACGTCCCTTCAGTAGAAAACTTCGCGAAGCCGCCATGTAAACACAGCGCTGACCGGAAGTTTGTGTAAAACATGCGTGCATTTAGCTCAAATAAAAAGCAAAACTAAAGACATATATATATGTGTGTGTGTGTGTGTGTGTGTGTGTGTGTGTGTGTGTGTGTGTGTGTGTGTGTGTGTGTGTGTGTGTGTATGTATGTATGTATAATGCTTTCTAGAAATACAAATAACAATTTTAATGATTTATTATTATTATTATTATTATTATTATTATTATAATACCAAATTTATAAAGCGCTCTTTCCATGCTTGAATGAATGATTGTCAAAGCAACATTCTATCATTATAACTCGGTTCTATAACTATTATCGTCATTCTAAATGGAAATTGAAATCGTAAAAACGGGTGTCATATAATGAATAATCAGTTCTTTCTGTTTTCACTCTGGAAGTTCATCTTTCACTTCACCTCATTACCTTTAGAGGTCACTCGGCCCATAATCCTACCTTGTGTACAAAAGTGGCCATAAAACATTAACCATCACTCAACGAGTTCCACGGACAGAGTTGTGTACTGACGTCATCAAAATGTGCATGTTTTGGTAGAATTGTTCGTTTATGTGTGTATGACGTCACCTCTCTCTCTGCGTCCCAACACTGAGCATATCATTCTAATATGTTATATGATCAGTTAGCCACATGATGGACAGCGCAAAGTGATCCGTATAAACAGAAGCTTATTATTACAATGTTTATACGCCCAAAACATATATTTTATGTATACCTTACAAGATCTAAACGTTAGAGTGACTAATGATGATAATACAAGTCATTGTTATTAGAATTATTCAAAAAATATATCGGCCATCAAAGAATTGGTTTAACTTTTAAATCCTTTCTAAATGATTAAAATACAATTATTTCAAATATGCTGACGTCATCATATTTTCGTCATAATGCACTGTAAGCCATGTAAAGTAGAAACTTTGTCACACACACACATAGTTAATAGAAACTAATGTTTTACACAAATTAGAAATAAATTGGGCAATAATAACGTAGTTTAGTAAACGTTTTGTGTTTATTCCACAATAAAGGGGTCAAGTCTGGTGTTTTTGTTTTACTGACCAACCAAGAGTATATTCCAATAATAATTAAATTTTTGTAGACGTTTTCAAAAGATGAATCAATTGAGGACATTTAGATACACTTCTATAAAAAAAATCACACATTACACGTTTCTTACAAAGGGCTAAAGGCATATTGCATATCTTAAATGTGTGATCTTATGATAAATAAATTAGTCATGTTTTAATTTGATCATGTATGCATCTGTAGTTAATTTTGTCATTAACTTCTCGGCACTGTTGTGTATTTTTTTTGAAGGGGGTATTAACTATTTCAACGAAATAACATTGCAGTTTTTGCAAATCGGAGCAAGGTGTGTTGTTCTATGACCAGAAATACATCTTGTGATAAAGTAATGCAACGATGTGCACAGCAACAGGTTTTCTGGCTGTATCGGCTAAATTTAGTGCAGCTCCTTTTCAACAGTTTTTCTTCGCTTTTCCCATATTAGCTTATAATAAAAAGAGTTGAGAAAGCAATCAATTTCTAGACACATAAATATAACTACCACGGGCTATTTTATCGTTTCATTTGATAGCTTTGAAGAGAGTGGCAGTTGGGATATAAAGTTTGTATAGCGTTGCTTTGAAGAAAGATACAGCAACTGAAAAATAGCTGTAAATAGGTGCGGCTTAGGCAATAAACATAAATATTCTCACAACTGCCGTGATCTGACTTGATATTGTGTAAGTGATTCGCTTTTAGAGTTTAGTTGCATGGCCACCTAGCGGCTGGTGAGACAACACACATGTTCCAGGATAAAAAGTCGAAGGGATAAATTCAGTCCTCCGTTTGAATCGTCCAGAGTTTGAATTCACGCTTCGAGATTCTTTGTGGCAGTGCCTTATTCGACGTTGTCACATACACAAACACACACACACACATACTAACACGTTTTCGCTAAGATAAAAGTTCGACTTATGTAACTGGTAGAAAAAGAAAACCGTTATTTTGCCCCCGAAATCAAACGCGGTGCATTGGGTATCTGGGAAAATATTTCGATTTATGCGACATGATATATCTTCGTTGACCTAGATGGAGCGAACAAAAGAGACATCGCAACAATAAACGTTAGACTAATACAGCGACGAAAACTAAGTGCGGATACCGGAGGCTGTTACTTGTCTCGCGCACGACTTGCATAGCAATAACCGGCGTATGGACCCGAGGCATTTGACCTCATCACCCCCGCTGACTCAGACGGCCTCTAGCGAGAACATCTGAACTCGTGTCTTACCTCGTTAATGTATAGAACGTGAGTTGTAAATAAGATCCTGTTATTATTTGGCATCTACAGCCAGATGCAATTAAATCATGAATATAATAATAAGCCGGACTTCGTGGATTCATCGCGTCTGTCATAATTCTCCATCAGAAAGTCGCTTCTGCCGCGCAGATTCGAGGCAACTGTTGGCGATAACACAACAACAACCAGATGAAACATGGAGTCATATCAATAAAGAAGAAAACGCCATAACGGCAATATGTTGTTGGTTTTATTTTATTTTTAAACATCGACAACGCCGAAACATGACCCAAATAATGTTCACAATTTACAGCATCTCTGTTCGAAATGAATAAAGCTAATGTCACAGAACATGTGGTTCTACACAAGGTGGCCAACACACACACACGTATATGTGTGTGTGTGTGTGCGTGTGTGTGTGTGTATGTGTGTGTGTGTTTATGACCGCTTGTGTTTATGTACCAAAGTTCTGGCTGATGAACAAAATAATGTGTACTTAAACTGTTTGTCATCAGACCTTCAGTATATTTTGGTGGCCCTTCACTGTCCAGGTTCATCAGATGCATATTCCTACGCATTTCGGGTCATCGCGGTTCGTCGCCGATGAAGTAACGATTTGTGTCGTGTTTCGTACCAACCTGACCAGGCGATGTTTCACCTCCTGTCGTCCGCCTGTCACACGCAAGCAAATGATGCATATAGTACCTAAAACATTTCATTAGCGGGTTGATCGCGTCCACTCCGTACTGAGGCACGAATATCCCGACGAGAATCCCATTTGGACGGTCGTCCGTTCCAACCAAACGGCGTTTCCAGATGCTCAGATATTAACCGGTCAACGGGCCTTCCCGCACGGGCGTCGGCGCTGCTCTGTTCGGCCGAGTCCACTTCTCAATCCTTCGCAAGCCGAGTCTGTCTGATCTGAGGGCGCACATCCTTCGTAAGTCATCCGAAGGCTCCGACCTCTCCAACCATCGTATTTCGTGCATTGTTTTCTCCCTCTGTCTCCTGAAGAGTGCCCTTCTATTATCCAATTCGGCCATCAGGTTAGTTATACGCTGTCTCTGTTCCTCTATTCTCTGTTTCTCCATCAGATATCTGTCCCGTTTACGTTCCATCTGCTGCATCTTACAGCGTAGTCCGGCGTACTCGATGTAGCGTTGTTGTTCTTGATATTTGATGATCCGATTACATTGCTTCTGGAGGGCGACGTGCGCCATGAATAGCTTCTTCGGAGTCGAGGTGCTGCGGCGGACCGTGTCTTTGTTGCGCAGCGTCTCGTAAAATACCGATCTCGACGTGTCGTCCATGGCTGATGAAGTTGTTGATGATGTGATGTCGTTGATGCTGATGAGATTGGATGGTGAAAGCTAGCGGCGATTATCACGACAGCGACAATTCTGCGGATCTTCCGCGGTACCGATCCGCTCTAAGATGTCCTAAGTCCCGCTGTTAACCCGTAGTTGGTGAAGCGCTCGGTGTAGACGACGAATGGATTAAGGACACTTCAACGCCAAGCCAATGACAGATGATGATGGCCTTTAACTCGTTGACAGTTTGGGTATATTTCACATAGACGGCAGATATTTATGGCTGGAGTAAACCGAATAGACAAGCCATTCTTCGGTTCACATGCCGGCAGTGGGTGTCTTGTTCGACATTTCTGTTTACCTCGGCGACTAAACGGCGGCTTCTTGACTAAAACTGTTCGATTTCGGTATCCGATGACATGGCTATTGATCAGTAAGAGGAGAGATCTAGAGCTCTAAGGCCAAACAATCCACTTACCATTTATCATGGAGTCGGTGATTTCTAAGAACATGTCAGCGGTACTGGCTTATACGCCAAAATGGACAAATATTGGCGGTAGACTAACGTGCACTGCTCCGAATTGGACAATTCGTGGTATAGCTCCAAGTATAAACGTCGTCAAAAAACGTGTAATCAGGATATGATTGATGTTCGCCATTATTTGATGTTCTGTCTATAATGACGCCCAAATATCTCGGACTCAGCGTTTACAAATTGTGTGTTGTCCTTATGTCATTCGTGTTTGTTTTAAGTTGGGGGGGGGATGGGGTGATCAAAGGTGCACTATATAAGGAATAATATCATGGTACATGGCACTAGCGATACAACGAATCAGTACCAATATCGCCAGATAAGTGATCCTGGGTTAAAATTTGCCTCGATAAAATATTGTTAACTTGTTAGAAATAACTCCCTTTACTAGGAATGTAAAATTATTTACCGGAATAAAGTAGTGTTTAGTGTAATAACATGTATTTCTATATACTGGAAGGGTCTTTACATTGTAAATTTATTTCGTTCTGTTAATTTCGTTTACATCTTTAATAAAACGTGTAACCATTCTTTATGAGAATGTCGGTTCCAGAGTCCCGTATAAGGCGTACTACATACATTATGGGTCATATACTAACAACGCAAACATATTCGTTAAGGAATTGCATGCGTTTCCGTGTGTGTTTGCATGAATATATTACAGCTGCCGCCTTTGCCACATACATGTATGCGCGACTATATGATAACATGTCGGCTGCATCATTAATTCACTTCATATCCTCAAGCTCGAAAATACTACTGCAAAATGTATCTAGCTTCACTTTCCATGCTTTTAAATTACACTCAACTTTCACGGGGTTTTAATATTGCACTGATTTGTACGTATGCGTGTATGGTTCTACTTGTATTGTTTTGTATTATGGCCTTCTGTGCTTTATTGAATAAACGATTATTATACAAACTAATTACAATTAATGGCTACAAAATAGCCATGGGAATATAGTTGCATTGATTGTACATAAATTTGACAAGCAACTTGGATTTGTATTTTGCACTACTCGCAATTTTAAACCTCTCCATATACTGCATCCCTGCTGTAAAAATACACTAGCTTTAGATATCCTCGTTAATATGCACCAAGAATGTTTGAATACCATCGACTGAAATCCATGTGACATTTTTTACAACAAAGGCTTCCATAGTTAATGTCAGATGACAAAATATTTTATTCACTTTTTGAGCGAAACTTTTATTACACATTTAGTTACTATAATAAATTAATTTTCAGTTTCCATTAAATATAGATTAGTTTGTGTAGATAAAATGTAATGGTTTATTAGCTCTACTGTTTCGTTTTGGTATTTCTCTTATTTATATATTCCCGGTTTAGTTCAGAACACGGGACAACCCAGACAGCCATTGAACACTTGACAAAATGCTGCCCTGATCGTCTGCCCTTTCAAGAACCATTTGTCATGTTAAGCTGCTCATTGTTAGTGACCTCAAAATAATTTACTCAAACCCAAGGCAAAAACGGTCTTGCCCTTAAAAGTTTTAGTTCTTGTCCTGTGTAGCCAGTGTTAAAATGATGCACATTCACAGCACAATCAACTGTAACACACACACACACACAGAGAAAAATACAACAAGAAGAATTTGATAAACCAATTCATTTGTTTTTGGAAATGATCAATATTTCCAGCTAACCAGAAACATCTACAATCGAGATGTTCATATTATTCTTTCCTAAATCCCAAAATTCTGGTTGCACTTTTTGTTTTAAATATTAATACACGTTATGTAAAACTTGCATAAGCTCATAAAATGAAAACTGATGTCATTGATTTACAAGTGATTATCAAAAATGAGGTATTGTGCGCCAGGTGCATACACATATATTACAAGTGATAGCCGGGATAGACAACCCTGCAATTAAATTGGTTACCTCAGAACAGCTCACGTGCCTGCAATATCACCTGTACTTGGCAAAGGACCATAACCAATAACACAGAATTATTCCACCAGATGAAGACAATTTTCTAGTGGCTCAAGAATGCATGTTGTTTTCAAAGCAGTGGTTAAACAAAACTGTATATGATTTATGCCATATTCATTTTTCTATGGCTTACAAAAATGAAACAAAATAAAAGCAGATCTAATGTGTCACCGAGGATCAGAATTTCAATTTTATACAAAACATTACGCATGAAGTCCTCATTGCACAATGATATGTTTAAGATAACGATGAAAACTTCACAAATGACATATAATTCATAATAAAGAGCTCACTCTGAAATGAGCTCCAGCAACAATCAGCATTACCGAGGACTCGCACACTGAAAAATACACGACTCGCTCCAACACGAGCAAAATGGTGACCTAGTACTAACAGCCAGTCACATCTGATCAATTTAAAACAATTTTATAAAAAACTAAGAATATAGGTCATGATGGGGGACCTGAGTACAGGTATTGGATGCTAGAAGGGGTCTGGTTATTTATACTGAAATTTGATGCGGCTCTACCAAAACGGTACTGCGATGCTAAATCTAATCTGATTTAGATAACTTCAGATCAACTTGTGTGATTAAACGAGTTGTGTTAAGTAGTCGATATTATAAGCAACAAGATGATACACAGAATATGTGAGATGTGATTATGCTAACTTTGAACAAATTTCCATTTCTGATCACATAACAAGGATTATGTCTGCGAAACAGATACTCCCAAGTGTTTTATTATGTTACTCATGGTCAGGGAGAAATAATTCCACCCTGTTTTAATGTGTTGAAATTATTTCATAAAGTTGTGATTTTGCAATTTTATGTAACACAGAAACATGAAAAAAAATCAAATGTCTATAATGAGAAGAAAAAATTAACATAGGAAATAACAGAACACGAAGGTTACTTCTGGAGAACTTGAGAAGACAATACACAGTATATCAATTTGATAATAAATAAATTGCAGAACATGCTGTATTGTGTGTAGGCATCTTGTACAAAAGTTGTAACAATATTTACAAAATGTTATAAAACCTGTACATAATTACATCGTTTGATCACCTAATCTACATAATTATATACAGCATGCATGTGATAGATTTTCATCCATAACAAAATTATACTCTACAATAAACCTGTTAAAATATACATGTATAATTTAGAGTAAAATATGTTAATCATGGAATAATTATGTGATATTACGTATAACATTCAAATCACCAACTAAACAAGAGTAATAAATAAAATCAAGCGGCATACAATTAATGACATAAGGGCATTATGGTAACAGTGGTCACAAACTGTGAAAATAACCATCAAACACGAGGCAGACACCATGAACTACCACCAACAGAAGAGCGACTATCAACAGTGACCAATAACACAAGGCGACAATAACGAAAATGCACAATGAATGCAGTTTAGCATAACAGTTCAATGTCTACTTGATACATCAAAGTAATTCATTTCGAAATCCAGTCCTCAGACAATCAGCTGTTCCGGCTACACTGAATATTGCCAATTAGTTATCATTAGCACAGAGAGGGTTGCCCGCAGAGAAAATTAATGCTAGAAGGAGCCTGATGTATTAATAAGACAACCACCACAACGACAACAACAACAACAACAACAGCTACAACAACTGATCTGATTATGTGTTGATATGTGATGCATTGTGTCTTTGGAGATGGAGGATGATGACGGAGTTCATCACTCTGTTTCAAATAGCAAATTTCTTTGCGCTCCTGCATGGCATCACCACACACACACACACACAGAGATGATGATACCATGACACGGAGTGGCACCTTCTTGGACTGAGCAAAAACACAATCATCACCTGCACGAAATGAAAACAGTCACGAAATCACCTGACTTGCCAAGTGTTTCACATCTGGAACCTGACCTTGGTGCTACATGTCTCAACATAGACATCCATCACATTGCATAGTTCTTGTAATGAATAGCAACAAAAATTAATTAGAAACCTTCAATCACAGAATGAAGATGGTACAGGATACATTCACTAAGCAGACAGTAACTAATTAGCACACACACATACAAACACACACACACACACACACCGCTTCATTATCCAGACACTGCACTGCAGCCGATATATTTTACAGAGAATCCAAACGTGTACCATGTAAATTTCAACAATGAGAAATAAATAAAACCTGAACAATCTAGGCTATAGCAACACCAGTCAACTAGCTGCTGTCTACATCATTCAACTAACAGACAGAAAAAAGTGCATAGTTCTCCCTCTCTTCACAGCGACAACAGGGAGAGAGTAGGAGTGTAAATATAAGAAAGACACAAAACGTTTCTCTGATTACTAACTAATTCTATCAGTCAATTAGTTAACACAGCCCATAACTGAACTTTAATGTTATCCACAGCACATCAGCTCTTCTCAATATTATTAAATCACATTCTTTTAAAGAATGTGATCACATTAATACATTTTGCTCAAGTCTTCTATAATAGTATATTAAATTATGAAAGACTTCTATTATATATGTATATATATATATATATACACGATACAAACGTTTTCCTTACATGAAGAAACTGAGGTATTTAAGTCTGTTACTGTTACGTTTTTATTGTAGTAGACACGAATTCAACTTCTTTCAGGTACAGCATTGCTTTAGGATAGTTCATCCATCAATTCATCCACCAATGGCCACGTTAGTTATCTACAACAAACGTCAGCTAGCACAGCACAAGGTTGATTGTGAACAGCTGGTTGTAAAATTTAGAAGGGTCACTCACCAAAGACATCAACATAATGACCACTAGATTATACAGATCAGCTATCTTGTGCAGTTAACGGGACTGCTTGCTGTCTGACTGTTTATCTGATAATGCATCAGTAAAGTGGTTGCTGATAGAGATATACCGGTTACAAGTATAACACAGATTCAGATATAAACAAAAAGAGATAATAATAATAATAATATGGCTAACACCATACCATCAGAACACTGTGAGCCTCAGAATGTTGTCTCAGAACAACAACAAACTGGATACATCGGACCCATTCCGCTGTTGGTTTATGTGGTCAGTCAATTGACACGCTAACAAAAACCAAAACAAAAATAGAAGAAAAAACTACCTGAAAACAAATGCATAACGTAGCAATCTGATATGACACAGATATAACAAACAGTACACGTTACGTGCATCTAAAGTGTACTACCAGTCTGAATACAGGCCCGCTATATATCACAATCATTGTTTTTGCACATGCGCGCACACACACACACACGCACACACACACACCAGCACCATCCATGCTCTACAACAGTCAATGTACACTCTTAACCTATTTTTATTGCCTAACTTTGGTAACCTTCAATAGAGATTCCAGTGAATAAACAACATCTGCTCTCACATCAGAGAGGAATGTTCTGCTCATCACCAGATGTCTGACGACTACTGTTCAGGTGCATTAATTCTGAAATGAAACCATTTCTCAAATGCACCTACTCATCTCCAAATAACAACCGACAGAAACATAATTCCACATGGACATAACCATCTAATGAAAAAGACACAGACTAGTATTAGACATCAAACAAGGTTATGTCCATCTAACACACAATAAAAACACAGATGCTAGTTAATTAGCACCTCGGAGAGTCACCTGAATCCGTAGTTCTCATATCACCTACTGCACCCAATGCCCTTCCTCTTGTCCACACACTGGACTTGGCCATGACAGAAATGTACAAGCAAACAAATGGCCAAGTCCAACCCGAAAAGCTAATAAGGGCTGGTTGGGCATCGAGGAACCCGAAAATGATCAGCATCACAATTTCATATTTTTGTAATGTAAGAAAAGTTTGACTGCAGGCTACATCAGCAACATGTTAAAAACAGGCTACACTTTACACGTGAAAGATGATTACATACTTGTACATGTTACAGCATCTATTCAAGTATACACGTCAATTGCATGGAGATTTAGTTCAAAGGCCCACCCCCTGAGTATTTCCTAGGATGCTGCTTCACTTTTGTCTGGCGTCGAGGCTTCAGTGTGAGCATCTGCAGTAGAAGAGGTGGAGCTATGACTAAGATTGGCAGGATTCGATGAAGTCTCCATTGCTTCTGTACAAGGGATAATATGAAGGAATCGTTCTGGAAATAGAACACAGAAAACCATTAATTGGCAGTTGAAAAGGAGACTGAAACTACCAAAAATAAACATCAACAGATATAGCATTGATATAATCTCATATAATCTATTCATGCATATTTGACACAACCTAATGATTTGGTTTTCACCCAACCCCATACCGAAAGTTTAAAGATTAGTAATTCATCGTGGAGAAGCATCACAAGATCAGTAAGCTTGAAGTACCTTCTTGGAGTATGTTGTCATCGGAGTTGGTTCCAGGTAGGTTGACCATGTTGACCATCATATTGTAGTCCACGTTCTCGTCCAGTGGGATGAAAGGGGTTGTCCATCGTGGGATGGGTGTGGAGCGAGGGGTGGTACGTGGGGTGACTACCGGCGAGGCTAGCAGGCTGAATGTGGTAGGGCTGATCACCCCACTGATGGCATTCATGTTCACTGGACTCAGGCTGGGGTAGGTGAACATCTGTAAGAGTAGATGATGCTTAATTAATTATGCACAATACCATGTCTTATAAGATTGAACCTTTTTATTCCAGTAAGTAACCCAAATATGGAACCAATGTATTTCCTGAAATCTTTTCACATAGATCAAAGAATACAACAAATACACACATTCACTGAACAAGACATCAGAAAAGACCTAAATTAACTTCTTTGGCTGTTCAAATATTTTTCTATTTAAACATTTTACAAGAATACATATTAACAGTGTTATGAGAGTAATCTTTAGTGAAAACAATAAATGAATTATACATACATCAATCATTATTTCTAATAAAACAGTTTGTAATATTGAGAAATATACTGGCTAGTTCTTTAACTTCTTGCCTTTCTGACATAACAACAAATTCTTGTTTTTGTCAAATGGTGGACATAATAGATGTGGCTGTTGTGAACACAACAGTAAATTACAGATGGTGTGTGCACCATCCACATATTGTACCTATGCTGTAAGTCACTGAGTGCAACCACATAGCCGGCAAATGCTGTGACACATTTAATGCATACATGATTTTTGTTTGCTTCAGGTGCATTCACATCATCTGTGTTACTTCTAACTGCTATAGTCAAGCAATTTGTCTATGTCATATTTTGTCAAAATGGTCACCATTCATCAACCATTGCAAGCTAAGCCAAATTAATAAAATAGTGATCCAACGTCCTGCAGGCTCGTTGCAAATCATCGAGTGATGTACCCAGAATCCCATGCAGAGGCAAGAAGTGAGCAGAAAGAGTGGATTTAGTGAGCCAGACAGTGCTGCCCCATGGTGAGTGAGGTGGGTACTGACCTGTGGCGGCTGTGGGTGAATGTGAGCGAAGGCATGCTCCGGGCGACCTTGAAGCACGGCGAACGGACTGGACATTATTGCCCGGTTTGCGGGCGGTGTGGTGGGAGAGCTCGACGATGACGTGGTGGCCATGCTGCTCGCCGCCACAATGCCGCTGACATTGGTTGTGCCGCCGCTTGTTGCTTGTACGGGGAAAAGGTAAAAACAGGTAAATCAAGAGTGGAATGAAAAGGCAAAATAATAAAAAGGAAACAGAGAGTGCAGGGCCAAGCTTCTGCTTGCTCTAAATGATGATATCCCAGTGAATAACTGTGCACTGAATTAAGCAGATGATTAACATCGAATAAATATAAAATTTACAAAAGGCAAATTTTAAGATCAGAACTTGAAACCATTTTAACAAGAAAACTGTATGATACAAGCAAATCTTTCCATTATTAGCCTTGAATTTAATCTTTACTATTTTAGAAAGTACTACAATAGCTTCATTTTTGAATCACATATGCAAAATTAAAAGGAAATCAAGGAGACAACACATGACACAAGCAGTGAACTATTTTGACCCTGGAGATAAGACAACAGCATACAGATCTCACAAGCATTATAACAGTAGGATAAATATATAAATATATATATATATATATATATATATATATATATATATGTGTATGTATGTATGTATGTGTAAATAATGTGTATGTGTGTGTGTCAGTTCGTGCTATATACAATGTGGCAAGAAGTGAACAGGCACAAGTAGGCAGCCTTGGTGATTAGTCTTCATGTATAGATTGTACAGATAAATATCATAAACATCAGCCTCATATCTGCAAATATACTATGGCAAGTAAACTCATACATTTAGTCATCATGTTTGACACATAATGGTAATTATTTATAAATCAAGAGCAAGTTTCCATTAAAAAATTACCAAGAACTTAACAACTAAGGGTATGTATGTAAGTATGATGCATATTTGCATGCATGCATGCAACTATATATATATATATATATATATATATATATATATATATATATAAAATTGTCATCATGCAGGTGTTGATTAAGCATAGCCTCCTACACCATCTTTATTACCCATACCACCAAATTAATCAAGAAAAATAAATCAACTTGATCATATTGTGTGAAGGGACATTAAATGTCAACTCAGGCTGATGATGATAAAAAAACTCACTTATGGTGGATGAAGCATTATTGCTTATAATTGTTGTCTGTCCATCTGAGGTCCTGAGTAGTGCCACGGGTCTTGCCAGCGGCGGTGGTGGTGGTGGTGGTAACATCCCTGGCGCATAAAACTGGGTCAGCTTAGATGGACTCTTCATGGTTGGGGTGGAAGGATTCGACTGGAAAAGAACATCGAGGTGAGCTGTGATGGACTGGATACTTTACAAAGCTTAAAAAGGGTATCTGTACCAAGATAAGATCAGTGGATAACATGCTGTAATATCAGATGTTGACATGTTTACAGACACTGAATAGATTGCTATGTCAACATGCTGTGTTGTGTATACAACAGCTTGATATACAATATACACAGGGTACCACTTATTTAACATAAAAACCTCATCAGTGTGTGTGTGTGTGTGTGTGTGTGTGTGTGTGTGTGTGTGTGTGTGTGTGTGTGTGTGTGTGTGTGTAGATTTCTATATAACTCACTCACTAGATTTCACCAAATACAAACAACATATATCCTAGCCAGAAAGGACAAAAATCAACCTTTCTGAAGACACTTCTAACTATCATAACACAAAGACTTACTTAGTAAGCATGAAATTCAGCCATTATTCACAGATGAATTCAACTCTTAAAAGCAAACACAAACAAAGCACAGTTTACAGAGGACATGCCCTAAGGACACATACACACACATACACACACACAGAGAGAGAGAGAGAGAGAGAGAGAGAGAGAGAGAGAGAGAGAGAGAGAATACAGAATTTGGGACATCTAATTGTTTTTGTACATTTAGCCCAATAAAATGAAGAATTACATCAAGGCTAAAGGTCATCAGAACAAAATTCCCATACAAAAACCTCTCTCTCTCTCTCTCTGTGTATGTGTGTGTGTGTGTGCATAATGTGAATATGTAAATACTGAACAGTCAAACAATCTATAACCTGGTGGAAACAACTAGCTGGTAAAAGCAAACCATTTACAACAAATATGTGGCATAATATTAACATATATTTAGCAAAACAAGCTTATGGCTTATTAATAACTCGGCCATCTATCAATGTTTTTCAGTAACAATATACCTAAACTTGAATATTTATATTTTCTCAATGTTCAGGAGAAACAGTTTGATAACATACAGTCATTTACCATACTTTATAAATATTTTGATAACTGTCACATTGTACTAAATAGGACCTGGAAATATTTCATCTGGAGGCGAGTCTGGTATAGATTTGACTTCACTTACTGCTTATGACAAACAGAATAAAGCAATCCTGACAATGACATCTCCAGTTACCAACATTCTGTATGATATTACTTGACTCCATCCTAATATGTCAAGTTAGCTTAAATATTGAAACATGACATAACCACCTCAACAGGACACACAACATCAATACAACAGCCTATAAGCTTCCATAAATACAAGGGTGCTAACAACAATCACATTACTGCCAAAGCATAATAACAACGCTTACATGATAAGAGCTAGGCTTTTTTTTCATTTTCTTTTCATAAACACAATAACTGTCAATGGTCAATATATTTTGAGATTTTTCATGAATGTAAATAAATATTAAAAAGTAATTTTTCAGTCTATCATCACAGCTGTCTAGGGAGACATCAATTAATACAGAATATGTTTAAGCGATGCTGAGATTTACTGAGACAATACAAGCAATCTATATCTGGTGTGTTGACATATTTGTGTTCTTATAAACATCTAATCTTGAGCTGGCTGATTACTTCTCTGCAGAACATTGCCTATTATTTATTAGCTCTAGGTGCATAGAAAAAATTAAATCAAAATACTAACTATTATTATAGCTATCCATTTAGCATATATATATATATATATATATATATATATATGTTGGACTGGTGATATTCATCCGCCAGAAATAGTGCATGTTTCTCAGATGAAAGTAGCAAATATATGGACTAATAAATGAACGTTCATGGGTGCATGTTTAACTCCTGTAAGAGCCTCCAACTTCTCTTTAACAGTGTATGAGTTTTGGTTTTGGCATTTTGAAGTAGCGTTGTGCACAAAGAATAGTATTTGAGAAATGATACAATATGATCAAAAAAGGTCTTTTACACGCAAAATATTATTCTAATTGCATTAAATAAAACATTTGATTGGTTGGTCAGTGGCTGATTTCACGCCATTTCACGTAAAAATGCCTTGTTGTGGAATCCACCGATTGGGCTCCAAAGTTTAACTGTTTTATATCCAATTTCATATTACAGCGGGTTGTGGTATAACGGGGGACCTACTGTATACGTTTCTAGGACTGCGGTGCAAGTCCTGCTGAACTCTGTAGTAAGTCCAGGATGACACTGGTAAATGGTGGGAAAACAGTGAAATCAAGAGCTATAAATTTCAGCTATAACCAGAATAGTATAGAAGTCAATATATCATATCATGTGAAGTAGCAACATGTCCATGATCTTAATATAATATCCATGAATTTATCTTTAAACTGTCATGATCCTAGACCAGCTGATAATGGAATACTTTATTACTCGTATAAAGACAGGTGTCTGTCAAAATTATTTCTCACGAAAACACCACCAGTAATTTGGGCTACTTTCATTTACAGCTCCTTTTCACCCAAAAAGCCATTTCACTAAACTTACATAAATAAACAGTTCATGGGGGGGGGGAAGTTGAAGATTAGATGTCACAATTCACAGAAAAAAAGGCCAGGAAAAGAAGACACAGTAAATTTTATTATATATATATATATATATATATAATCCAGATTCACAATGGCTATTGGTAGTTTATGTCTTTAATAGATCTGTGACAGGGTTCATACACTTCAGCAACTATAAAATTCCATCCCATGTCTTCACAATAAAATTTCCATGCTAATTAAATATCAACTTACACTGACCATGATAGATGCAGCATGCACATTGACATAGCATTGCTTAATTATACATCCATTCATTGAACCCAGGACAGCAGTGGTGAATTCAGTTGGATTAAAATATAATCCATGCTTTTAAGGCCTTATTTTTAAACTAATAATACTCAATGCTACTCAAGGATTTCCATGCTGTTATAACTGCACTATTTTTAAAGCTTACACCCTTTAAATAATTACTCATAGATGCTTAAATTCAGACAACAATATATATGTGTGTGTGTGTGTGTGTGTGTGCGTGTGCATGTGCACACATGTATGGCTATAAAACAGAAAATGCTAATTCTCTTACATTCTGTTGACTGTTTTGAGCCTCCTGACACACTAAAGTAACAAAGTCAGAGAATGTGTCTCCGCCTCCATACTTTAGAGTAGCACCTCCATTGTCTGAGCTTACTACAGCTGGATTAAGAGCCTGAAGGTTTGTTGTAGTGCCGTGTAATCCTGACAGAAAACAAAATTGTAATTATACTGAACATTCCTGAAGTGCAAATTATTACATTATAAATATCATCATAATGATAGAAATGTGTGTGTGTGTGTGTGTGTGTGTGTGTGCATGTACAAGTGCATGTGTGAAGCTGAAAAAACTATCTATAAGAAATTTAAACACATATTTGCTTAACGCAGAGACACATGCATATATTTTTATTCTCGTGGTATATAAATGTCACACACTTAAAAATTGGATGTCTGTGGAAACAGGATATATGAAAATAAAGTATGTAAACAATAAGCATACATGTGATTCTTAAGATGAGTAACATCCACAGTAGATACTTTAACAGCTGATTGTTTTTGTCATATATCACTTATGTATAAATCATAGACAGTTAACAAACTGCTGTTTTCTTAGTTTTGATGAATCCAACTGTAAAAGTGAGTAGACAACTAAGTTATATGAAAGAGTAACACCACTACCTGAACTGCTATCCAGGGGTGAGTGTGACGCTGAAGGTACATTAGACTGTACGATGCCATCCTGGTGCGAACTGAGCGGCCGTGGTGGTGTCGGCACGTGACTCCGTACTACTGAAGCGACATCTTGTGACTGTGAAGTACCACTGACTGGCGTGAAGCTGCTGTTCACATTGTCAGTACGCAGAATGTGAGGAGAGTGCATTGCAGGACTGTGTGACATACCACCTACTGTGTGATCAAAAGTGAAACGTACAATACAAAGAACACCATAAATAAAACACAACAACAACACCACAATTGCAGTAGCAACACATATAACACAATAACAAACAGTAATACATGTAAATACACCAAAATGCAAGTCATCACATACCATGGTCCATGGGATTATGTTGTATGGGATCGCCCTGCCATCCCGACGACTGGCTACTAAGACTGTTTGTGCTGGGAGACTTTCCATAATAACTATGGGGCGGAGCCTGATTTGTGGACAATGCCTGATTAGATAATGCCTCCTGACCTTCCTCACCGGTGCCACTCTCCACCTCATCTGACGATATGGAACTCATTGGCTGTCGCTTGATTCGCTTATGTGGATTTGATGGACTCAAGGAAGACTGCTGTTCAGCGCCACCATTCTGCATCGTCTGAGGCATGATGACCAACGTTGGCTGGTTGGCGTTATTAGGGTCACCTCCAGCCATCATCTGACTTTGTTGATTCGCACAAGAGTTATAATTATAACCCAACTGTTCTACTTTAAAAACCATAGGCGTTTCCGCTGCATTATTTGGCTGGGTTATGGAAGCTGTGAAACAACAACAAAGAAAAACCCTGATTACTTGCATTTTAAGAAAACGCCATCACATATGAATAAAAATTAGTTTCCTTGCAATCAAGGTTTACAATATCATGCTGCAGCTTTAAAATGTGTTTGAAATAAAAACCAATTAATAGCTAAAAGGCAGTCAGTATCATTTCTATTTAATTTAGGCTCTTATTTCACCTCAGACTCGTAATATTGACAAGGCTCTCTTCCCTGTCCATCTGCCATATGTGCCTCAAACATCATAATATTGCAGTGCTCTAATAATAATACTGACCTACAGGTAAAAGTCTGATTAAGTTCCATGAAATCAAACACCCAACTTTCTAATTCCTTCTAATCAATCAGCTAGCCCCTGTACTTGCAGACCAATCATCCACTATACAATGTGTCTGATAATTAATCACCCTGTAAACTATGTACCTGCTACTGAATCACCTAGTACGCCCTGTATACATGGATCAATCATCAAGCGCACCCAGTAAAAGATGATGAATCATCAAATACATGCTGCCCCTTTCTAATCATTATAATTGTAGTTGGTCATCATAAATGTTATAAATGTTTAATCACAAATGGATTAAAACAACTCATATTTGCATCATATTTGACTGATATAACAAAAAACCTAAAGCTATTATTAGAAATAAACACAGAGCTACAATCAAACACAGTTACTGAGCTAAGATCAAACAACTAACACAGGGAATCATTGACTTCAAGTGATTGTGCCACATTATTGCTGTAGAGATCAACCAATTAGTTTTCCTGTGATAATGTTATAAGCACGGAATGATCTAACATATATTTAACAATATAATTAGCTCTATTTTAAGCTTAAAATAAGTATTATTGATCAGGATAACATATCTGAATTTTACAATCAAGTCCATATAAAATGGGAGCCTTTAAGATAATTTTAACTTAAATTTCATATTGTTCAGTAAATATGATGATTGATCTCATTATATCACCATAATTACAAATAAATGTGCAATTGAATAATTTAATTATAACTATTACCATTATGATTTTGTATAACTGTAACTGACATTCATTCTTGTCTCACCATAATTACAACTAACATTTACATTAACAAAAAAAATTTAATTTCTGCAATAAATAAATCACAAAGTTAACTGAAATTTGTAACAAACCATTAAGTCTTGTTCTGATCAACCACACAGTCATCTTTTTCCCAACTTTTATGTTGTTTCTGACTGATCTTTTATAGCCTTGCACCTTTCTACTTTCATGTACCCAAAGCCACCTTGTTTCCACACTGTTACAGTCAGCTGACAAAACTGACCTAACCCCATACCAGTCTAATACACATCACTAAAAGTTTTTTTTATTAATGCATCATGGAAAATATTAATAATTTTAAGGCCTGTTAACGCTAGACAATATCCATAATATGTATGCCTGAATTATGTTTCACGTTCTGATGATGCATTGTGTTTTATTAATTTTATTTTTAAAAGCCCATGTTGTAAAACTCACTAAAATACTGATTAATTTTGTTATGTACTGATATGGAAATTTAAATAGAGCTGAGAACAATGGAACTTGTGGCAAAGGGGTGAAATAAACAGAAAACAATAGCACGTTATTACAGACAATTCAGATGTTCGACAGCTGTTAAAATGTTTACTACCTCATGGTCCAATGTAAATGGTAGAATATATATGATTTATGAACAATAAAAGACCAATTATGGTGAGCCCGTTAAACTTTCATACAAATGATTTTTCTCCACAATGTTACAGAAGGAGACAGCCAACAGATAGTAACTCACCAGAATAATGTCACAGTTATCTGAATAGATGGCTTACTACAAACTGTCCTCCTTCATAAAAGACAAAGCACCAGTCTAGATTTGTCTAAACGATTGATTCTCATTCCCTCTCCTCAGCCACTCACTTACTTATTCAGTCAGGGAGGGGGGAGTCTTTTACCCAGACAGCCATCTGGCAAGATTTTATCAACCATATATTATGCTATCTATTCTGAGTTCTAAATCTATTCAAATTTAGTCCCGGTGATGAAGCAGCATTCAATTATAGACCATCCCCCATTTGAGGTATCCATCAACTTCCACCATCTTTTGGTATTATTATACACAACAAAAACTAGTGATATGTAATTTAGTATTTACTCTTCACTAACAACTTGTTTGGGGTAAAAGTGTTTTCAAAAAGTTATAGGAGAATTAATCAAGGTGGTCACAGCAGCTTAATATTTATTATAAATAAAGCTTAATTAATAAACTAAAACATAACACATTAAGGCTGACTTATATAATACAACTGATCAAAGTTTATATTCTATTCTCTGACTGAGATGAGACTATTTCAGTATCTAACTCTTGATATAAAGAACAATCAACAACATGAAATAATCAAATTATATATAATAGCTTCTTTCATCATTAATAATAAAGGGTCTGTGTGTGTGTCTGTGTGTGTGTCTGTGCATGCGTGCGTGATGGCAGTATGATCTTTAGAACACAAAGGAACAATAAACTAGATCACGCTACTTGATGCTATAATCATTATCAGTAACATTGCCATGTTAACAGAACGAATATTAACACTGTATAGAGCTAGAGATTTATCGTATGTCCAATGCCTTTAACGAAATGAAGAGAAAATAAATTATAAATACCAAGTGACCAACGATACAAGTTAGCAGATACCGTAACGGCTCTCTTATAAATATTACTTGAACGATGATAAAGTATTCACATAAAAACAACAACAACAATGGATCAGTGTACTTTGCTCAGGTATTCAGAAAGAGTTAATATGGGAAAGAGAACCACTTTTCCAATACTTCAATGCTAACTGACAGGAAAGAGAAATATATCTGCTACAATGCAGTAACAAAGAATCTAATGTGCCAGAATTAGATTACTTCAACAGTCAATCAGCAACAAACATTTAAAACCTCATTCCATAGACACTTTAAGATGTAGTACGATTAATTGCCCTGATATGATAGCTATATCATTAAGGTACAATTAATTACAAAGTGGTACACCTTATCAAATGCTCACTACTAGGCTAAACAAACGTCAGTAGATGCAATGATTTTGCTTGATGTGATATACTCACGCCGTGTAACTCTGAGTAGTTCCTGGGCTGAGTACACACCTGTCGCTACAATACTATTATGACCAGATACCCCAGAATTGATGTTCCCGGGAACTGCAAAGATATAAAAAACTGAAATCGACATGGAACTAATGGAAATCAATCTACTCTATTTCTACACAGACTAAAAGATATACTGTTCGTTGGTGTGTATGTGTGTGTATGTGTGTGCGACAGCGTGCGCACGCGTATGTGAGAGAGAAAGAGAAAGCACTCTGTATGGAATAAGAATTTAAAAGAGACCTTGAGTAGTTCTGAATAAATTTTTCACTTCTTTAACATTAGGACTGTATGTATATTTTCCCCATTAACACACACGCGCGCGCGCACACACACACGCACACACACACATGCTGACTCAGCCCTTTCTAAGAAATTACCAAGATGATATATTCACTAACATACTTTCTGTGATCTTTCAGATCCCCCCAATACACACACACACACACACACACACACACACAGACAGACAGAGCTAAGCTAACCTAGACAGTCATTGTCTAGGTAGAGAATTGTCAGAAATGATAACCACAGAGCCATAAAAGACTACAGTATGCCCTGGAGGTGTTATCTAACCAGCAGCTGACAGTTATCTAACCACACATAGAACACTGGAGTAGAAGCTCACAAAAACAAGGACACAGTATGTGTTTATGGAAATGTCTCTGTCGGGGCCCCGTCGCTGCTATAAGGGAGGAAACATAGCTCCGTTATGCTGCAATACAGCAGAAACACTTCTCATGAAAATGGCCAACAAGTACGCGAGGGTTGGAAAAATAACACACACACACACACACACATTATCATCACTATCAAAGTAAAAATTATATTTCGGTACCCATAACTCTTGCAGTAATGGTCACCATATGGCGGCGTGCTGTAATATAATACCATTTTCAGGTGATGTTTCCTCGCCCACCCTGACCCCGTTTAGCAGTTAAATCACATGACAATATACATTACCTGAGGACACATGTGACTTCATTTGGAGTGTCATTTATACTTTTGCAATGGATAATTATCTCGATGAGCTATGTTTGGGTGGTGGTGGATGCAATTACTTTAATAATATGATAAAGTAAGACTGATCTCAGATGTACATGAGCCCATCATGACATAAATCATTACAATGACAAGTGTAAAGGTGAATGCTGGGGTTATTTAATGGCAATTATAAATACAATAATATATCACAAGAAAAGCTTACCTGGTAATAAAAATGTATATGTTTTCGACAAAATAAGTTCACACACATTCTAGATTAGAATGCAATCTTGATCATTAGCAAATATTGTATTGTCAATTATCCTAAATCAGTTAAAGGCAGGTAAATCTACCTCTGCGCATAAAAATATGTTTTATTAGTTACTGAAACAGGAGAAATCATATCCCAAACATATCAGATCTGCTTCCACCTTAAGTGACTTCAAAACCAAACCATAAAACAATACATTTAGTATTGTTTTGGGGGTAAATTTTCTTTACAGACAATAATTGTGTGTGTGTGTGTGTTATGTGTGTGTGTTCCATTTATTCCAAATGACACATTTTTCATTTTGTTAACATTTCAAATAAACCAAATGTAAATTCAGAAATTGTGTTGCCTAATAGCTCAGAGAATAATAGAAAATTTTGCCAAACTATAATGTAATATTTATCAAAATAATTTTTTTATACACAGCTGTGAAACTGATGGGTCTCCAGGTGGACAGCTGGCAGCACTGACAGTTGGATAGTAGAGTAACGGCACCATGACAGTATTATGTCAGACTTAAAACATTGTCACATGATTTTTTTAAATGTCCCTTACTGCCATAACAAACAATAATAGCTATATATAAAAGTTATATTTCAGTGAAAAATATCATGTTTCAGTCAGCCAATGGCAAATAACAAGTATCATTAGAACAGTCATAACAAAATATACTGCACATTTTGGTCACATTTCTAACTAAGATAATCTGTTGCATAAGAGCTTAGAATATATACAACAGTCATTGAATAAAACATTACCAAAACAAAACTACACCAGAATAAGATATAAATCTACAGAGATATCTGTCCAGACGGAATAACTAATTAGTTCATTAAAATTCAAAACCTTGAGAAGTAATATTCACAATTATAAGAAGAATGTCTGGAGCTAGTGACTTCACTTACATCAGCATATTTATAACCCGAATTAAAGTTAAAAGTCAGTGTCGTTTTTTCTCTTAATACTGTAAGTCGAGGAATTTCTAAGATCCACATCACTGAGCGGTCATGATGTAATGGACTTTCACATTAAAATCTTAACTGTTTTATTTCACAAACAAAGAAGACACACCCAAGAACGCAGAAAACAAAAGAAATACAGCCTGTCTCTTATATGATAGACATCAAACTGGACACACACACACACACACACACACAGCTGTATGGATGAGAGACCATCTGTGTTTTAAGGCTCAGTGGTAATGCCACTGACACGGAAGGCAGTTGGTCTCAGTATTAATCCTGAACACCGACAAAGTTAGGACAGATCGAGCAGTGCGGGCAGCACAGACCGGTCTCACATCAGCGCTGCACTTCACTAATAATTGATCAGCAGTGAGCCTTTCTCCAGAGATTAACAGCGGGTTAATTGCCGCCAACATGAGAGGCGAGTCTGCTAGGCCGCATCATAGTTAAGGAAAGGAAGTGTCACGGTTGCTCCTAATGTAGTAGGGAAGAAAAAAACAGCCTACGCTAACAATGGCATGCAAAGTCACCATTTGCAGGCAAGAAAGGCAATGATTAAAAAGAAATGAGATGTATTGACGTGAAATCAATCTCATCCGTCAAAGTGATATATTCAATCAAGACACAGGTTACTGGGTCGGGTGTGGGGGGTCTGACGGCGACATGGTCAGTGAACCACCACACACACACACACACACACACAGTTTACCATTAGTGTACACCCTGAAATGGGCCTCTATACTACTATCACAACCATCACAATACCGTGTACAGACACAGTCAAACAATGGGCCACACGTCACGTCACGTCAGTTGACATCAGCCAGGGAGAGAAATTCTCCTAATTGAATCAAGAACAGTAAATGTCAGGTAAATGTCACATTGTAATGGTCCACTTCACAGTTTCTCGGGTCAATTATCTAGCCTAACCATTCTTCACTGGTCACTGCCGACAGATGCCGAGCAGTATCTACAGGACAATCATTCCCTCTACATAACCTAGAAATGTCAATGTTCATAAACAAACTGGTTAAATCCAGGTTGAAGCCATGTCATCACCATCTGACCTTGACAACGGTACTATACACCTAATTGCCTTAGGAGATTGAGTGTCACTTATAAATTATCACCATGGATCATAACTAGTTCACCGATGAAAGGCTGGATGGAGAGGAAGTAACAAGAAACAAGTAATGAAGGGTCACAGATTTTGCCGGGGTAGAATTTTTCGAATTAAATTAGGAAGGGAAAAAATACACATACTCAATTTATTTCTTACATTTTGATATACCCCCCAAAAAAAAACTCTGGACGATTGCTGTCAAAACCAAATCTGATTCTACGTTTGTTACTACTTATGATGTTTAATGTTGCATCGCATTTTAAATGTCCAAACCTATATATTTCAGGAATTATTCAAAAGTGTGGCAATATATCTATCTATTACCATCTGTAATCCCCCCCCCACACACACACCTTAAACAGATTATTCAATTAACAGCGTGAACATTCTAAATAAGGAAAAACATCCACAAAAATCACAAAAATTTAAAGTAAGCCTGATACATAAACAACTTGTTTCCTTCTCTCATGGTTATTTTAGCAATCAAATTTTCCTGTTAGATAAAAGAATACTGAATTGCTCTGTCTTCTGATGGTTCTTCCTGTCCAGGACTGCTAACATGACCGGTGTCACACACACACGCACGCACAGGCACACAAGTCGGTGTGCTCATCGGGTGAGCACTCACTAAAACCATTTAATTGCAACTCAGAACGAATAAACTTTTCTGATATTAGAATGGATCAATTAACAAGTGTTTCTCTTCATTTAATTCAACGACCGACACTTAATATCTGGGACTCAAAAGAACACTTAATAATGCACTAATGCATTTAGAAGAAACAACGGTGTCATGAGAGACAATAGATTTCAGAAGCAGGAATTATAGTATTCCTACCTTTGACATCCACATTGACATCACAGTTAATAGCATGGCCTGGGACTGGAAAACAGAACAATAACTGGTATAATTATTAAACAAAGATTCTATGTATATCTGGGGAGCACTGACACGTGGAAGTTGAATTCCATAAGCTGTTAGTCTGAAATGATAATCTCACACACAATCACACTAACACACAACACTCCCATTCTTTGTCTCTGTTTCACACACACACACACACACACACACACGCGCACACACACACACACACACACACACACACACACACACACACACACGTGTAGACCCATAAATCAACAAAAATAGAACAACAACTAAAATAGCCAGTAAATTTAGGATTTCAAACATTCAGGACATCAGTAATTTCTCAACAAATAATCACTATAATACATATTTTAAAACATTGAAATATGATCGCGTGCTTCAATCATAATGATTAAAACCGGTCATAAACGGCTGTACCTAAAGGAAGATTTGCCCAGAAACTAACCCGAAGCAAAACAAAGTTAGGAGTTGTAAAATTTCCATTGGGTAATATTTATAAATTAAAGTAAAACTCTAGGGAGACCATAGAGCAGTAATAATCTGTGGCACGAGTGTTCGGCTATCCCCAAATACAGAGACTTATTTACTGCTTACAGATGTTACCTCATTTCATATTTATATTAGAGACCAGCAGTCAGGTGTACAGGTGAGACCTTGCCAAGCCACATGTGGCTGGCAATTACATGGCAGAATATAATCAAACTCTCAGCACTTACTAATCACATTAATTATTATGCACATCGTATACAGCGGACAGTTCATCGGATACTCGAAACAGAACACCATGTATGATAATAACTGTAATCAACAGGACTCATCTTTACAGCACAACCATTACACCTTCGCCATATCAAAATATAACATTTGTCACTCATGCTCCAAATGAAATAACAAAAAGCAGTCTACACTAAATTAGATCATGTGTGACTATTTATTCTGTCAGCAGTGATATTTTATTGTTAGTTATGGCCAATAATAATAATAATGTAGATTTAATAAAGCACTCCTACGAGATTTAGAAATTCAAGAGCACTTTACAGTGAAATCCCAAATATGATATATACCTTAAAAAGCTAGAAATGGTGAAGGGTTGATACCATATTATTAAATGGGTAAATTTTTAAGAACTGATTTAAAATATTCAAAAGATGGTGCACTCATAATCTCCTCTGATAACCTGCTGTACAAAGTGAAGTGGGGAGGATCCTACACTATAGTATCTGTACATTTACCATTCAATTTTAAGCACTGATACAGGAAATTTATTTTATGACTTCCTAATGAACAAGAACTCAAAGTGACAGTGAGATACCATGCCAATTATATATATATATATATATATATATATATATTATGTATTGTTGTGTGTGTGTGTGTGTGTGTGTGTGTGTGTGTGTGTGTGTGTGTGTGTAATATTTTACATAATGCTGTAGATTTACTGGAAATTGAGAGACTAAGAATAGCTATTACATGAATCAATTACACAGAGCCAGTTTAAACTAATTTAAGCAAAAGTATAACTACCTTATGGTATACCGTATAGTAAACAGACTTAACCAACGGACATAAAATAAATGATGCCTGTTATACAGTAGTACAGCTTCATACTCCTGATGTTCTTTCACTTAGAAAACTACCATGACATCTATAGTGGATTTAACAATGAAAACTTGCCATAAATGTTTGAAAAGTAGCAGAATTAGTTTATGTTAGAAATATCAGACAATCTGACAACCAAGAAGCAGACAATATGAATTAAATTATTGGCTCAATATTGCAGAAAGGTGGTTTCTGCCAAATTTAGCTCCCATGATGATAACCAATCAGAAATTAACACCAAGTTGTGAAATGACAATATGTAATAATGGCCAATCAGGTCTAAGATCTAATTCACTCCAAAGTGCTCAAGTGTTTGTTAAGTGGTTACTTAAGTTAGTGAAGTTACCACGACCTTCATCACTGAGTCTACAACAATTATAGCTGCTCAGTGATATCAGATAAATGCTTTCTTTCGAAAATTGACCACATTTTAAATGAATGCAGATCGTACTGATGATCAAATATTAAAACCCGCAAATGGCTTTATGTCTGTGTAACAATTATTATGGATTTATTAAGAACGAATTGATCGGCCAATATATCTATTATTTACATAAGTTTAACACTTTTCTTAACTATACTTGACTAAGGTTTGTGGCTAATTTCGGAACATGATACACCAAAAAATAAGATGTTATCTGCATCAGAGCATTGATAAAATATTCCTTTACTTCCGCAACCCCCGGAAGACAAGAAAACTAACAATATTAAAAGAACACACGTCTGTTCTAAACTCGGTCTCACCAAATTCGAATCTAAACAACTATCACATGCAAACCGCATGCACATCTCAGGTGGCTCCATCTGAGATTATTACAAATTATCTCAGACTATGACGAGGAGATTGCAGATGTGTATTTTGGGGGGGCTTATTGATTTTGTTGATTGCGGAACGTTACTATTCATTTAAATGTTGATGAACGCACAGTCTGTAGTGGTAGTGATGACTTGATGACGTTGTTCGTCTGGATAATATCAATAGTATGTAAATGACAGTAGTATTATTGGTGATGGTGTAAATGATTTTTTATTATGTGGTTACACTAGCGTTTTTGTCAATACAATTTTCTAAGAGATATTGTAAACCAGACAAGCATTATTTATTATAATAACAAATTAGTCATCAGTCTTCAGTCTTCGTACAATTAGCAGCATTATAAAAAAGGTTCTAAGTTTTTAATCTAGTGGTAAACCTAGGTGATGCTTACTTTAAATACCACCATCACAGTTAAATGTATCGCTAAGTGATTCTTTGAATTATGTCATTTCATATTAAATAATTCACAACATTAAAGTATGCGTTCTTCTATTATGTTCTCCCAAGATCATCCTACACCTCAAACTTTGGATGATACAAAACTGGTCATTAGTTCATTTGATGTTGAGATACCTCATTAAGATAAAAGATCTTCAAAACGAGTACTCTGCCAAAATAGCAATTTCAAGTTAAACAATAAACCACACATTTACAACACTCAATAAAAGGTCAACAAATATAAGATTTTTTTACCAATAATGATTTTAATAAAATAATTATGTTCTTAAATAATGTTAGCGGCTCCAATAACCCCATTGTCATTTAGTGAGATTGGCATTACAACATTTTTAAATAGTTGCATCATGCAACTTTCATGCGATTGGCTTCTAATACCAAAACTTGCCCAATTCAATTTTGTGGCTATGGTAACTGTTTTGAATTGCAATCGTGAACTGGGAAATATGATCAACATGAATAACTTATGCTAATCATGAAAGCTACATTGAAGCCATCGGGCAGATCATGATGTCATGACACTAATAGCCCACAGGAAAACAATTAGTGTTTGTTTGATGTGTTCTGGCCAAATCATTTATAAAACCAGAATTTCAGGTCACTATCAGTATCGCCATTTTTCAACGTATCATTGCTTGAACAAATATATGTGCACACACAAATATACACCCTATTACAACATACACAGCACAGAAAATAGAACTCTAAATGTAACTAGATACACTTGGAATGTAACTAACTTATCTAGATACATTCATAAAGATCTACGTAACTGTATCTGAGTACCTTTCAATCTAACTGTAACTTATCTGGATACATTTGAAATGAATCTTCCCCAGGTCTGGTGGTGGACATTGTCACATTCATTTTCAGAAATTCCACGTAACAAATTTTAATTAAAACAAATGTCCAGCTTCCATCCTGGAGTGGACCTATGCCACAAAATCTAATTTTAAGAGCTAAATTCATGCTTTTTGTCACACAATTTTAACATTTGACTACTTGAAATTATTCTGCAATAAATTAATGAACACAGCCCAAAACACTGGTTAAACTATCAATCCATAAAAAGTAAAATACAAGTATACAGATCATGTTAGATGGCCATTTTATAATAATGTTTCGGGTCATAATGCATTTAGTTAAAAAAAATAATAATCATGAAAACTATTATTAGGGGCACAAAGGAAATCTTAAGGAATAAAATTTAACAATGTGGTCGACTATGCTTACACAGCCAAAAATAACCATCAATGAGGCCTAATCAGAGATTCAAAATGTGACTTTAAAATAATTTAGGCAGTAATCATTTTATAATGACAGGTTTTTAATGTCTTAGCCCAAACTAAAAGATGACTCCAGAAGTCAAATTAGGCTCATGACACTACTGCAATTATCCTTTTAAATGTTGATACATCAGTAAACTGGACAACAGTATTGACAATAATTAGCTATGGTTGCCCTCCCTATATACTGCAGTGCCTTTTTCATAATGTGGTACCTCTCCTCAACATCTATTTACAGTGACAGAAACAAAAGCAATAATTCAATAATAAAATATCCGTGTATGAACACTTGAAAACAAAATTAAAATACAAATATAGCACTTATACACAGGTGCTGCATGCAGCATATAGTACAGGAAAATGGTTTTTTTGTTTCCAATGAGGAATTATATCATGAAAACGGACTCAAAATATAATAACATTGAAACAAGCACATATAATTAGTAAAGTAATAATTTAATAAAGAAGACTGTGAGTGACATTGTCAGTAATCAACAGGGCATTATCAGATTCTGGTAAAGGTTGTTTGCCAGATGGTGAAGCCACACAACTAAGTTATAGTTTAAGACCTCCAATCTCTCTTAAGCTGGTTTGTTTTTAAATCATATAATATTATATATACATACGTATGTACACACACACACACACACACACACACATATATATATATATATATATATATATATATATATATATATATATATATACTTGTGTACTTCTGATAAAAGCAAAATATACTTACAAGGTTACTGTGTTAATTCTAATAAAATATTTCACTCTATCTAATAAGAAACAATTTTTAGTAGTCATAACTTCCCATGGGAATTCATTAATAATATAAAATAACACTTTACAGCTGTCAAAACCATTAAAAAAATGTTAGTTTGAATTAAAAAAACTATAATCAGCTGACACTTTTCCTTTTCAATACAACTATACAGCAATTAAAACATGTAGGGATAGTCACATTAATGGAGTATATATAATAAATCCTAGGCCATTCACTCTATTACACCTAGAGAACTGTTGACAAATGAAAAAACTATATTTAGGGGTGTATCATACAATAATAATAAGGGACATTTTCATAGCACCCTTATCCAGCTAGATAGCTGCTCTATGGTGTTTTACAGTATTTATTATCCCTGCCTCAGATCTGTTTTAATCCAGCACACACCTCAACTCCTAAGGGAGCACATACAATGCATGCTGCCATTACAGGCTCAAAGCATTACTCAGACACACAGGCATCACTTCCTCAGGAAGTTCCTGTCAGGTTCTTATTTCTGGCTGAGTGAACCAGCACACCACATGACAGCACTCGAACCTACAACTCTTCGATTATGGGCCCTACGCTCTGACTAACTGGGTCATCATGGCTCAACAATGATGATATCTCTTATCAATCCAGTACGTCTAACTCTTTAAACTGCTGTGTTTCTCCTTAATTACACTTTAATCTTTTATCCAATTTTAGTGCCCACTATCCTATATATGTGTACATGAAATAAATGATAAACAACCATAGCATCATGAGCGAGCAATGTTAAGATAAAGTGCAAATGTATGACTGTTCTACTGACATCATCATTATATAGCACTTATATACTGATATCTACACCCTACATGATGATTAGAAACATCATAGTTAATTAATTGATATACTTTGCTGGCACTGGATATTTGTTTTTCAATTAGTCAATTTGGCCAAAAACAAAAAGTTCTGATATTAAAGTAGCTTAATAAATTTTTTGTTAACCAAAAAATTAAATATTTAGATTATTAGTCTCCTACATAAAGTAGGACACACACACACACACAACTTCTAAAATTAAGATATGGTAGGGATCAAGGTCCCAGTGAGCTACATCTGACCACAATTCTAATACATGTATTCTGTTGGGTTTTCATCAAAGCGTAATGTCTATACAAGGCTCCTCAAATATGATATAATTATGAATATTTCAAACAAACACTTCTATAATAATTCTCAATGCTCTCATTCTAGTGTAGCTTTCACCACTCTCTAGCCACACATAACATAAGCAGTTAAACCCAGACTAAATTTATGCTTTGATTGTGCTTTGTGGTAACTTTAAAATAAACAAGTGAGCAAATATAAAGACAACAACTTGCTTGGTCTACAAATAAACTGCTCGTCCAGATCTGAAAATTAGTATTAGTGTTTTACCTTTGCAAGCTAAATATACAGGTGTGACACTTGTATAATTCTGTATACACAATTCAGTTGATTGATATAAGCCCAGGATAATAAACAGAGTGCATGTTCCAGGTTCCCCATCAATGAATATATTCCTGTAGAGACTTACTTATTAAACAACTCAATCTGATTTTTTACATATTTGTGGATTTTTAATTAGAATAAAAATAATAATAATAACAAAGTATAATTATAAAATGCCAAAAACCGACCCATCTATTCCAATCCACAGGTGGTAAAACATGTTGGGAAAGATAAGAACAACAAACGAAATCTTTGGTGAAAAGTTTTAAAATCACCTTTAGTTTTAAAAGACCACTTCTTTTACAGTAAACTTTCAATCAAATCATTTCTACAGTCAAATGCTACGATAACAAATGTCCTCCACTGATACACCAGCTCATTGTTGATCACATCCTCATAATCATATCAACATTCATATTTTAATTGGGATTTGAGAAATCGTTATATTTTTATTGAGAGATCGGTGTTAACAAATGGTAAATGGAGACGAATAACAATAGTACAGTGCCATATTACGGTGGATTAGTTCAAACATACCCCAGTGTTTACTACCAAGGATGGCCACAATGACAAACAGATAGATGACAAATTCTTTAGAGTATTAGCTGTTTACAAGACAATGAAAACATCACCCTTATCACTATCATTGTAGTTAACACACACACACACACACACACACACACACACACACACACATGCATGCACAAACACACACTCAACTTGTTGTTTACTCACCATAACTATGTATAAAATTAGCCAAGTAGAGGTCCAGCTCTCTCACTGATACGCTGATATGATGTGGGTTTACACAGAGGTTAGGATGGATGCATTCTGGTGACTTATCTAGTCTCTCTCCGTCCGTAGACTCGAGTGGAATCGCCTTAAACAGGATTACCATAACTAGATCAAGCCTCCAGACTTTGTCTGCTTGTCTCAGACAGTCAATACGTCTCATTTTACCCTTCTGGTCAGGGTTACTTAACACACAAATAGGTGCCCGTTTTCCCGTTATGCTAAGCACAAAGTCCTCACGGTATTCCTGCGTTATATCCTTACGCAGTTTGGCAAGTAGGCGCGAAGCCCACCTCTCTTTAACTTCAGGCTTTTCGTTCTGGAAGGCAAAGCAGAAATTTATTAAATAAAATTATTAGCTGCAAAATAATATCTGATAAGAGCTATTTAACTCTGAAGCTTTAAACTGAGTTCAAGGATAATTGCTGTCATTAAAAAAAATCAACACTGGCGTCATTAATTTCTGAAAAAGTTATCCAAGATTCTCATACATGACCACTGTACTGCAGTCAATACTCCAAATTGGCCAGTATAATTTCCGAATGCCTTTCTGCTCTGCCCATGAGGCTGCATAAGGGGACAGTGACTTATACAGGTACAATATACCTTTTCTCAACATTCACTTTTAGTTCAAAAAAAAGTATTTAATATATTAATGCCTTAAAACAGAAACCAAAAGTTAGTTTTGTCTATCAGTATGGTTTCCCCCCCCCCCCATAATCAGTCATATACTGATCATTGTATTAACTGACAGCTGAAAATAATAAATAAACAACCAATAACCGAAGTTCTGTCTAGATGTGCATGTTAATTATCCCCCCCCCCCCCCAACACGTTCACCTATCTTACTGTGTGTGTGGTGGCCAGCCTTGATGACAACAATCAGTCTTATTATTTAAGATAAGTTTGGGAGTCATAAAATATTCTGAAATGTGAAGTCTTTAATGTAGCCCTATCTGACATAGGAAATAGCCCCAAACAAGAACTCAATGCCATATCATATAATTGCAATGTTACATATTATCTTTTGTTGAACGTTCAAAAGGCAAGTGATGTCTTGTAATGATAACTTTGGGGTTTTATTACATAATTCTCAAACAATAACTGAATACATTTATCTTATGGTTCTCCCTTGTCATACTTGTGGTCTTATTAAAAAATCTCCTTTGTTAAATAATGTCACTAGCATTAATTGAGATGGCTATTGTATTAAACATAATTTACTAAGATTAATTAAGCAGCCGATTTGTAAACAGAGATAATCACGTCACACATAAAATAATGTTCTTACATTCCCAGTATAACTATAAGAACTTAATTCTAGACACAGTTGTATAATCCATGTATATATAATACCCTATAGATTAAAATAAACATTCCTGTATCAACATGTAACAAAGCAAGCCACCATTCACAAGGAAAGGACCACAGCAGTTAATCAAACCTGGGCACATATATAATTTATAACCTGTTAGCACCAGCCTTTTTTTTAAATTCCCCCCAAACCTAATCTGTTATTCAGTCAAATACAGTAAGTAGTATCCAATCAGGACTCATCTTCTTATCCAGTCATCATCAGAAACTACCAATTAAAACAATCCCTCAGCATTTAAAAAAATACCCTCTAACACTACCAGTGGACAATTTAAATACAAAATGTTAATTAAATATATGTGATGATCATAGTAACCTGTAACTCATCCTTGACACGCCTCTCTTCCTCCATGGACATGCGTTTCTCATGTTTCTTGTAGTATTTCCTCTTGGCGGCTTGTAGGTTAAACCATGTGTAAGCAAATGACTTCACATGAGGCATCAATGCCTCAATGAATGGATGAAACTCATCCTGGAAATAAAAACACACACTACACTGGACAATTGTTCTGAATATCTGAATAACATAGTTTCCTCATTCACAATACTATTTGTGGGCCATATCCAAACACAACTGAGTTCATCGCTGCGTTTGGATATTGGGAGAAAATCTGCACAGGAAATAACACTGTGGAATTCCAGAGAGAAAAAAGATAACATCAAGGCATGTCTTGTCAACTGTTTAGATTTAAATTGTGTCAAAGAACTAGGACAGACATACAAATAAAATACCCCATCCTATCAAATTTGTTCAACTGGTCACAGTTTTCTACACTGACCATACAGGATGCATCTAATTTTTATCACCTAATTTCCTCTTTGCTTAAGCCAATTAATATAAATGTGCTGTTGTTCTCATTTAATTATCACACCCGATTGAAAAAGAAAACTGCCCAAGGCAGATGACAGGGAAATGCCACTTATACAGATAACCGGGAAAATGCTTAACATTCAAACCACCTGACTACACATTAGCTGCGGCAATATTCTAATATTTGTTTGTCCTTAATGACCCACAGTTAACCTAGAATGTATACATGTGGCTGCTTCAGCCATATATTCTATCACACTTCAGAGGAATGCCCATGTCAACATTAGCCACGCCAGAGGCTACCAATGAAAATCACAGCACGGTCTGCACGAAAACTGTTAGGATGACAACATAGCTCAGTGTGGGTTAACATGACAACTCCGTCATCACCTGCCATTTACTTCAATAAGCTATAAGTTTTGACTGATTTAAATACATATATATATGCATAATAAACCAACCCTTTGTGTGTGTGAGAGTGTGCGCGCGCGTGTGTGTGTGTGCCCCCATAATGGAATAGAACACGAAATACTTAAGTAAATCGGTTGATACAAGGACTTTTGATTTTCATTATGACATTCATATGGCGAAGGACATACAATCTAAATCTGATGACATTAATGACATATCTTTAAGTATCAACAGATCATGCTGATGATGAGCCTTCGACATCGACAACGAAGGGATGCCAAGACTTGACATTTTTCATGGAAATTCACAAATTCTGACCACATGCGACATTGGTTGCTGTTTCAGCAGTCTTTAGCAGCGTTCATTCTTCGGCATGACAGTGAACAGGCTAGAGACTATATTAAAAAGTCATCCATCACAGCTGGAGAGTGGGCCGCAGTGAACTCGTTGTTACTGTCCAACCTTGTCCGCCTTTACCGCGCGTGTTTATGTTGTGTATGTGGGCACAAACGGTGGCCTTCAGGGGTCGTGTGATCCATGTAGCTAGGTATTTACTGTTACCGTTGATGGACTGTAACCCCAAGGGCTACACAGTAACCTGGTCATCATACACCAGCACACAAACTAGGCACTTATAGCTGGATAACAACGTTGAATAAATTGTCCTTGCAGTTGCACACATACACACCTCACTACGCATATATAAGCTTAATATGCTGATCTTTCATTGTTAGATTACCTCATACACGTTCTGGTCTGGAAAAGTCTCATAACAGTTATACAATATGGGATTATAGATTGTGAAATCTCTGAATTAATGTGAAGCTCTGTACAGATCCAACATGATTACAACCGTGCACTAATTAAATGAGCGAACGTTCCTCTAACTCTAAGATAGAAGAAAACACATTGTCTCAATCTAAAACTCCTAGTCACAATCTAAAGGATGGTACTAAGTATTTAAGTAAACCAGGTTAAATAAGTTGTCTGCATATCAATACAACCTGACAGCACGAATTTGACAGAATCGTGTGTGCTATTCTTGTTTTGTAAATGTAATGTAGTGGGGGGGGGGCATGAACGCAGACACACACACACACACACACACTGATAGAAATAACTGAATGTCATTTACCCGAAATGGTTCAGCAAACCAAGCATTATCCATCATTCCATTACTTCATGTCATCTTGTTCAGAGAACTGGACTTACAAACCGCAAGTCACTAAACCAAAAACCATGTATGACCGGGTGCTGACAGACTCTGAGGACTGCCCAACCTCGGTAATAGAACCACTGGGCATTAACTCTTCAAACAGTAACCTCATCGGACAATCCTCACAAAAACAATGCCGTAAAGCAGCAACCTTCTCCACAGTTATCAATAGAATAATGCCGCAGTGCACCGATAATCCTCAGTGTGTGTGCGTATGTGCGTATGCGTCGACTGCCCCCTAGCTGGTTACAGAAAAACTACAATATCCAATCATAATTATATCCACGGCGACTTGACCTTAGGAGCAGCTATCATGCAAATCGACAATCACCAAAAACCAAAACCCCTCCTCGATCGGCGAACTCCCACACGACGTCCAGAAGAACCGGTCACGGAAGCCGCGGCCATGCTGCGTACATATATATAGTGGATGGCGACCGAAGAGCCGCCAAGAAGTGACCGAGCTTAATCAGTTCTCAATCAGGAAGCAACACACGTCCACGCTGATGACGACGACAATGATGATGGCCAAACAATTGTCCACACGAGAAGAAGATCTCATCCGACCAGACACACCACCACATCTAGCCTGGTAATATGACCATATTTTCATATTAGTTGATACCTCAGCGCGCTACAAGGCTGAACACAAACATCAGTACCACCCTCCTCACCTTCTGTGTCCTAGTTCTAACACCTTTACTGGGCGATAACAAAGACCAAGGTAAAATTCTACAACAAAAACCATACCCAAGACAGCGACGGTTGCACCACATACACGGGGCTGTAGTAGTAATGCGAATTCAGCACATAACTCGATTGCGTATGGCTTATAATACCTATCAGAAACTATAGCTGGGATTTATTGATTACAGTTCTAACAAAGCAGTGCAATCAACCAAGCAACTCATTGCAAGATATTGATGGTAGAATTACAATTAGCACATATATACCCAAATACTAACAAGCTGGAAGCCAACATGTTTGGTGCATCATCCCCCTGTACTACAGGGACAACGTGAAAGCTGACAGCTTATTTTATGTTTAGCCTATAATATCTATTACCACTACCAGTCTATCTGTAAAGTTAGAGATCATAACTTCATCATCATCATGATATATCAGCATGGACCCGACAATATTTCCTCACACATTCTATTCCGCCTTCTTCCTTCTTAGTCACTGAGCCCCAAACATAATACATATATAGTATTATGCTGTATTTTAAACACACACCAATACATCTCATACCTGTAGAACTGCTGCTATTGAATGACGCAATTAACTAGAATTCCTTCTTGGACACAATTAACTTTAATTATTTACAACAACCAGTCAAAGACAACATTATAATTAATACATATTAACACAGCTTACTGCGTTGCTTACATCAGTAGAGGTTCCGTGGAATGATAAAACATTGGCACGATAAACCCAGAGGTTTAATTTATGTGTGTATACAGTTTATTAATAGGAATGAATAATAACAATCGACATCCATTCTTGAATATTTAAAACTAGAACCAAACAATTTCAACTAACAAAAACAAATATACCCCCCCCCCTCAGTATTCTGATTTTAAACAAAATATACTGTTATCGGGTCAGTAAATCAGTTATCCACATTAAACAGAGCAGATGACAAACACCAGTTCCTCCCCGACTCAACTGATGCTTGATCTGATAATCTAATCTAAACTAAACACTTCGCGTGGACATGTTCGGATACCTAACACAATTCAGTGATTGTTTGTTAATCTTTTCACTAAATTAAATACCAAAAGTATATTTAATAAATTACTCAAGCATTCCTCAACTTTACTTTGTTTGAAATGCCAAACAGTATATAATATTAAAACAACTAACAGTACATAAGCAAATTAATGGCGACAGCCTAAGCACATGTTAACCACCTTACATCAGATGGTTTGCAAGCGACACAAAACAAAGGATGACTCAAACGAGTAGCACGAATACAATAACAGCCACGATGGTGATGTCCTCCTAACACCCAACAAACCCATTCTGACCCAGGTGGTGGTGGATGGTCAACAACTTGGCCTTCTCATTTCTCACATACTTTATGGTTGATGTTAACATGTGAAGCAGGTTTTCTCCAACATGTCACCATATACAAGAAGGAACAGATGATACGGGGAAGGCCCACATGGGATAGCTACTGCACGTCACAATCAACAATTCCGCATCACAGTGAACGACCACTGCAGGTGATCTGGACACTCAAGAGCGAACACGTGACAAGCGGAGCAGCATTTCACTTTCAGATGAACACGTGTGCATGCTGTCACACACAGGTAGACTGGTCGTGTCAACATCAACACAAGATTTAAGTCCCGAATTACTTCGGCATCACTTTCTTAAATCTGAAAGTTTTACATCTAGTCAAACCAAACAACGACAAGAAATTATAATGGACCACACAACAGGTATTCTAAAACTATACAGGTACTATATGGCAATAAGTGAATAATGATCCTGCACACTAATATTGCATAATTAGTATGCTATGAAATTTAGAATAAAAAGCATAACAAGTTCTAACAGAAGCAACATACAGCGACCTATCATTAGTTTATACAGAACCATAAACAAGTCTGGAAAATAACCCATCATCCAAGTAATATAGCTTTTCCTAGTAATTTCAGTCCCATCAGTATATATACAGCTGCCTAAGTTCTAAAACCTGCAAACACTACACATACGTTTCTCAGCCTTTCAACACGTTTCTTAACCGTGATAGCCGGAGGTTATAATATAGTTATGCTGTTACTACCTGTAACTAAACACCCACACAACGTAAATAAATTCTTTAAATACCTGGACACTTAAAACAATGACACCAGGCAGCCCTTAGTAACAGTTTTTATCTCTATCTCATAAACTTTGAACAGCTCAGAGACATATTAACTGATCTCATGTTCTACATACACATCAGTGACAATGAGTCTGAACCAGCAGCTATTAGCCTGACAGATAAGTGAGAATAAAACATTTGATTTAAACTCCTAGCTAACCGTCGGATGAAGATAATATTTTACCAACAGTGTTGTTCATCATACAGTTTATGTGATACCACAAAAACCATAAAGCCAATGCAATGCGTCCAATCAGTAATAGTACAACACTGACTTCATCATAACAGCTGTTAGAACTAGGGGGGGTCAGTTGTCCAAAAATACACCCCACCAACTGATGACTTCATAGTTTTCTAATAACAGTGGGATGGTAAATATCAGATAACTTATTTTATTTATTTATATTATTATAACTATTCCATCAAGTGCTGAAATGATAATAGCATGTGTGTATACTAGGGCCATGGTGGGTACTCGGTTACTTGATTTCGATTACAACACATGGTTATGACGGTTGGCAAATATAGTACCTAGGTATTTGATTAATATAAAGTGTTGTCCCGGACAGGGTTCAAATTTGAAAGAAAACGGATAAAATTTCACAACTTTTCTCACCTGAAAACATATTTCCGCAATACACAGAATACAAATTTTGAAGCAAGAAACAAAAACATTCCTTTCCGCCTTACTTTATGTCATAGACTGAAAAACAACATGCTATTTCTGTTTCATTTTACACTGCATACAATTCCCCATGTCTGTGTGACACATTTACATATAACAAGTAATTATATAACACTGTGTAACTGGCAATGGGTAGCAGTGAAAAGGCATGAATAAACACAGATAACAACACAGGCAGAGTCTGATTCCATTATGGAGTCATCAATATTATTGACAAGCGAAAGCAACCTTGAACAGGTTGAAGTTTCTAACAAAATTTTACTTTTCAAAAGATGAGATTCAACTGTTCCACAGGAATCTGGAATTGTATCTGTCTGGATTTCCTGAGTTTTGGGGATGAGTTCACAGAGGTATCAATGATAGTTTAATTAGTTGGTAAACTATTGAAATGGATACACCATCTAACAGGTAGATTATAGTTTTTAAAGAATTGGGATATATGATAATTTGTTTGAGTATTTGTCACCATGCAAACATGATATGTGATATAAAACGGAGTAAAATTAGTCTATATGAAATGTAACAAATACTTCTTGTGCCAACCATGGTTTTACTTTTAGACTGTGAATTTATAATATGATAGCAGACAGTTTGTCTGGTGTGACAAGTTCTTTCATATCATTTCATACCAAATACATGTAATGCATCTTTCAAAAACGTTTTCACCAAATCATCAGACTAAGACTTTTATCAATATACAATACTAGTGTGTCCAGGTATTGACATGCATGTTGATGTGTGTCATAACATCTAGTAGTAGCTAATTCTAACTGATAACATGATTGGTTACAAGCCTATTTTGAGTTGTGTGCTTTGATAATAATTTAGTACACATGTCTGAACTTTTTTTATGTGATCTTTGATCTAAGCCAGGATCATTTATTGGGCCATTAATTTTAATTCCAAACATTTCTTGATAACTACCATAGTTTCCCACCATTCTCAAAAATATAACACAGAATACCACTTTAATCTTACACTAAAATACCATATTAATCTTACACTAAAACAATCACTGATAAATGTACAATATCAAAGAAACATACATTAATAAGTACACTGAAGACAGACAATGAGGTATACTAATACTATCTAGTATTTCACCAATAATAGTCATTACTGCACTTTCAATGAAAAAAAATGATTATAAACACGTGAAATTGACAGATATGCATGGTGAATCCTCCATGACTGGAGTGCATCACTGCCGACTGGAATGCAAGGTGCCTGTGTTTACACGAGGGACTACTGGATCTTCTGGCATAATATATAGTGGCAAATAATCAAACACCTTGTGTACCTGTGAAAGTAATCGCTGATTATAATTACGCTTTCATTGTAATTGATTATGATTACAGTGCAACTGGAAATGGTGATTACTTGAGATAATGTAATCACTTACTATTACCCCATGCCTAGAAGACTAAGACATTTATTTGCAGGTAGGGGCAAAGAAACAGGTATACTCACACATACAGAAATAGGGAGACATGATGGTGTAAGAAACAGCCAGTACAGGTACAGAGCCACCCCACATATTAACTAGGTCATTAGATTTAGAACTAAACTCTAAAGGATCTAGGATGTTTAACCCAGTTCACTGTAGTCAAAGGATAGGCCTGGATGAGTGACCAATAGCATGTTAGTTGTTACAGATCTTAGTATGAAAAGTTGCAAATTTGTATTATAGTAGTTTATACATAAGTGATTCTTTGAACCAGTGCATTTTTCACACATTGTTGCACTCTGTGAGAGAGAAAATTAATAGTCATGAGATAGATGTGATTATGAGTGAAGGCAAGTGAGTAACTACTCATTCAGCACGAATGAAACATCCCAGGGAAACAGGCAATGCTAGGATTTTATCCCATGATCGTAACTGTGAGTCAATAGGCCACACACACACACACACATGGATGAGACATTACCCATCTCAGTAATACCCTGATTAATTATCCACAGATATTTATAATTTACTATGCCAGTACTTAAACTAGTTATAGGCATATTTATAAAACACAGTGAGATGTGGTGTGCTGATTTCACAATGATAATTATTTTTGTTTATCAGAGATCTAAAGACATGTATCCATTTGTGTTGACCAGTCAACAACAAATTTGGTGTAGAGGAATAAGGCTGAGGTCCTCGCGGGGTGCAGTCAGAGACAAAGTGAAAATGGTGATTTTTCTGATTTGGACACTGTACCTCTGCAGAATGTGACTGCCACTGAAGAACAAATGGACATCAATAATGTTGCTAACAATCCTCACCAGCAATCACTGCAGTTAGACCGATGGCTTTCAGTACGACTTATTACGACGGTGTACAAACAGACATACACATGGAGATGGAATGGCTGGTGTTCCCTTCTGTTCTCAATATTAGTTTACCTACTTGACAATTGTGTCAACTCGATGAATTAACGTAAGTCTATGACACCTACACCTATCTGTGATGCATTTTTGTTTTTAGTTTCAATAATAGCAGAGCTGTAAAATATGTTATAGGATTTATGGAATGACAGCAGTCTATGGCACAAAAAAACATATTGTGGTCTGAGGTGCAATGCTCAACAGCATTTAAACTTAAAAGTGACTAGATTAGAGATGATTATTGGTGTTTTATGGCCATTTTTGTGCACATATTAGGCTAAATGGGCCGAATGACCACCAAAGATAATGAAGTGAAGTCAAAGATGAAACAACTTTCAGATATGCCCACTCCGAGATTCGAACATGTGTGGTATCTGTGGTCCAACATGCTACCATTAGACCATGGAGGTGCCCCAACTAGATTAGAGAGATACTATATAAACTTAATAAAAAATAGATATGTAAAAATATATAGACCATAAGACCCCTTGTATAGGTGACATATTAATCATGTATTCAATCTGTATATTACAGCTGCTCTCTGTATAATGTGATGTCAGGAAATAAACTACAACATAAATTCTAATTTTACATTATGACAAATTAACTAAAATACATCAAACCTCACAACTGAGCAATAAACTTCTTTATAATACTTTAGGTGTAGTTTATATGAAGTCAGACATGTATCAAGGAAAAATATTACATAACAGACAGTGGTTACCAATGGAATGAAATGGTGTTATACTACTTAAAGAACCACTTTAATATGCATGGTTGAATGAGTATTTGATGATCCCTGGCAGTAGTGATGTGAAAGTAAAGATGAATCATCCTTCAAATACAACTCTAAAGATTTGTGAACAATCACATTGTCTAGGACTAAGCTTTAATGAAACTCACAAAGCAGCTAAGAAAATAATCAGTTAAAAGAACTGGCCATAATAAAATAAAATTATAACATTTAAAGATTGTTTGGCCAAAACTCAATTCTAAGTATCCTTGATTGCTTCAATAATGACAATCTGATGCGGAAACATGTTTAACCAACCATCTGACAAATCAATATGAATATTGTAAACAATAAACAACGTCACCATAAAGTTGAAATGACACTATATTTAACAGTAACACAGCTACAGTACAGTGGGGATAATTATTGTGAATTATATCACCAGAAAAGCTGTAAACCTTTTACGGAAATCATACATAGAATGACAGATCGATATCTTTAACCCAGTCAAGTTCTGTAAACATTGCGAACCACGCATACAACGTTATTATCGTAGATCTACTTTTGTGAGATCGCCATTAAAAATATTACAATAAATCATAATTCTTCAGGGGGTGCATTAAAATTATACAGAGAACATATATAACAGTGTGGGACATCAATTATCTAGATTTTGGTTACCGATTTATGACAAACAGGAGGGCATCGCGACCTCAACGATATTTTGACGGTCGCCGCCATTTTGCCCTACATCCGACAGCATTTACCTAACAATGTAGACAAAACTAAAACAGCGCCACTGGTCGAACTGCTGGCTTACAAAACCGGTTGCCGAAACTTTTGATCTGATATGGATAAGCGAAACATCATCGAGTCCCCGAGATCAAGTCCCACAGACGCACGGATCTGACAACAAATACATAAACAAGAGGAACTGGGATTCTCTAGGCGATCGAAATGCGTCAAGACGATGACCCGAAAAGCCGAGGCTAACGTCTTACCATGATCATTTTCTGTCGAAAATCGGATCGCTAAACATGCTTATCCGACCGTTTCGCCGGCATACAACGTCCGTATATCCTTCGGAATCCAATTACACCCCGTTTGTCTCGGTGCCAGGGCAATTATCCAAGAAATCGGCGAAAAAACAAAGATGGTGAACACTTTCTCACCACCGACGTAGTACATAGAACGTTGCAATGGGTTTATTGTTGTGATGGCTTTCCGTATTTGGCGACCACCTGTCCATCAAATAACGCTAACCAATCAGATGGTCGAATTCTCGTTGCGGGGCCCGTGATGGGTGTTCCCGGACGGAGTTTCGAAACTGAGCTTTGTTTGGTTTCAGTACAAATTGAGGCCATTTTGTCGGCAATGTTTCAACGAATATCCGCACGCTTATCTAAAGATGACCAACCAGACGACTACTAGTGTTCTGTTCTGGATTTCGCGACTAGATGCATTGATCAGCCGGTTTGGAATATCGTTGAAAAATCAGCTGATCTGCTGGCACCATTCCAGTCCCAACTTGCACACCACGCCCACCCCGTGCTTCATTCACGAGCACCAAATCGTTGTTTTGACGCGAGCTGCCAAAAACTACAACTGAATTGGGTAACTATTACACAAAGCAGCTACAGACTATCTAGGCTACACAAACACCTGTATCACCGGCGTCAGTTCTGTGCTGACGCTGTAGCACTACAAACAACTAGGGCGTAGTGTATCTACTGACAAACAAATGGATAGATGATTGTTTACGTTCTGTCGTGAACTACTTCTTGCTTTCTTTTTTAAACTGAAGGTGAATTACCGTTTTATTCGTGCCTCGAATCATTGCAAGTTAAACGATTTGAGTGTTAATAATGATGATGGTGTTATTGATGATGATGGTACCGCACTTCATTGTAATAAGCTAGCTGTGTTCGGGCTATGTTTCATTCATCCCGACATCTCATTTATCTACGAAACAGTCCTTTGGCCACATGTTTCAAGGCTAAACAATCAGCTTTCATCATCAATAATAATAATAATAAGTTCTTCCAAAAAATAGCAATCAAATAATTTAAATGAAAAATTTAATAAATCACACTAGGCCTATCACAGAAGATAAATAACGGCGCTATTCTACAGATTAACATATATGATGCTACCGATAAGTTCTGGAATTAAAGACATGATAATACTAAAGGAATCATTGTTACTGGCTACATATCATCTGACGTAATAATACCAGGTTATTATTACCTTATCCAAACAAATATTCATGCTAAATACAATTGACAGCTGAACTTGTTCGCTATAATAACTCCATGATATATATATATATATATATATATATATATATATATATATATATACTATATGTATGATTTTACGGATATATATATATATATATATATATATATATATATAAATATATATATATATATATAATATATAATACTATCGATATATATATAATTATATATATGATATTAAGTAGTGGTAACCTAAGGATACTACATAGTAAATTTATTAAGATATGAAAATTAAAGAATGAAGTTCCTGCTTCTACAAGTTATGTGTTACGTACTGTGGTAATTACAGTGACTGGCGCAAGAACAACGTATAAGCATTATGTAATCAAGTAAATCGGTTGTTCTTGGTTAAAATAGTCTTATTTCATGAAAACGGATGTTTCTACCGCTAAAAATTAAACTGCCCACTTAATATTAATTTGTGCGTTCACACACACACACACACACACACACACAACACACACACACACACACACACACACACACACACACACACAAGCGCGCGTATGTGACTCTTAAAAGTAGAATGACTGTGATTGGCATAGTTTACATTTCTCGGCTGATTTAGTTAACTCGATTCACAATGTGCATGTTCGTCTTCCACGCAGCACATTCTCGCCAAAGTAAATGTGCGCATTTATTGCAAACGAAGTAAGATGAAACGATGAACGCCTTAACGACACCGAACCAAGGACCGTTGATCAAAACACGGGAAACTCAAGCTGTCACTATTCGGGCCCGGACAAGGTTAAGGCATTCGTACCAGAAGGTGATTATATCTTCTGTTTGTTTGCAGACAGACGCGACAATGTCGGCGTACGTTGATTTCTAAATTTGCTCTTGGCACAGGCGGAGTCGCGTTTCGAACAAGAATCGGCCGCACTCGCTCTCCGCTCCGTCGTGTCGGAGACCGTGTATCAAGAACTGGCTCCGAGCGTGTTTCAGATAGCCACGAGTCAGTTAATATTGGCCAGCCCGGAGTCGGTTAAAATGAGATTCTAAATTGTGTCGGTGTGGAATATGTTTAGTTTTTTTCGGTGGAGATAAAACGACAACATATGCAGGCATATAATCGGCGGTACTTCTTTGTTTTAAACAAGCTATGATCGATAGCCTCTCCTAGTGCTAATATAGAAGAAAATCGTCCTACTCTCAGCCCCATATCGGGCTTTGAACAATGGATTCTTCGCCATTCTGTATTGCGTAAAAATATTACAATTGTTCAGCTCAAATCAGTAGGATTGAGCCAAAGATCTATAAGCGGTTAAAGGGCCGGTACTTTCCGGCTCCATAAAATAGTGAAACAAATTCGATATCTGCAATGTGTAAAGATGAAATCAGAATATTGCCAGCTAACATTTAATATACAGTGAATTGACAGATCGGTTCGTCAATTTTGTTTTACATTCACCGCGTGGAACAGACGGAGTTCGTCCTTATAAGTATGAAAGTCAGTACGGAATGTGCGACTAGCAATGGCTCCAGTGTCGCCATCTATCGGGAATAAATCATAAAGTTGTACGGTTCGTTACGTCTGATCAAAACTAATATTTTGTTTGTCGGTCCTAAACGATGTATAACTAAATTATTTCATTATATCACGTACAAACGTACGCTGGTTATTTTAGAAGAAGCTTCAGAACGATCGGTAGACAACGACTTTATATTTTGTTTATCAGTTCACGCAACAAGTTTATCTCAGATTACATTTCAGTCTCCCCTCCCCTCTCTCTCTCTCTCTGTTTGTGTGTGTGTGTGTTGAGTGAGTGAGTGAGTGTGTTGGCGATGGTGGTTGTGATAGTAGTGGTGATGATGTGATGATTGTGGTGGTGGTGGTGATAGTAGTGGTGATGATGTGATGATTGTGGTGGTGGTGGTGATAGTAGTGGTGATGATGTGATGATTGTGGTGGTGGTGGTTGTGATAGTAGTGATGATGATGCGATGATGATGATGTGATGCTAGTGGTGGTGATGGTGGTGGTAGTAGTTGTAATAGTGATGATGATGATGTTGAGTCGAGTTATTTAGTCCCGGCGTTAGTCACACATGTGACGTATGACCGAGGGACGACTCTCTAAAGAAGCAAATCCCACAAAAAACCAGGTAGGATTCTATCCAAGAACCTGGAGGTTTGCAGTAATGCTCTAGCCACTGCGCTCTCATAGATGCCGTGTGTGTGTGTGTTTGTGTGCGTGATGATGTTGTATTGTTACCAATGGCCATAGAGGGATTACTGTGACATTGCTATTAATTAGCCACTATTATAATTAAAATACCTTGATAAAATAGTTTGACGTTTCATTTACGTCAGATCATTCTGTTAACATGATATGGTGTTAGAGTCACAATTCTATTAATTTGTTATTTGATTACACACACACACACACACACACACACACACACACACACACACACACACACACGGGCTGGTGCGCCGCGCGCATACAGGCATAAACACGCAGTGCCGAGCTACCTAATACATTTCAGCTCAATAAAGGAGACAATCCAGACAGTGCCTGTGTTCTTCAGGTCGCTGTTTTCAAACTATTCTTTAACACTGATCATATAGGTGGCTGTGTAACTATTTTTCGGACACTTATCTTTTAACTGGTTCATAAATGTTTTAAAAAAATCAACGCACAAAAATAATGTCGGCTAGCAAGGAAAAAGTGGAAGAAAACGAAGAATTAATGATAAATAAAATCAAACTATATTATTGAAAAGGAATACTTGATGTGTCTGACTAGACAACGCATCTTCAATGTGTATTTTTATTAGTCGATGACCAAGAAGAAAACGTGATATTCTGGATTATAAAGTTTCGTTCGAATTTCGCTGCATTTTATTCGTATCTCATGAACTTACTGCTTGGTTCAACAAGAACTGAGTATACGATTGCAAGAGATGGATTATACTATTATTATTATTATTATTATTGCTATGTATAAAAAAGAACATTTACCAGCTGGAGCCAATCAATGGTGATGCGTACCTTAAAAACGGATTAAAGCGTTTTTGTTTTGGGGGGGGGGGTGACCTCGTCCAGCAACCTGTTCCATTCAGGATTTATGATGCTGTACTAAATGGTCAGTCACCTTGTGTGACTTGGATGGGAAGACAGATCTACTACTAAAAATAACTAACTGGATCAGATTTCACAACCACTTCAATTACTTCGTAATATGCGTTTATAGCGTGGTATAAATAAAGTATCCTCCCAAGTGCGTTGACGATGACACGTCATTGTACTGTATAATAAGGATCAATTATAAGGTTTAAAAACGAAAATACATTACCGTACCTTTTTGCAATATCGAAGTGCTCTGTTTAGAATATAAATAATTGCCAATTTATTTCCTGTTTTTAATGATTATTGTAATGATTAATTGACGCCTTGTCAAAATGAACAAACCTATAGACTTTAAAGTGATATAATATATATATATATTATATATATATATATATATATATATATATATATATATATATATATATATATATATATATATATTATTGGTTTATTTGTTGGATATATTTATATTTAAAGAACTTGAAGGGAGCAGGGTGATCCAGAACATCGTATCGCTGAATGTTGGTATAAGCCGTTTAAAAATGCATCAATTAATACAATCGTTACGAGCCCTGATGTCTCTTTGAAACCGGATTCGATGAAGTAATCCGGCGTGAACTGTAAAAGAACCACTTGCACATTAATATGTGCATGAGCTGGTAGAGGGGATCGGTCCCAAAACGCCACCTGGACACGGAAAGCTGTCGTCTGCGCCGACATGGTTACCGTTAATGATGTACAGATGGCATGCTCACTGATCCCGACATCCAGACATCCGTTCGGTCATAAATCCACACAAGATATCCCGGTTCCGTGATCTCTTAAAACTCGCTCATCAATATTTCACGACGCGGTCCGCTGACCTCGGGGCAGAGCCGATAGAGGGCGCCTCTGAACATCAGCACTGGACGATGGATGGGGCGCAACCGGTCTCGTAATTTGGAAGAATGCGACCCATTGATTTGCTTTGTTTCCTGTTTGATCGTCATTTATAGACTATAATATTATTCCAATAATTCACTGACTTCGTGAAAACTCGGCCAACACGTTTATACAATCACCTCCGCACTCCCCCCCCCCCACAGAATTTAGAAAAGTCCCACTGCGTCTTCTTGCGTGTCGTAAGAGGCGATACTAGACCATTTCGCCCCGATGTATCGCTGGGCCTCACTAATTCACTGACTGACTCACTGACTCACTTTCAGCCAACGACCACTACGACGTTCATATGATCAGATACCCATTTGCTCTTTATACTGAAGAAGTTAATAATTAAAATGTTTCCTGTACAAAGATCGCCCGAAGCCCTTCGTCTTTTTTACTAAGAATCGTGTCTGTAATTTAATTGATATTATCGATCATCTTTAAAATATTATTTTCGCTCCAGCGAACAATGTAGTTGGAACTTAGAACGATATATATCACATTTTTCTCGACAAGTTTAACGCATACACATCCACACAATTTAAATCTCGACTCAGGGATAATCTGTCCGCATCTGGGTGTGTGCCAGGTGTGTCGCATGAGTATTAATTTCATTAACAAAAGTTTTGTTATTATTATTATTATTAGTAGTAGTATTGTTATTATCAACATCATCACCCCTACCACCACCACCACCATCATCATCATCTTCATCAATATATACAAATTCCTAAAATGGACTGTTAAAATAATTCCTATCCATCTGTACTGAATATAGATTTTTCGCGTGCGAATTCACGTAACAGTGTACCGTAGAGAGTGAGAGTACCGACTAGGGCAGCTTCTCATCCAAATATTGTCTTTGTTCTGAAACTTGAAATGCGCAAAATTCGACCGAACGCGACCAGAACCGCTTTTATAGAAAGAAAGCCGGGCTTGCGCCGAAAAGAAAAGCCAGGCAGTCTCTATCAACAAACGAATATTTTGAATGTGGCCAAATAAACAAGGCGAATGTCCCACATCATTTTACAATTAATTAACGGGCGAACTTGGACATCGTCCACGGCTCAAATCAAGCTGGTGTAGTCGTTGATGTTGTCGAGGGCACAACAAGTGTAGCATATTCCGTGGAAATTGTCCCCTCTCTCTCTCTCTCTTTCTCTCTCTCTCTCTCTGTCTCTCTTCTTCGCCCACCTGCCCACCATCTAAACGCAACTTATTTTCACATTAACCAAAGTATATGCAACTATGTTGATACACCGAGGAAGGGAACGTATCTTCGTTCGTAAAACACCATAGAAAACGAAAGAGGGGGGATGTTTATACCTAAATTTCAGCGTTGTTTGTTGACATCTTGTATGCTCGTTTCACTATTAAGTGGCTGCCCAGATCTAAAATGGCCAATACACGTGACATGGACCGAATGAATATATATATATATATATATATATATATATATATATATATATATATATATATAAAGCGAATACTGGCACTTATGTTTCTATTGTTTTCGTTACTGACCCGTTGCCAGGACAGCGAACTCGCGTGTGGTTGTTTTTTATTCGATTTCCCAGAAACTGAACGCCGATAACTCGTGGACAGGTTTGTTATGGGCGGAGGAGATGTGCCGATGGTGAGGTAATCAAATTTTATTTCCTTTGTCATAAACATGTGTCACGGGAGGTGGGAAAACCTGGTCAATTTTTCATCTGCCACGCACAAACAAGGACATTATAATGTTTTTGTCGTATTTGTTTTGGTTTACGTCCAAATATTATTATTAATATTATTATTATTATTATTATTATCCTCATCATCATCACCAGCATCATCACCAGCATCATCATTAACATTATCATTATCGTCATCATCATCATCATCATCATCATCACCACCACCATCACCACCACCATCATCATGCAGATGTTGTTAAATGATTCCCTACCCAATCAAAACAAAAGGCTAAAGACGCATTTTGTGTTATCACCACAACACAACAACATTATAGTCACAAGAGTAATCATGTCGAGACCATAAAAACCAAATGTCCGGTCATTTAGCTGACCAGCAATAAAATATAATATTACGTCCATGTTGGAACTAAAACTCGTCGAGGATATTCTGAGCTTCGTCCGGTATTAATCAGACATAGCGCGTGCGATGGCTGCAACCAGCACTGGATAAGTGAACAAAAACAGCGTTAATTACTTTGACCGGCAAATCTCACCCGCTTTCCGTGGATTAAAGGGCCAGATGAGGTTATGGCAACTAGTTCGGCGTTTTCGGGCCATCTCAAACGACTCGATAATCACAAGCAGACTTAACCGGAGAGAGAGAGAGCTGCTTATTTTGTTTAATTCTTGTTTAAAGCAACTGATATCTTGCCGTTTATTAGGCGTTTTATTCGGTGTTATAGACGAACTGCACATTTGATCGATTAGTTATCCAACAGACTAACAAGAAATCTGTTGGTAGTTATATAGTGTTAAGGTAGACTTATGTGTTCGTAAAGAGAACACCGTCTCTATTCTGCTTCGGTGGCACAAAGAAATATCCATCGGCTTGAAATTTTTTATTTATCTCCAATATGAAATAATCCCACGTGATTCCTATATAACATACCTGTCTACTGCCCTTCAAATAAAATATTAATTTCCGTAAATGTTTCACGTATAAATAAAGTACCCTCATTACAATAGAAATGAAATAGCTCTGGTTCAAGGACATTTAAATTGTAACTCAAATCTTAGATCAAATCGTTTGTATGAAGAAGTGATAAATACGCATTATATATATATATATATATATATATATATATATATATATATATATATATATATGAAAAAATATATTTGATACTATGATGTCTTCATATAATATTTGTTTTATATAACAATAGATAAATATAATATTTTGATACATTTGTTTGCTGAAAATTTATATCATATAAAATACAATAAATGGTTTCATATACTTACTACTTTGAAACCTTAACACGGCGAGATGAAAAGCTAAAAATGTATATATCCATTTAACAACGCATTATACGTTCACGCTTAGACTAAGACGCACATTACTTCCCAGTATATTAAGGTTTTTTATAACTTTCAACAGCCGATGTTTGTCATATACTGTTCCAAAAGACGAGTCAACAGCTAAATAGTGCCCACTTTTGTAACATGCCCAATCCGTAACGACTCACTTTTGCTGCCAACCGCTCAAAATGTGCCAAATTGATTGATAAGCATTAAATTGAAGAAAATAGATTACGGTTACGTTGTTTATACAAAGTTCCGTGCCAGCGGATCTGGCAACAGAGCACGTCTTGTCATCATCCCAACACGGAAACCGACGCCAACATGTACCTTCATTTGGTTTAAACCCGTTTAGGAGGACGTCAGCAACTGTGAGCGCTGTCGGGAAGAACGAGATTTCTCTGTTTGTGCGCTAGATTTTTGGCGATCCGCAAAGAAATACTTAAACACGACAAGGCGTCAAAAACCAAAACGAAAAGAACAAAAAAGAGAAGACGAACCCGCTAACCCGTTTGGAGATACGACGCGCTATCAACAATATAACGTTGACAGTTCGTCAACACTTACCACGAGGGTACACCCCATGTGTGGTGGGGGTGCTGGAGCCCATTCCATCTCACACGAGCTGTGGTACATGTTCATCATGTTTCCGAATTCGCCGAGTACGACGCGTGGACGCTCACTTCATTCAAAAAATTGCGCAGCTTCTTTAGTTTCGTGGCTGATCACCTCCTGCCGACGACGAGCCGATGTCGGTACTTCCTGATGGCACGAATCGTGGGACGGGTCATAAAACGACCGCGGGTCATCCGGAAAGAGACAAAGGGCAACTGGTCGAAAGACGTCACAGCTCTCAAATGCAAAATCAATCACATTTAAAATTATGTTAATGAGTCATCGATGAGGCGGAGTCGAGACGGCACACGTCTAGTGTGAGCGATGAGTGTCCAGCGAGTTACGAGATTCCGTGTGTCGACTCACGCGAATGCCCATCCCTTAGTTTATCCAGATGAGTCAATCTTCCCCGATTTTAATGGCTTTTGTTTTTCGCGTAGCTGGCGCCCTTTTCCCCTTGTCGCGCCTTCCCGGCTGGGAAGGATATGTGCAGCGGGTAACGAACTTTGAGAAGTTTTCGGGGACTTGGTAGTAGTTACCCTCCAATGATTCTCCCCACGTGGCGGTCTTTCCGCCGACAGTTTACCTCCGTAGGGCCGACTCCAGAGCGAGCCGAGTCCATTCTCTAACAAACGGCACTAATTTGCCGACGTAATGCCGTCGATCCGGTGTAAATGTGTTTATAGTCGGTTGGTTGGTTGTCGGTTAGTTGGTTAGTTAGTCCCTGTGATCGGAGCCGAGTGTAGCTATAGAGCGAGGAGAGTGGCTGTCGGAGTTTTAATGCGTCTCAGAGCCGATGGCCTCGCCATGAACCTTCACTCTTTATCCGACCGGAGCACGTTATGGCGTAAGGCCGCAATTATGAATCGTCGTAACGCGCCTCGATTGAATCAAGCGGCACCGGAAGTGACGTATATGCGGAGAAAAGCGACGACAACTGATACATATGGCTACTATCTTCATGTCGAAGACGACGGGTCATGTCGCCGATAAACGAAAGCGAACGATGGTCCTCGTGATTGGCGATAATGGCACGATCTTCCACGGTTGGCCTCGAGGGGGGAGGAGCCAGTCATCGGGACACACTGATCTGATACTCTGATAGCTCGATGGATAACAGGATGAAGTGCGTCAGAAGTTTAGTTGTAATGGAGAATGCTAACTAAAACAAAGTCTGACCGCCTGCATATGGCAATTGTCTGTTTTGACACGATGTTTCGGTGTCAAACTTGGCATCTTACCCAAAACTCTCTCTCTCTACACACACACACACACACACACACACACAAACACACACACAAACAAACACCGGGGTACGCAGCTCGCTTCAGCGGCAACGACCGAGGAAGAGATAAAATGGGAGGTTCTCGCTGTAATTGATACTTAATGTCTTTAGTGATCATCACTGTTATTGTTCGTTGTTATGCGTCGTGACATCACAGACAAATTGACGAACGGCGGACAGACATACGTACGGACGGACTGACAATAAATTATGTCCATAAGTTTTTCATAGAATATCATGTAGCATGACTTTACTCTGATTTAGTAATTGTTAATTTTTTTTAAAACGACAACCAACTCCCTATCCTACAAATATCATTGGTCTGGACGTTTGTTGATCGGCTGTTCAACATCTCTTTAATCTGCCCCAATGACTTGTACCGAATATGTCCGGTCATACAGAATCATTCGGTTCTCGTTAGCAATGTGGATATAAACAAGCGAATTAATTTGTACAAGTTAGTACACTCCGTCTGCCGTGAATTGATATACGTCAGGTTAAGTCTTCACAATGGATATATTCTGTAGCGTGGAAACTGGCCGTAAAAAGCCGTTCTCAGTTGACGATATGTTGGGGGTGATGTGAATTAGTTTTAACTGTTTACCTAATTGCTTATAAATAACAGATTACCGGCCATAAGTATTAATGTCAAGTATGACTCCGTTAAAAGGTATTTTTATTATTATTTTACAACGATGTCACGACATTAATATTAATGACACTGTATGTATTGTAATCAAACAAAGCGTTATGACAGTGACCGAACTACATACAATAAATGTTATTATAAAGGATGTGGTTACCAGAACTGATGTAAATTACGAAGGCTGGTATTTATCGCCCAAATTGTGAGACAAGTCATTGATATTTAGATATTTCGACGACGTGAACGTGGTTACGGGGAATGGCGGGTGAGGGGGTGGGGTAGAGAAAGAATTTTAATGGAGATATTTGGAGTGGCGTTCACCATGAAAACTGTTTATAACGGAGACTTGTGTATACGTGGCTGATACCAGGAGCTAGAAATACCTATTACAAGGGGATTTGATTAAATGTCATTTTTACGATATTGAATTTTTCCAGATATTTCACGTCTTCGTCGAACTTTTAAACTATATAGAATATATAACACATAATCCACCATACGACGCATTCCGAAGGGTTCGAATCGATTTCAAAATTCAATTACACTTACAAATACGGTAAGCCATTGAATGGTATATACAATTACGACTATCCACATACTAGCCACACGACACGCGGTTAAGAAGAATTTGTTTACAACAGAGGTTAGTTGTCTTAGTTTGGTCGAGTATTGTATCGGCTCTTACTTCTACCGCGTTCACCCAAAGTAAAACAATTATATATTCATAGTGCTATATATGCATACTTTATATTCTAGCTGGATAGCAAATGTTCGGTGACCATTCAGTAAGAGTCTGAAACATCAGAAAGGCCCGTGATGGCGCCGGTATATATTCTAGAACGTATAACACACACACACACACACACAGAGAGAGAGAGAGAGAGAGAGTTACTTACATAAACCTCATATTACGATTTTACTGCCACAACACGTTTCGGTAGTTTTAGTGTTTCTGTGTATGATTTCAGTTCTCTTCGAACAATACTACATCTAAATTGCACATCTAGTATATAAACCAGTGTGAAAATATTCGCCATTTTTCATAAACAAATCTAGCGATTGTCAATAGATTTAATGTGTATGGTGAAGTGTTTTCAACAGTAGTAACATATGTTAATAAAACCTAACTCTTCCGATTTTTTAAACCAACGTTTACGACTTTTGCGTTTGCTATTCTAGGAAAACGAGTACCAATGTTTATTTTCCCATTATGTAGATAACTTATATTGACGCTAATTTTGGTTTTGTAGGTGTTTAATTGGTCGGTTTATAATATTATTCTAGAGTTTGGACGAAAGGCGATGAAAATCACGATGAAAATGGTCTATTCCATTTCTGCGCCAAATCTGACCAATTAGGTTTATTACTGATGGCATGGTATAAATTGTCTTAAAACAAATTTCTGCACACGCAGTATTAAACATTCTGCACAAATCTAATCTTCGTAAGAGGACAGAAAGCGCATGAAATGTAATCCTTCTAAATTGCGGTGTAACATAATTCTTGCTATTTATCAGAAATATGGAATAATTATTATTTCCTGCGTTTCTAAGTAGATGATCAGGCTATTATCCGTTGAGCGATAATGGGTGTGAACATCGATTAATAAATACAATTTTAGTCAAGTTAAAACCTAAAAAATCGCTTTGAAGCTTTAAAAAAATATTGTCGGAAAAAGATGTGGTTGATATTTAAAGGTGTTTTCTTCATCTCTAAGCTCTTATCCTAGTACGTGAGAATCGCGAGTGTCCGGGATTAGAAACGAAATAAAATATAGTTTGTTATTATAAATCTATCCGGATTTGGTTTATTTACTTAATGATATTATTGCAGTATTTTTTAATTAATGATTTCATGTTTCTGCTTTATGAATAGTTTCCCCTCGTACAATACGTATACGATTTAGGTACAATATTTGGATTATGTAAATGCTAATTTATCCTCCGCTAAATAAACATGAACAGCTGTTTGCAATTTGTGCGGTTTTTCTCTAGTTTCTTTTATTTCACTTGAGGTGTGTGGATTGCGTATTTGTAATAAGCATTTTAAATATTAAATACATAAAACCGCTATACGTATACAATAAGATGGCTTCTGTGCAGACGAGGAAATTTTAGAGGTGTCATTTTCTTAATTAATTAAGTACTTCATTCATAATAAACCAAACAGGGCCAGTTAGGATACTGAATATTACAAAATAATGGGTTTTACGTCATTCTTTACAAACGTGGGACGTATATATTTGATTAACACCCACAACCAATGACGGAAGGGAGAATCGGTTGAAACTGGTACAGTAATATATCATAAATAAAAAAGTTATCTACAGAATAAATAATAATATTATTGTTAATATTTGTATATTATTGTCTGCATTTATGGTGACGATATCGCCTGTCCACAACATCTACTAGTAGAATATCAATTCGTTATGTGGCTGTTATGTGATTCTATAGTAAAGCAGACGACAATTAGCAGTTTAACTTTAGTATATAAATGTCAGGAAGCCACTATCAGAACAAAAGTTGTAATCATTGTTTCTATAAGTTGATGCTTATCCAAACAGCGGGGGTTATTTTTCTTATAAGAGAAATATTTGAGAATGAAATACTTTTTCGTGGCCACATACCTACATCAAGATCTGGCTTCTGATGAATAACGGTTGAAATCGTGTACCAAATTTCCATTTCAACACAATGTTGTCAAAACCAAGAGGGTGTCGGATTGGTATTTCTCTGTGAACACACACCACCAAATTATAAAATTTTCTCAATATTTCCAAAATAGTAAAGTTCATTTTATGACTTTATCCATCCTTATTAATATGTTGTTATTAATGTTAATTAATTCCATATATGTTCACTGATAACGTAAGTTAGATATTAATGGCGACTTCACGTGACATGATGCGACGAAAGTTGACTTTAATACAAGTATCGTGATATGACTATAGATACTTCTATTTACTATACATAACTGTTAATGTCTTTTACAAAGACAGACTATGAATACAAAATAAATACAGATAATTTATCATATCGTTCAGTCAACTTTTATTAATCTTTTCATATTAATTATTGATTTGTTTCAGTATACGAAACATACACCCCCCCCCCACACACACACACACATACACTGGTTTCCTTCTGGAGATCGGCTATATTGATTTGTACACTATTAATTACTAAAATATTAAATGACGGTGGGGATCCCCCTCTCAGATCCACCCCCCCACACACTAAAAAACAACTAAATAACTAGACATGAAATAAGCCCGTATAAGAATGTGACTTCTGGAAAAGTCGGTTTTTCAATGGACGCTGATTGATTGGTACACATGTATATAAGCGATTATTTTAATATTGTTAGATTAGAGTTGAAAATATTCACTTGTATCTGTAAGAACAAGTAAATAAATTAATTGATTCTACAGCATTACACTATAGGAAGTTTGTTTAATTCCAACTGAATCGAATTTTTATTCTATTGTGTCCTGGGAGCAAGCAGTGAGTTCAAACCGTTGTCTAATCCGTTTTTGTGGGAAGTTTTTTCCCCAAGGAATTATTATATTATGGCTTTTATGATCCAGGTGGGAATAGTGTGTCGAGACAAAACAAATAGCTCACTCGATCACTCCTGTGAACAAGAATACAGGTATCTGTTAGTCACACAGCATAAACTAAATCAAAGGCTTTTAGAAACTTTAATATATTTCTGATGAAGACGTTCATAGGGAAAGGCTAACACTCCATTTTAGCTAAACTGTTATATTGGCTCATGTTCACGTAGTCACGTTTTCGGGGTTTCAATTAATTTTGGCTCCTAGAAGTAAAACTGCCAGAAGATAAGTATTGACATAGTAACTGTTTGACAGTTTGGCAAGCTGCATTTACGTAACAGAAATATTCCTTTCCGTTTAAACCATTTCATGTGTCACTTGCCAGTCGAAATCATAATGTACCCATACATTGCAGCACTTCGGCTTTCTGAGAACGCCGATCCACACCAGAGATGTGTTGTTTTTAATGATTATCTTATACAGTACTTATACGAACATTTCGCTAATGTATTATTACTTATAGAGAAGGATACAACTTAATCCATACGGGGATAGACCAAGAAGTTGGCAATAGATCAAAGTTAACCGGAAACGAAACCTTCTATGGCATCTTAATATGTCCAGTAAAACGGAACTATTGACAATGTGCTCATAATAAACAAATATTGTGTGTGTGTGTGTTTTGTATGACTCCGCCAATAGTAACAACACTTCAGACACACATCATTAGCCAATAACAAAACGCAAGTTGAAGTAGACCGACTGTTTTGAAATCAGAAAAGCATTTAAAATTCTGTTGTCTTCCGTTGCATGAAAACATATTAATGCTGCAGGGAAGCATACATCAAGAGTTCAGTTAGCTTAAGATATGAGCTTTGTCTTTGATGGCGGCTTTTGGCTGATTCGTAGCAAATTAATTCTTCATCAAAAGGGACACGTGATCGAATGGACTACAAACGATATACTCGAGCGAGAAATCAAGCCAATTGGGTACGCAGAAAAGCGGATCGCCTTTTCAAACTGAAGTTAGTCCAAGAAACCAAAACCAACACAAATAGGTTTCTACGAGTATGCCAGAGCAAAATGAAAACAAAAAGTGAAGTCTAAGATCTGAATAATAATGAGGGGGGTAGAATATCCAATCCCAAAAGCAAGGCTGATTTGCTGAATTAATTCTTCTCATCTGTTTTTACCAAAAACAATCCAGGTACACTCCCAATACTCCCGACAAGGTCATATCTTCTGAAGAGGGACTGACGTCTGATGTTTTCACACCAGACACAGTGAAGAAAAAGCTGAAGCAACTAACTGTGAGCAAAGCCGCAAGCCGCGACAAGATACACCCTAGGGTGTTGTAAAAACTAAGTGATTTCATAGCCATGCCTTTATATAACAGCTACTATAAATCACTAAATGAGGAAATAATACTGTCAGATTGGAACAGGGTCCAATATTTAAGGAGGGCAGCTAACAGAAATCGAACAGCTATCGACCTGTGACTCTCACATCTATACCATGCAAGTTACTGGATCAGATTATCCGAGAGGAAATCAATCAGCGCTTGTGGAAAAAACAACTTACTTACAAATTATCAACATGGTTTTAAAAAGGGAAGGTCATGTGTAACACAGCTGTTAAAAGTGCTGGACTATTGGACAGAGATATTGGATCCTGTGTGTGTGTGGGGGGGGGGGGAGTCGATTGTATATGTTTTGATTTCTCGAAGGCCTTTGACTCGGTACCCCATAGAAGTTTGTTAATCAAACTGAAAGCATACAGATTAACTAACACACTTTATGCTTGGATCATAGATTTCCTGACTAGTAGGAATCAACGGATGTCAGTTAATGGAGCATTTTCGAGTCTTACAGAGGTGCTCAGTGATATCCCTCAGGGCAGTGTCATTGGGTCAATGATACAAAGGTTTACAGAATGGCTGCTAAGATTCAATGCCGATACATGCTAAGTCCTACATGCAGGGTCAAGAAACGAATGCCACATATACAAGATGTCAAAAGAAGACCAGTGAATCAATATACAAGTCACCGAACTGGAGAAGGATTTAGGGTTTCATTAGCTAAGCTGTACACGTCACTAGTGAGGCCACATCTAGAGTATGCTAACAATATTTTAGAAAAGACTGCCTTTCACTGGAAAATGTGCAGAAGAGCGCAATCCGTATGGTGCTTGTTTTTGCTTGTCAATCCGTATGGTGCTTATATTTTAAATTTTCCAAGCCTATTTTACAGGAAAGCTGGTGGTTATATGATTCAAGCATATAAACATGAAAAAGTGCTTACTTAGTTGATACCCCTTATATCAAGTTGGAAGATAGATGCAGCAAAGGTCATGAGTCCAAGTTAAAGAAGACGATGGTAGCTAAGGCTATATACGTCTAAACTTCTTCTCCTTGCGAATAAACAATATCTGGAATAGGCTTCCGTTACACCTTGTGGACGCACCCAGCATAAACAGCTTTAAGGTTTGACTGGAAAAGCACTGCACTCGGTATCGGGATAGCCAAGATTCGGTACGTCACGAGTTAAGTTGTACGGGTTCATTATTTTAACGGCCCAAACTGAATATGGAATATGTACAATATGTTTCGATAACACAGTTTATTATCATTCGCACCCATTGATAAGATACACTGAATTTAGTCATACCTACAAAATCTTAAGTTGATCGAAAACAAGAGTGAGCTCATTGATGTCAATTATTATTCATTGTTTCTATATTTATTCAGATTTAATATAATAATCAGATATTCATATCGATCGCGACTGTTCTTGTTCAAGTTACTGTCCAGACTAGGTAAGTCCAAACATAGTATTTTACTGGTGCTGCGCAGATGTTATACTCGTATGTGGCACATCTGATACATTAAACGCATAGTATTACCTGTCATTGCACTATAACAGTGCTGTGAGCGTCCACATTAAGGCTGTGCTCAGTCAGCGACAGCCTGGTGTAAATCCTCAAACTACGCACGCGCGCACACACACACACATATTAAGGCTCTGACGACACTCTGTGTACACTTTCCGGATAAAGGAAAACACACACTCTCTCAGTCAACATTTCTGTGTGGCAAGTTGAGAACAGCGACCATTACTTGTGCAAGTGCGTGGAATCGTCTCTGTCCCATTGTCGTCTTTATCTTCCTGATTTCACCTCAGTAACCGTCAACGGATTTCTGTACACCATCTTCTTTCATGCCGATCTCAGTGTCCTCCATAGGCTATTAGTCCTCAAATTCGTCTTTGGTCAACAAGGTGAGCAAAACGTTCAGCCTGACGAACAATTGGGGAAAAGGTTAGTTCAGCTCATTTGGCTATGTTCTTCCAGTACAACCAAGTCATTTATCGGGATGCATTTACCACAATTACTAAAACATTTAAAACTAAAACAAACAGCTGTCAACCAATTAGAAAACCGTATGTTTTGTTTGTAACTACGCCAGTAGTCGTAATTATATTGACGAAGTCGTAATCACTTCGGATAAACCGTAAGTACTTGATAAGTATAATTTAGTTCCCAATAGCATGTAGGCTGTTTACAATATGCCAATGTAGTAGTTTAATTAAGAAGCGAATAACTTCAGGAAAAACAAAATATAGAACAAGTTATCTATATTCAATTATTTTAAATTCTATTTCTCATATATTTAACTGATTAGCGTATTCTATAATAGTTCACCTACCCCAAGCTCTTTGTATTTTCGAGTATGTTGGTATATATTTCTATGTATTAAGAAATACCGGATAAATAATTTGCTCTATTCGTCTGCGACAGGTGTCTGTGTGGTTACTTGTCTTGATTAGAAATATTAATTTAGTTCAGAACTGTGTTTGACTTCCATACCCAGCGCCAGCTACCATAGTTATGGCAACTCTCCGATTACATTTCACTAGATATGCTTTTCTCCTGTGTGTCATTCTCGAAAGTTTAATGTTGTCGGATCTATGTAGCTGGAGGATTCGGAGTTGTAATCACAAAAATTTTGTCATCTTTGATGATTGATTGGAAGATGAACGAAAGCGGTGACAATATTCATGAACTGCTGGAAAGGCGTGCTTCACTTTGGAGCACATCATGGAATGGACAAGATACTCAGCCATCTTTTGAGATGACAAAATAGTTAAATATTCTGATTCCATGTTAACATATGCTAGCCATCCAATTTCAACATTTTGTATAACTCCATCTGAAAATCCTTTTTCATGGGAAAAAGACAATAAAATCACAAAAATATCCGCATTAGAGGATGATGTCACATCACCAGCTTCTTAAACACTAAAAATCGCTTCACCAGGGGGCCCTTTTTTTGGATAATTGTGAGCAACAACAGTGATAAGTCTCCGATTGCAGTTGACTCAGAGGAAGACAATGAATCTTAAATATCCATAGGTATTCTGTCTTGTACTTAACAGAGGGTGCTGCATGAATTGTTGGTAGACCATCATAAATAGGCATCTTTTTGTACTTTAATCAGATGACACTGAGCTGGCTGCCATATGTAGCTGTTTAATGATAAAACCGAAATATGTATGCATTCTTTGCTATCACAAACGTGAGCTATAATGAAAAGAAAATGAATCTGGTGTACCCTGTTCCACAACAGAACTAGTGTTGTGTAGGATGTAAGCAGAATCTAAATTTCACAACATTCATAAGTAAAAAAGCACATGATAAAACAGTCTTTAATCAATTGATGTGAATTTAATGGATGAATTGCATGAAAAAGTCAAATAACTGAAAAAGTTTAATAGACAAAACATGTCTTTTAAACATCCACGACTCTCTTGTCAGCTGAACTCTTCATAACATGTCTTAACACCACAAGATATGATGCTACTAAAAATTGTTTAAGAAAAAAAAGGATCCCCGATGTACCTAAATTTATGGCACAAAGAACTAGACAAGTAATTTATGTTTAGTATCAGGGAATAATAAGAATGATAAGTAAGTAATAGTATTTAGAAAGAAATAATTTCCATGGCTTTCTGAGGAAGAGCCATGGATTGGACGGCTCATTTGTACCAGATGCTGAATTACAATTTGACAAACACAAATGAAATCGATGCAAAATATATACATTTAAAAAAAATTATACGTTAACTCACACACATTTTCATGACAGCTTTTGGATGAATGATAAAGCTTTATTAAAAGACAAATCATAATCAAACTAACCACTTTCAGTCAATTCAACATTGTGTACATTTGTGTGTAGATATATGCATGAATTAACATATGCACATCAATTTATAGCTTACTCTGGATGTGACTTGGTGTGTTAGGTAGAACTGTATGCTAAATTGCAAGATATCTGAATGAAAACAAAACATATAAAAACAATTTATGCAAATACTGAAATGACTACACGGTATACTTATCAGAGTGTAAAAAGAAACCAGACACTGATTTGATTTTATGTACAGGTGAACAGCTCATCTAATGACAGTTAATTATTTAAAAAGAATTTTCTTCCTATCCATGCAAGAAGCAGAAAGAATATTATTACAGGCAGAGTAGCTGGTATAAGCAGCAAATAATAAACAGCAACACCACTGATAAATTCCATAGATCAATCACAGACAACAACAGTTCCAGCTGGCAGAATAAACAAATGAACCAAGGCTATGACTGATTGACATCAACTTCCATAGGCTGATCAGCTTCGGATGGTGGCTGATCTTCACCAGGAACATTCGCTGATATGATATCGAGTAGTTCATCAATCTGCTGATCTGTAAGTCTCTCTTCACTTTCTTCTATCATCAGCTGAATCTCCACAGCAGAAGATGGACGATGGTTGAGAAGTTGCAATTTTTCTGCCTTTGTCAGCTTGAATGGCTCGAGAGCCTTGATAAGGTTCTGTATGACTTCCGCACTTTGTCCTGTGCAGGGCGTCCTCTCCAGGTATTTCAACGTGGAATATGACACTGTAGCAAGATGCTGTTGGTGCTTAGTTGGCTTCTTCTGACCATTAGTACCACTCTGTATGTCTTTCAGTAGTGAATATACCTCATAATTACTCAGTTTTGCAGCGTTTTCATCTATTACTTCCATTTTTCTTTTCCCATTATGAACTCTGCGGGATAAATTTCAGGGAAGCGTGTCGGCCTGCAATGATGACGAGCACCCAAGATAATATGACAACCACTGCTAGAAACTGCAAAGAGATAATAAACCTGTATTAAATAGAAATCAGATTCTTTTGTTTTGAACTGCTGAATTATGACAATTAGATTACCAAGACTGTCATGTATGTTTTGGCACAGTGGCTAGCACACTTTCAAGTGTTTGTAAAACTACTAACAATTCTAAGCATGAATCAACAAAGAAAATCACAATTCAGATTAACAAAATAGTTGATACTAAATAGATCAATTCCAACTAATTTTGGCTATCTAATAAATTTGATATTATTAATTAAATATACACCAATTTATTTACACAAGAGCTAAATCCTTCTAATGTTTTGTCACTGAACATATTTTTTGATGTTCCATCATTTTCCATTCTCAGTCATCCATATACAATAACAATTTTACAAACTAAACACAGGATCTAGACAGGCTGCTGTCTAAGTTAGATGCATATGGCATAGGAGATCCCATAAAGGAGTGGATCAAAAGCTTTCTAGTGAATCGAAACCAAAGAGTTACAGTAAATAGAATAATGTCATCATGGTCGGAAGTACTTAGTGGTATCTCCCAGGGTAGTGTTTTAGGCCCTATATATTGTTTGTTATATTCATAAACGACTTCCCAGTTGCAGTGACCAGTACCACTAAGATATTTGCAGACGACACCAAATTGTTTAGAGCTATCAGAGGACCTGAGGACCGCGAGAAACTCCAAAATGACTTAAACCAACTCGTCAAATGGTCTGAGAGATGGCAGCTTGGATTCAGTGAGAATAAATGCAAAGTATTCCACTTAGGTAACTCAAACCAAAAGCACACATATGATACGAATGGCACAACCTTAGATATAATCCATGCGGAGAAGGACCTAGGTGTCACAGTGGATGAAGACCTAAAATTCCACACGCACATAGCTAATGCTGTAAATAAAGCTTCTGGAATGTTAGGCTTGATCAGGAAGACCTTCACACTCCCTGATGAAACAACAGTGCCAAGACTACTCACAGCCATGGTTAGACTGCACCTTGAGTATGGAAATGTGATCTGGCATCCGAGGTACAGAGGAGACAAACTAGAGGTTGAGAAAGTACAGAGAAAGGCAACTAAATTGATCCCGAGCATTAGCCATCTCCCACATGAGGACCGGCTTAAATTCCTAAAGCTGTCATCTTTGGACTTTAGAAGACGACGAGGGGATATGATCGATCTATTTAAGATTATGAATGGTATGGACAGGCTAGATCCCCATAACTTCTTTATCTTCCCACCTAACAACAACACCAGAGGCCACAGTAAAAAAGTGTTCATGGGACTATGCAGACTTGATTTGAGATGAAGCATCTTTATCCAAAGAACAATTCATGACTGGAACTACCTGCCTGAACATGTGCTAGTCTGAACAGCTTTAATTGAAATTTTGAACTTTTTTGGAAAGGGGAGTGCTATAGATTGCCATGATAAAATGAGATATATGCACTCCAGAAATACAACCAAGAAGGACCGGATTACCATAACAGGCATTGCCTTTTAATTCCGTATACTAGGTATCATTTAATTCCTGTTCCTTTTAAAACAAATCTAAAATAAATTCAAAATTTTCCTTATTTTATTCAGTGATAAAAGTGATAAAATTACAGCATTTTGATACACTATTTAAAATAATGAATAATCCTGCCTCAATGGCAATGTACTGTGATGACAGCGTATATCTATTGCAGCCTATAATTTGTTTAGTTCAATCAATCTTTTTGCAGATGATTTGAGAGTAACATGGCATGTTATACGTTTGGTATAATATTCAATTAAAAAAAGAACTGAACATTATTAGGACAGCTCAACAACACTCTTTAAAATACTCGAAACAGTGTTAATTAGATGATAACAAGGGTAGCAGTTGATAAAAGGAATACTGAAGAATACTGTTCCGGGAAAATCTCAACATTTTAGGAATTTTTGATTTTTTCACAAAAGCAGCATTTATGGAAAATCAATTTTACCGACATCATACTTATTTTGTTAATGGGTCACATATTATTGTTAATGAGATGTGATGTATAACGACAGTTTATTAAAAAATGTAAAACTGTTTTAATCCAAGCATTTACTATCATGCTAAAATTAGATATAGTCATGGGGTTAAAAATTACAGTAGACACATTCACGTGACTTTACTATTTATTCCAAAATAGACATTTTGCTAGCTTATTTATTTATGGTTTTAATGTCTTGATATTAACAGCAACATAAATCAGTTACCTCATTTAATAGTTACACTTGACTTGGCACATGTTATTTATGAAGGACACAGAAGCTAATAACCTAATACACATGACTGTCAATCTTATTTCATAATAATTAAATTAGAATCGCTATCAGTTTGGTAATTTAATTGCAGATAACTAATTAGTTGAATGAACAAAATAAATCAAGTCATGATATTTAACAATTTTATATAAAGCACAAAAAATACCAGAAGGCATAGCTAAGCTGCCAAAAAATTTCAACAAGACAGCACTATTTTAAGGAAAGGATATTAGGTCCTTGGAACATCTTGTGTGACAAAGTAGTGCAGGCCCTTAGTATACAATCTTTCAAGATTAGATCAGCATTAGAAGAATCAGGATCTTGTATATATATATATATATATATATATATATTAAACAGCTCTGGATTTGTGTCACAATGCCAAAGTAAATTTTTCTTCCATATCGGATGATGATCTCAATATACAGAACCAAACTAAACTTGGCAAAGACCTACGTCGCCTACGTTTAGATCTAGGAGACAGTAATGACTAGAGTTAGGGAAGGTGGTACTTTTGGGAGTAATCGGATAAAATATGCCCCAAATATCGCCACTTATTTGGCAGGTCACAGAATTCCAGAAATATACCATTGCCAGAGGGGAATGTTTATGGACATCATAAATCACCAAATAATTGTACCACTGACCCATTTTCATCATTTGTATAATGTACTATTTACGTATAACATATAAAAAGAAAGAAATTTATTAGTTATTAAATTTGTTATTATATTTTTCAGAAATAAGCCTGCAAAATTGGCCCAAACACCAATCGGCAAGTTTGGAAGTGAGAAATTTTCAAATTAGTCGTAGAACATCCATTTTTGTTTCATTAGATAGGTCTTGCAGAGACTAATATAAGTAAATATATAATTTGACATCTTTTCTTACATTATTTAGAAAATGTATATACCACAATAAGATAGAAAATGGCCACTGTAAGGTCGATGCATATACGGTCTCATTAAATGATGCATTAATTGTTTTATGTACATCTAACAAATTCAAATAATCATGAACACAATGCAACTTTCTCCCCAACAAAATGCCTTTCAGTGATTTATCTTAGGCTGGCAAACTTGAACCAAGCAACTTTTTTAAACAGATGTTTAATTCTCTAGTGTATCTTAAATATTCACAATGTGCACGAAATATGTCAAATATAATATCTATGTATATTATTATACATATATCAAATATAAAATAGGATGGATGGGCTAAATTAAGCATAGATTCGATCAGATTATATAATAGCCTAAACATGTTGATCTGATGCTGCGAGAATTTACGAGATTTGGCGCACAAGGACCTCTGGGTTTTTTCCCATTGCGCAGCACAGATAGTTTTGCATCAAAAACAAAAATTATACTATTAAATAGAAAACATTCTCAGTTTTATCACAGTGGTGGTTTCCCTTGTCTAGCTCAATTATTAATAGATGTATTATTGTGGTTTAGATTTAAAAGTGATCTTAGGTTAGGTTAGTTTTGTATTTTCATAGGGAAACCAACATATTTAGAAAGAGTGGAATATTGGCAACAACATGGCTAGCTTCATTTGTTAATAGGTATTGCCATGGCCATGTGCAAACAGGCCCCATATCACGTACCATTTTGTCAAAATATCGTTTGCGCTTCATTTCTGATGTCTGGTCATTTAACAATAATATCCTCGATTTCAAAACAAATTAAGGGATAGAGCTATATGCATTCTGTTTAGTTTTTAGTTATTACTTGAAATATTAAGGCAACCATAAGCAAAATAAAAACTACTTTTATTTCACGAGTCATTTTGCTTACGCCCATTTAAAAGCACTTGTAAAATAATATTCACGACGTAACAACACCCCTACTATTAGGTAACCTAAGGCCAAAACAAACTCACAAAGTAATAAAAACTATGAAGTGGTTATGTATCCGAGCAGCGGAACCCTGTACCTCAGCGTTATAGGTCTAAGCACTCAATGCGTATGCGCCAATTATTCCTTGTTTGCTATTACTTCTGCTCACATATGGTGGCTGAGCATGTAGATCTAGTTGTTATATTTGGGTTGAAAGTAGAAGATGCTTTTGATAGTTTTGAAGAGGTACAAATGAAAATCAAAGAAATAGATGATCGATAGAACAGCTGTGCAGCTTTACAAATAATCGGGGTTCCCAGGTGTCCTAGAAAACCTGGAATATAACAAATTCATTTTCCCAGTCCTGGAAATGTCTTTGAATTTGACAAAATCTGAAAATCTCACGGAAAAAATACTGTGTTTGGAAAAATAAAAAAACAATCATGAAATTGCTCAGATTGATAATAATATTGATGGTGCATGGTTCAAATGCTGATTGCTCGGATCTCTATCGCCAACGAACACAATTCCAATGATCGGGTTGCTGTTCCACATCCGAACACTGGAAACACCCAAGCTTGGCGCACGTGCGTAGTGCTCAAACTTTAACATCAATGAATACGATTCCGATGCTCGGATACGTAACAACAGCCTAAAAACTACGTAAACATGACTGTCACTAACTCTGTGTACCTATTTTGAATTAAGAATGTAATCAAGATCAGTAAAAAAATTAGCCAGAAGTAACTATTACTATGCGCTCAGAAGCCGTTTATATTCATATATTATCGTTCAGGGAATTGTTATTACTGTTAGTCTACTCTAGACTAGACTATTAATATTATTATATTATAATAATTTTGGTGAAGCGGTCTAAGCATTTCCCAAAGCCACTTAAGCATAAGAATGCTACCCGAGTTACTCTACTTTTGTGAGTGATATACATACAATGTTTATAATGTGATTCACCGTCGAATTTGACAACACAATCATGTTTTGAAGTTTATTTAAAATACGACGAATCAGAATACGAAGACAAAATCATTTTACATGTTCATACACGCACACTTAGAAGCCGCTACAACGAGGAGGTATCTAAAAAGAAACAAAACCAGACATAGCTAAACCACATAAAAACCATGACATCTGTATCCCGTCCTAATTTGTGACACCGTATTCAATTTAAATAATTAATAGCTTTATTTCAAACAGACAAGCTGGTCTCTTATATATATATATATATATATATATATTCGAGGCTCCATGAGCTGCAATGCTGTCATGTGGCGACTGGTTCACTCATCCATAAAATGAGAACCTGATAGGACGCGATGGCTATGTGTTTGAGTAACGCCTTTAATGACAGCATGCGTTGTATGTTCCCTTGGGGGTTGAGATGTGTTCTGGGTGGAACAGGTCTGAGTCATGGATAGTAATATCGTACAGCGCCTCAGAACAGGGTTACCTGTTTCTGGCGCTATATAAACATGCATTAATAATAATAATATTATTATTATTATACAATGTTGTACAATAATTTTCAGCAGTAATAACAAAGTAAAAATACAGGGGAAAAAGAACAGAACAATCATTCATCCATCTAGAAATGGCTTAGCCAGTACAGATCAAGTCAATCGATAACTGGATCTCTCTAACATCGAAATCAATAATTAAAAAAACTGTTATCCCTTATAAGACATAATCTTTAAGCATATCACCTTCGTTTTTACAGATTTCATTATAATGAAAATATTCTTGCAACATTGAAGTTTCAATTTCACAATTTCTCTTTTAATAAAGTTTGACAATAACATCCTTCTATTTTCTGCAACGGCAGACCTTGATTATTTACCTGAACTCCGGTGGTCTAGCGATTAAGCACCTTGCACTTTGTGCCAAGGGTCACAGGTTCGATCCAATGAAGAAGTCGAAACTTTTCCAGGCATTAATTTCTCGGCTCACAACATTGTGGCTGACTGACAAGGTTAAATGGCGTTGCCGTCGCCTGAATTGATTAAAACGGGGCCGTTAAAGACCCCGCGATGACGTAATTCACTCAGGTAGTGACAATCTTTCTGTACTGCTCCCCCGTGAGTGGTGGGGAGATGTTATGAAAAACCACTCAATAAAAGGGACCACTGGCAATAAGTGGTTGCACTTTCGTGTGTTATTCCTCTTTCATGATCATAGATCATAGCTATATTTTGGCATTTCTACTAGGTCCAGCATAATATCTGGAATATATTACAGCAATCATAGCTAACTGTTGTATCCCCCATCTGGGGTCATGAAGTATACATTACTACCGATGTTATATACAGTCTATAATGATATATCTGGCATATTGCAACTGCATATATACATATCAAATTTGTAAAAACGCTTCAGTAACTAAATATTACTATATATAGTACTCTAGTGTTGTACAAATTAGCAACTATAATATATAGGTTCATTTATTTGTTTCGCATAGGGTTCCTTTAGAAGAATACAAGTTAAGTTCCATTTAAAAGCTACGTACATTGATCCTATTCCTAATGTGTATTAAGGTCAGCATTATGATATTTGGCGTCATCTTGTGTTGTTATCTAATTGTTGATCATCACCAGAAAAAAATCAACATCTAAGGAGTCTTAGTTAGAGTGTATAAAGTATATAGCAACGCGAGAGACTGTTAATATGTTTTCACAACTTCACTGTATGGGGTAAGACACCATCCATCCAAGGATATGTTTCCGGGTATTTTAATATAGTTTGAATTCCTGGATAAATAATTGTTCTGATTAATACCTCATAGTTTGATTACCGTTGAAGAGTGATTTTTGATTCGGAATATAATATTATCGAGTCGTGTTATATTATATCTCATGTAGGAAGTTGTATAAATCCAACTACGTGTAGTATTATTTGACAACTTCATTAAGTCTATTATTAGACATTAGTAGTTACCGTAATAGCAGTGATAGAAACAGCAGTACTTCATATAGTATTTTGTTTGGTAATATTATTCTATCAACTAAATATATCTTACTACTATTAATTATTACCACGACTTCTACAGTATACTACACCGGCCTACTTGGCTACTAGATGCTATATAATATAGTATATTAGCTGGCCGCTGCTGTGAAGATTGCGTATGAAATTGTATGATCTTGATATGATTTTGACTTGCATCCGTGGTTGCTCAGTGAAAAACACAGAATGCGATTGATTCGTGGCAATAAAATATGGAGTAGTGTGGTGTAGTTTAACATTGTTGTGAAAATGGTGTAACACTTCTTAGAATTTGTTAATATTGTAGTGGTTGCGGCCTTATTTTAGAACATGCGCATGCGCAGTAGTTAGATTCAGACAGCTGTTTACCCTAAACGTCATATTCAGAACGATGTTTCTGGGGTTTTCTCAAGCTTATTGTTTCCAGTTAATACTAGATCTATCTAGAATCTAGATCTACGTCTACGAGCTCCCGGTTGTTATGATAGACCTACTTCGGTAATTATGAACATTGTTGTACACTCACTATAATGACGAATTATCAGTGAATGCCGAGTTCATTAGGTTTTTAATAATAAAATGACATGTCATGTGTATGATCATGATGTCACAATCTATGATCTAGTAATATAAAACGTAATGTTATGAATTGATTGATAGCATACAGATATTATGATTCTGGTTAACTACTGAAAAAAACCCCACAATTAGTGTGTCTACAGAACCAAATTAACCTTATTACTATATTAGGTAAATACACTGGAATTAATTATTAAGAGTTCATACTTTGATGAATTAGGCCTTATTCCTTACATCTAGATCTATCATGAATCTAGATCATTCATGAAATGAAAGAAATTCAGATTCATTTCCAAGCAAACATTGTCACCCAGAGTCTGTAATCATGGTAAACTAATCTAAATCTAATGGCTAAATACAATCTGCATTATCAATACTACAATAGACTCTAGAGTCCCTTTATCAGTACCATGGGCATGGTGCCATAGTAATAACACTTTTCACAAGGGCAAATGACCTTGTATATGCCCTACTAATGGCTTGCTATCATAATGTATTGGTCACCTTATAACTTATAGGTGTGCCTCCCTGATCTAACTGGTAGCTCATTGGATCACAGTTCACTACCACCTGAGTTCAAAACTAGGCGTGGGCATATCTGAGGGGTGTTTCATTTTGACTTCGGTTCATTACCTTAGGAGGTTGCTCGGCTCATTTAGCCTATCATGTGCACAAAAGTGGCCGTAAAACATCAATCATTATCCTATAATTTATATATTTTAAAAAGTCTGAATTTGGTTTGAACTATCATTTTGTAATGTGTAATATACTCATTTCCAAATCCCTGTTACATACTGTATTCTTAAGCACCATGTATTGCTCCTGGGAGTTGACTTTCATTAACAACATGATACCAGTAACAATTGTCATACTGGGCTGGTAATGGTTCACAACCCTATAGTGTTTGCTGGTATAGAGCCAGTAACATTTTGCACTGCTGGCCTTATACGTGTGTACAGTAATGGGTTGTTGCCATTATGTACTGGATTGGTATATTCATAACATTACTTTCCCAGTACACATTTGGTATGCTGTACCAGTACAATTATTAACACATTCAGTATCATTTCAGTATTAGCCCAATAACATCCAATTTCTCCACTGATACAATTATTAACACATACTATATTAGGGCATTTATTTCATAATATAAAATGAATAAGTTTATGTGTATGTAATTATGTGAGTTTGTATATTTGCATATTTGTGTATATATATATATATATATATATATTATTATTACAGCAATTATTATTAATAATGGCTGTATTAGTCCTAAAAATTTGAAATGAAGGTGGACTATCCCTTTAAAAGACAAGCTTGCTTGCTTTTTGGACACCCAGCTGATTCCTGATCTTGTTGTGTTTAAAACTGAATGTACTGAACACCCTCTCAATTGATGTTGAATTTATGCCATGATTGCAAACAAAATGAATTATTGCTCTACACAAGTCACCAGCAGCTACTCTTTTATAATGAATGTATCAGGTTTCTACACAACATGAAATGTTTGATTATTAGTGTGCAGGGGAAGCTTTACCTTAGAAAACTTCAATAGCACACCTCTAACAGGTGTAAAGGCAATTAAGTTTATTTTAAACCAACCTTAATAGACTTCAATACGACACCTCTAACAGTTGTAAAGGCAGTTAAGTTTATTTGTAACCAACCTAGTAGACTTCAATACCTCTACTAGAAATAATAAACTGCCTGTTTCTCAAATCTCAAGCGGGCTTAATATTTGAGAAGCAATTACAAGAATTATGCTTCTGTTATACTTAGGTATAGGACATGCTTTTAATGGCTAAATGTATTTGAGGCCTTTCTATACTCTAAACTGTCACAAACCTGTTTCTTACATCTCTAGCACATATGTGACAATTGAGAAGGGAATTATTAATACTTATGTCATACCTTAGGGCATGTTTAATATAATACTTTATTTTATTAAATATTTTACCTTAAACTGCCTTAAACCAGTTTTTAGCAGGGAAGTTTTTACTGGTAAAAACCACCCAGCCCTAAACCTGCCAACTCTATCCTGACAATACCAATAGATTGAATATATTTCCTAGTTCCTAAACCCATATTTTATTAATAGTACTCATTTTTATTGGATCTCTGATCAAATATATACTTCCAGTAAACATTGTATAATAACTTATTTACACATTTTCATGTCAATTTTGTCAAATGAAACCAAATATTATTCATCAATCATAGCAAAGATTAAAATGTATTAAACTACATATGACACATTTGTGCTTTGGTTATTAAATTTGAAGCAGAATGTAATTCTCTGCTCTGTACTAAACATGATTGATGTTTTACGGCCACTTTTGTGCACACGGTAGGCTAAATGGGCCGAGCGACCTCCAAAGGTAATGAAGCGAGGTTAAAGATGAAACAACCTTCAGATATGCCCACGCCGAGATTCGAACACGGGTGGTAGTGATCTGTGGTCCAACACGCCACCGCTAGACTATGGAGGCGCCCCCTAATTAAATGGTGCACAATTAGAACTTAGTACTGTATCAGTAGTACCAGTCAGTAACAGTGAGGTGATATAAACAAAGGTGCTGTGCATAACATTTAACTGAGATGGTCCATTATCTGATGCCGTTTTGTGGTAGTAACAGTATCCACCCAATATTTTTCAATACCAGGCTGATATTGATAAGAAATTTCAAGATGTTAGCACCCGTCTATATGCAGACGCCAATCACAATAGAAGAATGTCAACAACATTTTCGTTCAAACTCATATAGTCACAGAGTGAAAATAGAAGTGAAACAAGATGATGATAATAATTCTTGGTTTTTATAATGATAATCAATACCGGTAGTTATGTGTAGAATTATTATCTGATTTTTGTAATTATTGATAAATATATTTATTTAGTTAGTAACTCTCTCTGGTAAGTTGTATTTTGTATTTAAAGCCGCATTTCACAACTTTTAGCGTCGCTTCTCATTTGTTTGGCTTTTGGCAGCATAGACATCTTGGTTTTGTAGAAGAGCATATTTATCATTGTGTTAATAATATAGGATTATTGAAAACAAAACATTTCTATTTTAAATAATAGTATTTATTTCAGTAATTTTATCATTTCATAATGCAATCCTGTCTTTTAAATACTATTTCCATGACAATGCTTCCTGGTTCACAAGCGCAATGTTTGATGATGTTCATTTGCTTTTTCCTACGTTCAAAACGTTCGATATCATCTAAAAATACTGCAGGGAAAAGTTATGATTTTTAGGTTGACTTGATGGGGTGCTACCATAAATTGTGATATTTTAGGCATAAAAACTACCGTAGCTTAATAGCTGGGACCTATGGCATTTGTAATAGGTATGGTGTAAGTAAGTAAGTAAGTTTATTTCAAACTATACACATATTTCAAACAATAGACAGTTAACAAGTTCTTATGTTCTATATACGTCTGAGGCAAACACTAAGACATGCTTCTGTAATCCCAGCATTTGTTAATATACTGTACATCAATAATGATAAGTCCATAATATATAGTTAATGAGATCAGTGTTAGCCAAATATCCCCCCTTCCAACATTTAATTCAGCAATTAGTTTCATCTCACTAAGGAAATAACTACATTAAAATACTATTTATAGGCTCCTACTGATACCCTATTTAACCTTTACCCATAAAGGATTATGATGAGTGATGATTGAATTATAATATTAAACAACAATTTGTATGCCACAATACAACAGTAAAACCAGAGGATGAAGGTGTATGATAAAGTTTAGGTGTAGTACATCATATAAATGCTTATAAACAAAATCCAATGGCAGTCACTTTGTGTACTATTTTCAACATATGTTTGTGTTGAATTGAAGAAGGTGTATTCTTGTGAGCCTTTGGTTATGTGAACACCCATAAATAGTCTATTACTAATGTACACATTTTCAGCAAACAAAAATTAGTATCACTCAGTAATTAAAAAAATTTCAAAATGTATTGTATTATATTTATAAGCACATAGATTTTTCTTGAATACGGTTTTCATTATTAAATTAAGAAACATTGCAGTTACCTATTCTAGGCTAGACATTTGAATATTTCAAATGGAAGACATTTAAACATTTTCATTCAATAAACAGCACATCAGTTAAAGTAAATACCAGGTTGGTGGTGCTAATTCATTACCTGGCCAAGAGGGATAAACCAGTGTGTTGTGCATAATATAATGCCATTATGTGGTAGTAATGGTATCCAGCCATTACTAACTTCTTATGATGTTATGTGGTGTAAGACGCATGTTAAATTATACAAATATTTTCTAGCCAACTGAAAATGAAATATTACTAGTCTGTGGATGTTATCACTATCCATGAATTTTTGGTTATGTTTGCAGGACTGGTTAAAATCATGGGATCACCTGTTTTTCATATCTAGAGCTAAATACATTGTATTATTTATTAGTAAATATAATTAGTATAAACTATATACCTGCGATAAACTGACAACGGTTGTAATTTTATGGTGAGATAATAATTTATATAAATATATTTTTTAAACGAAAAGTGTAAAGTATTTTATTTAATAAATTAACAAAAGGACAGTTAAAGTTAATTTGGAAAAAATTAAATTTTTTAAGCAGTTGGTTAACACTAATTGGGAATCCATCTATCCTTTCTGTATTATGGTGCATTTATCATCCCCAAAATAATAGGTCATGTGTGAAAACCTTATTGTGGTTCTTTGGATATTTTCATCATACAATGAAATATACATTTCCTTATTAAAATTGTAGGTAAGACTAATTCTAGCAATTTTGTATTTTAAGTAGTGATTTAAAGACATATGTGGATATTGTAATTGTGTATACCATATAAGGGATCCTTTAAGAATATTTGGTTCTGTCCATTTTTACTTGGAAAAACACTTCTGGGCAGAGTTGTGTATTGATGTCATAAACTTGTGTGTATTTTGGTATAGTTTTGTTCTGTTAGGTGTGATAAGTAGTTAGTTGGAGTGTAGGACTTGTAGCCGTACTGTCGCGGGTTCGAGGCTCTGTGAGCTGCAATGCTGTCATGTGGCGACTGGTTGACTCATCCATAAAACGAGTACCTGACAGGATGCAATGGCTATGTGTTTGAGTAACGCTTTGCGCCTATAATGGCAGCATGCGTTGTATACTTCCTTGGGAGTTGAGATATGTGCTGAGTGGAAACAGGTCTGAGTCAGGGATAATAACATTGTAAATAATATTGTAAAGTGCCTTAGAGCAGCTTCTAGTTGAATACGGTGCTATATAAATATCATATTATTATTAACATCACCACTCTCTGTATGCCAACATTGAGCATATGTGTATATCTTGCTGTATAATTAATTACAGTTTAACAATCAGAACAAAAACACTGATCTCTGTACATTGTTCTCTAATCCTGAGTGTAGTATATATGCATAATACGGTTTTTACCAAGCATATGTAACAAGCCATTTATCTACCAAACATATTCTGATATATTCTAGATAATATTTTCCACTTACAAAATATATTTTGTTGAAAAACATTTTTTGTTTAATAACTACCCATTTGGGGGAAACTACTGTATTCAAAAAATAGTTGTCAAACTAAATATCTTGCCTTTATGAACATCTATGAATAATGGCCACTATAATTTATAGTGGCCATTATAAACAAATACTATCATCTTTTCCCATGGTATTTTTACTCATCTATTATAGAATATAATATAAGAAAGTATAAACTGCATCTGCTAACATATAATAACAAATCTTTTCTTGTTTTTTAGATAGTGTTAGAGTTGAACCTGGTATAAATTGGTTAAACCAAGGTTTTATTAGTTTACCCCAGGTTAAACTAACTTAGCCCATGTTAAAATTTGATTAAATTGTTGGGTTTTTTGTTCACGAAAGAATATATTGATTTACAAAAGATGCTTGCTCTGATTTTAAAGGTGACAGGAAAAGAAATTTCACATTTCTAAGTAAATATAACATAACAAACAATTATTTTATTCCCTATCAGATGTACTAAAACAATTATAACCAACAGCTATTATATTTCCATTAAAATTAGCCCAATTTCCTTAATTTCCTAACATTCATGAGCCACTGATAGTGTGTACTACAGTCGCTAGGGGTTATCGTATGAGGTCATCTTTGCCAAACATCACATAAATGCCAAAGCTTGTTTACAAGAGATTTCACCAGTTGACAGAAAAAATGTCATATTCCGATGAAACCTTTTCCTGTGACCTTTAACCATAATTCCTTTGTATAAAGTGTAAAAGAGTGCTTGCAAACAAAAGGGTTGAAGATTAACATCAGCAAAACTCAAGAGATGTTTTCAGGGAAGAACTGGTGATATTGAGGGAATTGTGAGCAAGGTGAAGTACCTGGTATGTAGTAGTATGTCCAAACATATGAGTGCATGAGATTGGTTGTATGTTGGTATATTGACTGTGAGTCAAAGTATGTGAGAAAGCATGTGATGGAGCAGATATAAACATACAGGAAAGCATGGTACTCGAATGAAAAATGTTAACCTCACTGTTTACAAATGTAACTTAATTCATGCTGGGGGACAATTTGGTCCAAATAACACGAAATGTAATGTCTGGTATTTGAATAGGAAGAACATCAAATTCCTATGGTGATTTGGATATATATATCTATATCATATGGATGTACCCTATCGTGGTGTCTTTAGCCATTTTTGGTCATTTTCAGGGTTGTAGTTGTTTCAGGCCGGGTTTTGACGGCACTTTCATGTCAGATATAATCATTGGTATTTGATGTATGTTTCTTTGCACAATTGTACGCGACACAATACACCATTTTATTTCTTTAATAAAGACAATATGGAACTCATAACACAGGTTAACAAGGCCACATGGAGTGGGTGGGGTCTCTGTTTGGCAAAGATGACGTCACATTCCAAAGTTTTCTGTAGATCCTTGATTAAAGTTTCGGCCATGTGAGATGCTAGCAAAGCAAGTTTTAAAACCACTGTAACTTTATTTCTAGGAAAAAAATTAAATATATCTGTAATTGAAATTGATTTTAATATATAACGCTAATATTTTGACTAATTTGGGAAACCTTTTCCTGTGACCTTTAACCATAATTCCTTTGTATAAAGTGTAAAAGAGTGCTTGCAAACAAAAGGGTTGAAGATTAACATCAGCAAAACTCAAGAGATGTTTTCAGGGAAGAACTGGTGATATTGAGGGAACAGGGAAGTGGTTGTGGGAAGGGTGTTAAAGTAACTTGGTGCAGTGTAGAGGGTATGGTGGATGGGTCCATAAATACTGCCCAGGCATGAAATGTTAAAGTACAATTGGGGATGGACTGTGAGCAAAGTATGTGAGAAAGCATGTGATGGAGCAGATATAAACATACAGGAAAGCATGGTACTCGAATGAAAAATGTTAACCTCACTGTTTACAAATGTAACTTAATTCATGCTGGGGGACAATTTGGTCCAAATAACACGAAATGTAATGTCTGGTATTTGAATAGGAAGAACATCAAATTCCTATGGTGATTTAGATATATATATATCTATATGCATATGGATCTGTAAACTATCGTAGGGATATGATTAAACATCTTTTGCAGCTGCCATACTATGAATATTGCACCAGTCGTCCATTTCCTGGGCATAAATCCAAATTTCATTCCATCAGTACTCACCATGTCTCATAACTTTCTCTCCAAAACCCTCTCCAATACCTTCGTTCCATGTTCTAACAGCATTTTCACCCAATGTTTCATTCGAGTACAAAACGTTTAAAAATATGGTAAATTGTGTGGCATTTTGGACACTTGAGTAATAATATTAAATTTGTGCATAGATTTTATATGATCCCAGTGGAAAGGAAATATGGAAGAATAATATGAGAGTGTGTAAATAAGGCACATTGGTACATTTATTTTAGTTATACAGGCCATTTGATATTATTATAAGCCATATTATTCTACTGTATATCAAAGTAAGTTGGTGCGTACATTCTGTCATCAACAGACCCATAATTTGCCACATGCGTATTTTCCACGACAAAGCCAGAGTAACAGACTTGCTAATTATCAGCTAGCTACTTTACAGTGCTCACAATTGTAACCTAGAGTCCAAATAAATTGATGCTGTGTCTATATGTAACTCCATGGATACACTATTGCAATGATTCCAAAATGACAACTTTTTAGTAAATAGTTGGTCTAGGTTCATGAACGATAATAGACGAGTACATGCTTATAAAATACTGACCAAGTATTGGAATCTGACATGTTTACAATGTCAGTATTTTATCTTGGATTAATTAATGTTTAGGTTAAAGCCCACCAACCTTTTGTATCTATCGGTTCTATGCTGAGTATTCTGTAATATTAAGTAGGATTTCCTTATCGATATACATAAATGATACTTGCCAAGTAACTTACTTTTCTACTGATGTACTGATGGCGGTTACATTTTATCGGCAGTTTCCCTTACCATCTGTCATAGTACTATTATCATATCATAAACTTTTGTAAGGAGGTTTTCTGAATTATATCACTTAGTGCCTAGAATTGTCCAACACACAATTTGTAAACACTGATTTATCAGTAGTATGGTGAATAACTTTTGCTAAATTATAATATAAAATTGACTGATGGGAAGACAGCTCACCCTACATCGGTCCCCCAAATTCACATGTAATAAATGCTTGATATACTATGTACTTGCTATTGTATAATGTACTACTTGTGAATTTGGAAATAAATATATCTATTTGGAAATAAATATATCTATATCTATAGTAAGATGCTACAGTTTTGAAGTATTATTAACACAATAATGAATCTTGATGTGTTTCAGGTGCACTTTCCAGCCATCTATTGCTACATATTGAAAGACATCCATTATGTCAGTTGTAGCACTTGTTGTTGATGTGCTGTTTGTGTTCTGTCTGGCAGCATTTCTGTTACATCGCTATGGTGACTGGCGAAATCAACACATCGCTGTCACCATTGCTGCTTTCATATCATGGTATTTTCCATTCATGATCATCTTTGTGCTGCCACTTGATGTATCGAATGTAAGTATGATAAATATGAAAGTAAGTGTGGAGATGTTATGTTCATGGTAATAATAATAATAATAATAATAATTATGTAGCTGTTATGTTAATAATAATAATAGAAGGCCAACTCTGTACTGATAAATCAACATGTTGAATATACAAACAGTGTCTGTATTGTTATATATGACCTAGTCTTGTGTTAGATAAATGAGTTGTGATTCATATTATTTTCAACATTGCAGGTATTTATCTGTGATGACTAACAATTATAGTACTGTATCCAAAAGTAAATCATTAGAATGGATTTGTAATAAAAATATTTAAAAGTAAACAATTAAAATAAATTTTAATACACATTATGGTTGGAACATTGGTGAAATAAACAAATGTCTTTGAGATATATTTGACATTCCCTGAACTATTTCATGTATTATTAGATTAGTAGTTTATTTTATAACATGATGGTTTACATTATGAGGCAATTCAAATGGAGTAATTTAAAACTCATTTGATAGCCTGTATTGGTCACTAATATAGATACATCTTTGAATTGGCAAACATTGTCTTTCACTATCTTGTGTATTGTATTTCCAGACTTATTATCGACAGTGTGTTCATAATCAAGCAGCGATTCATCCATTGTCCACAGAGCTGCCAAGCAATACATCTTTCATTAGTCTCCTCAACACCACATATGTAAGACAGGAGAGATATTTATTAGTAGTACCTGATCTAGATGTTGTAGATAATACATCCGCTGATCCTTCAAAACTAACAGAAGCTACAGATATCTGTAAGAAGCCATGGAGTTATGTACCTCCTCATCTGATGCCAACCTTCTGGCATGTTGTCTACTGGACATCACAAGTTCTTACATGGTTTGTAAAACATAAACCGCAATGGCTTGTTTTAACACTAAATCCTATTCAGTATGTTATTTATGTTTCATTTTTCCACATTTATCCAGTTCATTTCTCATACATAAAAACGTGTCCAAAAATACTGTATAGGATGTAAATTCTAAACATTAAATAAAGGTACTGGATGGATGCACTAACAATGCTTATTGAGGTCTGAATTAACAACAAAAATATTTATGTTTATACTAAAAAGTTTACTTACGATTGATAAAATATTTTGATAATTAATTAATAATTAAAGAGTTGCTCCTCCTTTTCAAAGATCAGTTATCTATATGTAACGGTCATGATGTATGGCATCATTAATGATTTTATATTCTTATGACAGATCTTGTACCTTTTGAGAATATTTTTTCCTCGCAGGTTAATTCTACCAATTATGCAGTCTTATGCTAATGCAGGAGATTTCACAGTTGGAGGGAAGATCAAGTCCTCGCTTGTTGAGAATGCTATATATTATGGCACATATCTTTTGATCTTTGGGATATGCTTAATTTATGTGGCCATCAAGCCTAATATACATATTGATGGGTGAGTTATAAAAATACTTAATAAATCATGGTTGCTGTCTTCGTCTTCCAACTAATGCTGAATATGTTTTGATTACAGATTTGTCCATTCAAAAGTTTATTTTTAGCATACTGTATATACTCGCATATAAGTCGACCTGGCAGATAGGTCGAGGTAATTTTTGACCCTGTAATTCTTTCCTCAGGCATGTGCTCACTGTATAAGTCGAGGTCAGGTATTGGCTTAAAATCCCTCAAAATCCGAATCATTATCGTCGTTTGCGAAAAAGTGGACCCAGTCGTTACAAACTCATGGTGTCAGCAAGTGCATCGTAAATATATCAAAATGAATATCAATTTGTTCACCAGCTGACACACACACACACACACACACACACACACACACACACACACACACACACACACACACATGGATTTCGCTTTGATGCTATAACTAATAATAGTAATATAAATAAACAAACTTGTCACACAAAACACGTCTGATTGTAGACTCCCAGCGAGCAAGGTTTGCAATGTGAACAGTGATTTCTATATTCTCGTGATTCATCTGGAGGTACTGGTAGTTAACAATGCATGACTATCAAGTATTATATTACATAAAGACTGGCATGTTTGTGAGATCCAAATAACAGTTTGGTGAAAATGAATCTTTATTTATTGACTAAGACTAGTAGGCAGACATGTGGCGATTTTGTTCCAACTATCGCTCACACAAATTAATTCATTGTTTCACAACACATCTGGAGATACTGGTAGGTAACAACATGTGACTATCAAGTATTATTACATAAAGACCGGCATGTTTGTGAGATCCAAATAACAGTTTGGTGAAAATTAATTGTTATTTATTGAATAATAATGGATTAGTAGGCAGCGATGTGACGATTTTATTCTGCCTCTGGCTCTTATTGGGTTGAATCTTATAGTGTTGTGTGTCAAGGATGGCCGAAAACATCTTTCCTTCAGCTGGTAGGAAATATAACACCTTTTGGCCACATGAGTAGAGCGTTGAGACTATTTACCTATGGCTATGTGCGGGAGGTCGCAGGTTCGCACCTCGGCCGTGGCACTATAGATGGGGGGAGTTTTTCATCCAGCCAGGCAACTGGCAAGGTTTTCTCCACCGAACATGCCATTAATTCTAAATTCAAATTTTATTTAGAATTAGTCTCCGTGAGGAAGCTATATGTTACAGACCATTTGTTGCCACATAAAAAAATTGCAATTTCTGCCATTATTATTATTATGACGCACGTATAAGTTGAGGTGCTTCTGGGAATTCCCTTTTCACTATCCAGAAAATCGACTTATACATGAGTATATATGGTACCCACACGAGTAACAAAACAACAGACCTTATTTCAGTAATATAATATATTTTTGTTTATGCTAGAAACATTATTGGATTTTGCACTGATAAGCACAATTATTCAACACCTTTTCAACTTTTAGAAATTGCTCATAGATATGTATACACAGAAAATAATGAATTACATGGAATAATTATTACCAAATATTGCATAATTAATATTAATACATGTAGGGTGTCCATAAACACTAGTATTTAGCATTTAATATGATATCTGACATCAAATCAAAACTTAAAGAGGCAGTTCACCCTCAGATAATATTTCTTAAATATGTAATGCTTTGAATAGTAATAACAAATTCCACAATAATAATCATGAAATATACCTGATGTCATAGATATAGGGAAATAATCAAAGTTAGTGATGCCAGATTCGAAGGTGGGAAGGAGAAAAGTCAAATCCTCTGATATCACCTGGGCCAGGAGTACACAGAGTTCACATAGACACCAGTTAGTGTTCTCGGTTCTCCTCGCCATTTCTTCAATGATTCCACTTTCTTCGAAACAATTGGAATCATTTTGTAGTGGTTCTTCTGGCTCAAACTGATATTATTGTATGTTGTGCATGGCATATATTTAACAAGATCATTGCATTTTGTTCTGGAATATTTCCTGGCTAACACTTGTTTACATGCTTTTGTATGGGCTCTACAGACTTCCAGTCAAATTGAAAGTGAACTGTTCCTTTAACCTGCAATATTATGTACTTTTTATTAGCTAGTATATTCTTGTTTTGAAGATGTCTTGATTTTGTCCACCTTTATATAGGTCACCTATCAGCATTCCTGTAGCACGGTTTCTAGTATACTAGGCTACAGACATCCATGTTGTAGGGTCTAATCCCATTATAACCTGTTTTGGTTGACTGTTTCATCAATTCATCATATTTCTTTGGGAGCTCACAGCCATATAGTTCTATATATTACATAGAACTAACCAAATTATGTATATGGGTTGATGCCTAATTGGTGTGTATCATAAATGAGTTTTAGGCTCCTCTGAGAACTCTGAACTGCAAGGATTGGTGACTTAATTCTGGGAAACACGGTTTAAAAAAATATGACAACAAAATAGTATTCTGTGTCAATTGCTTAAAGCAGCCCCTTTCTTGGCCAGTAAGTGAATATAAGATTGTGTGATTATGATTGTGATATTATATTATGCTCCTGTATGTGTATTTATATTATTATGCAGTGAACCAGGTTATTGAATTTAAATGCAGCCAACCTGGTCTAATTAATAATGACTTCGTTAATTCTACTAAACACCAAGAACTATTGTCGGTTATATTTCATAGATACATTACAATCCATTATGTGATATTATTATATTTGTTTTAAAACCATCGAGTACCAAAGGCTCATAAATACATAAACACTTAATGACACACTAAATGAATCGCCAGGAAATAAGTGTCGGATATTTTAGATTAAGGTGTTGTCTAATAGATACATCACATGCTTATTTTCAGGTCTCAGCTAAAGATGCTGGCAGTTACAGCCAGTAATACATGGGGGCTCTTTCTGCTCGTACTTCTGCTTGGATATGGGTTAGTTGATGTACCAAGAACTCTTTGGAATAACTCGAAAAGAGGTTACCTTTTACATGCTACCTACTTCAAAATAGCTAGACTTAGTGTGGAGAAAACTGAGGCTGAAGAAACATTAGAGGATGTAATGGAGGTAAGTTGATGTTTACTTTGTAGACTTTTTAAAGGTTTTTACTCTTTCACATGGAAATGGTCCTAATGTTTATTAGAATGCTGCTTATACCTATACCATATTTTCGGTAATTGTGTATCTAAAAATTAACAAAATGTATTTTTCTAGGTGCTGTATTTTCTTTGTTCCTGTTTTGTCTAAAAACATTACTATTTATAAAAGGTTGGAATAACCATTGCTCAGACACAGCCTTTGTCATAAAATATTGCAGCCGGTTATTAATACAGTATGATAAAGAGTGTCATGCTAAAATGTGTAGTAAACATTGTGTAGGAGTTAATTTGTGTTTTTACTACTTTACAGGATGTCAAAAAGGCTGCAGACACAATAAAGTACAACCATCCACTGAGACACTGTGTTGATACAATATTACTTCGGGTTGGTGTAATACCAAATATTATTATCATTCTAAGTATTTTTGTGTACTGACTGGTTACACACACACACACATACACACACACACACACACACACACACACACACACAAGACAGAGAGAGAGAGAGAGAGAGAGGCTTATATGTTATGATTTTGAGGAAACATGACAGTCTTGTTTCTCCACTCACATGAGCGTGTGCTTTCACATTTTTATATCCGTACATTTAATTGCTAGATGGCAGACCTACTATTATAAACATCTTCATTAATTTTAAATGATGCAGTTTCCAGTGATTATGAGACATATCTTATATGAGCTGTTAAGGAGTGATATTGTTGGTGTGAAGGCAGCTTCAGTGAACATGGATCAGCGTCAACACAGCAGAGTCTCTTCATTTTGAATGTTATTGTTATTTGCCCAATGGCTACAATTCTTTATGAAACTTAAAGTTTTACTATGGTGTTGTTTACATATTGTAGTGTCCACCATCTGTTCAGGCCAGTATACAGCGTAATCGTGATGACTACGAGGATTATAACAATCCGACCGAGACTCCAACCGAGAAGTCTCTCATCCGTCTTCACAAACGAGTGATCAAAGCATCACAGATGTACAGACGGACACAGTGTCAGTGGCATCTGGCCATTGACAAGGCTTGTGAGCTGGAGGATATAACACAGAATGAGGTCAATCCACAACACATATTTGTTAAATCAAGTGGAAAATATGATGGGATGTTCTCTCTCTGTTATAATCCTTCATTAGGTTAGTATCATCAACACTTTGTGATATTGCTGGTCCATAGCCATTGAACTCGATTCATTTAAGTTTCACAGATATTGATAAATGTGCAATGATTTAATATATAATTTTTTATATATTACAATCAACTGCTAAATAATATTATATATATATATATATATATATATATATATGCATATATATTCCCACAAGATAGGATTCTGATTAAAATAAGCTCATAATGATGTCTCATGATATTCAGCATCTGAGCTTCTAATTGTCTTTAAAAGAAAGTGTATATTTACTATAGAAATACTATAGAAGCACATTACTTATCTACAGTCAGAAGCCATGACGTGTTGATCCAGGAATTTCATTTTTGTTAAATAAATTAATCTTCTATTGTTTTTGTCTTTTTTGGGGGTGAAAATTTAGTTTCCAGGTCAGTTTTCCTTAAGTAGAGGATTCTACAAACTAGAATAACTTTTAGGCTTTACCTCCAGTCAACAAAGAATCTCATCATCTAGATTTAGTTTTTTGGGTGCTTACTGAGACTAAAATAAAAAATCACTCACTCAAACCTGCCACTTACCACACTGACAATGTTTTATTTTATATGGCATCTCTTCATTTGGGGTAGTTGGAAGTGTGTCTGTGTGTGTACAGGCATTTCATTAGTGACTATGTTAAGGATAGCAACTTTGATACTAACATCTTTTTGCTATAAGTATCTATCAGTTCATTAACTCCTCTCATTACACGTTGTCATATTTTTCACTGTGAACATTTGAACTGAATTTTAAATCCACATTATTGTCTACTGATATGTTTTCTTTCACAGAGTGGTATTGGAAGTGCTGGATGCGACCGTGGGTGTTGAGAATACTAACTGTACTTGTTGCAACATTTGCAGTTATGGTCGTGTGGTCTGAATGTTTGTTCTTCGTCAAGTCACCAACGCTTTCCTTGTTTGCACTTTTCATACAGCTGGCCAGTAGAAACTTTGACTACCTTGTAATTGAGGTACATATAGTGATCTCTTTAATTAGTCCTTTGAACAAAATCTTCATGAGTGTTAATGTGACTGCACTGTATTTAGGTTTTCCATTGAACTCTGTACTCGTTGTTTTATTCTGATGGACCTGTATTGATTCGTTGATTTACCTATGTTAAGACATTGTTTTTGGAGTGTGTAACATATTGAACTATAGTTGGTAATAATTCATGTTCCGAAGCATCTGATTTGATAACAGATCATCAGAATAGATGTGGAGTTTTGTTGGTCAGTTTCCGTGTTCTGATAAGTGCCCAGATTCCGAACTGATTTGTATGTTCATGATGCTTCATGAACATGGACAACCTTTGTTGAGCTAAACTTAATTTATGGAAAGCATCCTATTGCTGTTCCTTTCCATTTAAACTCTCATGTATCCCCTTTGTTTATTCTTGTGTTCTTTTTGGTGTAAATTTTTAACATCATATAAAGCATCATATAAAGGTTTATTACTATTCTTTATATGTATGTATGTATTGTAAATTTCAAGTGTATGGTGGTTTTCAAAAGTGCCTCTGTGTGATTTATATATTCATACATACAAACATGAAGTGTCTAACTGGCTGTCATTAAAAATTAATATGGGGAAAATGCACCTATTTCTTTGGTATGGTGACAGGGTTAAAAAACATGGCATCTTCCAAATGTAGTCTTATATTACAAAAGTGATGCCTCTGTGGCCTAACTGGCAGTATGGTTAGCTATAGATCTATACCACTTGGGTTCAAATCCTGGTGGTCCTTTGAAGGTAGCTGGCACAGGAGTGGCCATAAAACATCACAATTTTGCATTTCCTATATACTGCATACAACCAATCAAATAATTAGCTTTTTTAATTTGGCCTTTTATAGTACCTCATAAACTGTAGTTAACATATTATCAATATAAATTACCATTTCTCATAATTCTTGCAAAATTTTAATCGTAATATATATACCGGAGTTCTTTATATGCAATATGTTTCATTCTATTTCAGTTTGTGTGCTTCATCACAATAGCTTTTCTTAGCTGGTGTGCATATTATACAATATTCAAGATTCGTATTCTGAATTATTATTATCTGGCAGCCCCACACCAGACAACAGAGAATTCGTTGATCTTCTGTGGAATGTAAGTTTAACTTAGATTTTTCTCCAGTTCATATTTATTTTAGAAATAAAATAAAAGATATCTATACTTAAAGTGACAGAAAAATTTGATTATTTTCAATTAATTTAGATTTTATATTCAATACCTAATATATAAACACTTAAAATCAGTAAAAGTAAATTAACTATAGATATGTTTAATTAAAACCAAAATAATATTTTTTATTAAAATAATAGAATCATACATCAATTGTTTGAATTTAATTACGGGTTATTTTTGTTTGTTAATACTTTCCATATTTTCCTGAACTGTCAGTATAATTGAGAAATGTTGTTTTGTATTAGCATGGATATATATTAACATGTTTAATTCACATGTTTTTGCTATTCTAGGCTGCTGTGCCGATTAACACCTCCTCTCTGCTTGAATTTTCTGGGTTTGATTCACTTAGACAGCCACCTTACTAAAGACGAGGACCTGGTGGAAACGTCATATACTGCAGTATGTTATAAGAATCTATATTGGCTTAACAAAATTATAATAATTGAGTGGAAGACAGCCAAATCTGTTATTTTTGTGATCAGTTACTGATAAAATTTTAATTTCTTAATCTGCCAACCCTTCCAGTTTAGACCATTCTTTGAATATATTATAATGGGCATTCCGATGGCACAGTGGTTAGAATATTATGCTGCAAAACTCCAGGTTGTGGGTTTGAATCAGACTCATACCTGTGGGATTTGTTTCCCTCGTCAGGCTTCCCTTGGCTATATATCCCAGGTATAATCAACACTGAGGCTAAACAACTCAATGCAACTCATTCACTAAAGGGTGTTCCAGTAGTGCAGTGGTTAGAGTATTGTGATATAATTTTTCTGCTTGTGGGTGTGAATCAGATACCTACCTGTGTTGGTGAGATGTTTCCCTAAGGAGTCACCCCTGGGACAATGTCCCAGATGTGACAGGCTCTAAGGCTAAACAAAACACTCACTCACTCACCCACTCACTCACATCCACTAAACATGGTAATCTATTATTTTTTAGAATTTGGAAATTTTACTTGAAAGTTGAAATCTTAACATGAAATCAATCCATTTAATTATACGTTTACTTTTGAAATTGGCATTTGTTTGTAGATTTACTTACTAGTAAGAAATAACTGACTTTTGCAAAATATTATTATATTACTTTACTGCGAAAAAGGGATGCAAATCATCACCCTCCCTCCCACCCCCAACTAAATAGAGACATTATGACATAAATGGGTAAGAATGGCTCTCTATCCAGATCAAGTGTTTTGCCATTTAGTCAACAGATGGTAGCACTGTTTTCATGATATTCAGGGTGTACAACTAAGCAGCTGCTAGTATTCATTTATAAGCTGGCAGTGCGGGGAAATGAGACAACAGCAAAACTAGTTTTTCTTATTTGAATAGGTTCAACACTATTCCTGTGAGTATACAATTCAAGCAATAAAATGCGCTGAACAAATTGGTATGTCTATTATATAATAATTTCGAAGTAAAATGCATTTTATGTACCTAACAGTCAATGACAGCAAAGCCCATGTCTGACTTAGCCATTTTCTTGCTTTGTTTACATTTTTCTGTGGCTAAATAGATAAAATATTCCCTGGTGTATATTTGATCATAATTAATTTGTTTGAAGTTCTTTGTTTCAAGAAAGTTGACTGGCCACCTAGAAAACACATGAAAGTGGCTCACCATCACAGCACATGTGATGCATTTGATAGAGACCGTCTCATCATTAGAACGTTAAATATATAAAAATAATATCTAAGCACTGTTTATGGCGCTTGTCACTCGATATTTGGAATGGTCCAGAAAATTAAATACAGCATTACCTGACCATAAACGCAGTGCAGGGGACAACATGAATGATACAAAACAGTTGTTGGAACATTAATTTGTTGTGCTTCTTACCCATTCAATAGAATGAAAAGAATACGTGAAACTTACAGTTAGACAGTGTGTGTGTGTGTGTGTGTACAATCATTTGTACCTTGGTGAACTACTTCCTCGGTCATAAACCAAACAAAGCAGCAATAACCTGTATAATTTACTTGGATCTCTGCAACCAATTTGGCCGCAATTTCTTATCCTGTTAGTACTATAAATTGCCTGTAATACCAGGATATCAAGTCACCATGACCCGGTGAGTTAAACGGGCTAGGAACCCATTGCTGTGTGATATATGTTTTTTATTAACACGAGGATGTATTATTATTGTTAATATCATGATTGTAACTTAGAGAAACGTTATCTTATTATTGATTAATGTCATGCTTTAAACTTTATCTTTAGTCGTTTTATTTGTATTCCAGATAATGGGTCATATGGATGTCATTCCATTCATTTCTGAAGGTTTCAATATTTACTTTCCAATCCTGATTGTCCTGCTGTGTATAGCGACGTATTTCCGCCTCGGTACTCAGGTGTTACACTGTCTTGGCTTCCAGCAGTTCATAGGAGATGATGACATGACACAAGAACTTATCAATGAGGGAAGTGAACTTGTTAGGAGAGGTTAGCATTCTATGTCTTTGTTATGTTGTTTTGAAACCATCGTACTTCCTATTGTGATTATGTATAAATTGCAATTGAAAATGTTATTGACAGTGTTTATTTGTTAAAGAAGTCTTATTGTTTTACTCTTGTGGATTATTACTGGAATGAATATCTTGATAAATGTGTTTATATATTGCTGGGCATAATTTTCGGTAGGCCATTTTTGTTTTTGAAGGAAATAATTTTCTTCTTTATTCTCAAATGTGCAGAGAAACGACGTCGTTTGAGGGAAATAGATGGAGAAAACAGACGAAAAATGTGGAGTGAACGATTTAGTACAGAGAGATCAGGTATCAGTAGAGATGATGAGAGTGTGGCATCCAGTCGAAGGAGATCAGGTTGGTTTGATGAAAACTAGAAATGCTAATTGTTGTTATGTGTCTAGTTTGAAGGCTCCTTAATTTAGTTTGTGTGTATACCATAGGTCCCGGCCATTAAGCCGAGGACGGTTTTTAGGCCTAAAATATCATGATTTTTGGTATTACCGTCCAATAAGCAGACCTAAAAATCTGAACTTTTCCCTGCAGTATTTCCAGGTGATGTTTTGAACACAGAAAATAATTTTCATAATTCGTTAGTCATACCAATGTGTTTTGTATAGGTCTACTGTCAATAGATCAAAGCAAATTATAATCATCTTTTACATAAACTGTTAGCATACGTAGGACCTCAAACTGAAATTAACGGCATGATTAAACATTCAATGAACCGTATGTGAAGTCAATGACTTAGAAGCAATTAAACATATTGTCTACTACTGAGCCTTTGATGGTACGTTTTGGTCACTAATGCGGCAATGTAAATTACCAGTATATGAGGTCAGTTTGTAACTATAACTCTCTATTGAAAATAAATTAATTAATCAGTAATTATCCCATTCTTAGTATAAATATGCCACCCTAATGTCTGTGCCATCAAATGAATGAGATACAACGCTCTTGGGTACGGGATGTCTTGGGTACAGGTTGTCTTGTTACCGGCACTGCCTTCACTGATTCTAACAACATTTATCAATAATTACAAAAATCTGATAATTCTACATATAAATATTGATTTTCATTATAAAGCCATGTATAATTATCATCAACTTGTTTCACTTCTATTTTCACTCCATGACTGCATGAGTTTAAATCAAAATATCGATTGATGTCCGTTTGCATCTAGATCTATGTCTAGACTAGGGCCTAGGTCACTAGCATCTAGACGGCTGCTAACACACTGAATAATTTTCTTTCTATGACTGGATTTCTTGACACTGAAATAGCACCGGCCATTAAGTTGGCCCCCAAAATAAGGGTCAAAATGTTAACACAGTCTCCACTTAATGGCGGGACCTACGGTAATTTAGAATGGTTTTAAATGATTTATTTGCTGTAATATCACTCATTGTGAGATATTGGTGAGGTTTTAGCTCTCCGTATTTTTGCTGATGGTAGTCTTTTAAAGCGAACATAAATGTAGATAATAATCATAATCTAGGAATGTAAATGCACATCTCAACAAATCCTCACCTTATTCACTTCCTCGTGTTAGTTTTTATCCACTTTGACTGTCTATTTATGGCTCGTCTCTGTAGAAACTGTTCAATTTTCAGGCTGTCTTGATGTTACTACTGAAACACCTCTTCTGGTAATATAGGTGTTAAGTGTATTTACAGATTGGTTCATCTTCCATTGTTTTTAAGATTAATTTACCTGGTTGCTAATATTTATGCGTTTCATCATTTTTCAGTAATATACTAACTTGGAGTTTGTTTATTTTCCAGAGTGTTACCCAGTATTATTCTATCCAAGTTTTACCAAGTGATTTATAATTGTTATACAGCTGTCATACTAATATTTGCATTTGTTGAGTGATATAACAAAAGTCTTATGTTTTTAACAGCAGCATCTGCTGTTCATTATACAACTGCAGCTAAACATACAGATGTTAAATATTTCCTCAAGCTAAAAACATCAGTAATATATTTATTATAGTACATGTAACGTCTTGCTTAATAGCAGATGAATAATTTCTGCTTTGATTGATGATTATTAAATTAATAATAATAATAAGTTAAATTTGTATGTAATATATAGATATATAGCAGTAAAGTCTTTAAACTTAAGCGTAAAATTCATCAGGTATGCAATAGATGGTTTTCACATTTATAACACAGAATTGTATACATGTTTTACCTGTTTGAAACTATAATATGGTGTTTGTTTGTGTTTTATAGCAGGACCAAGTACCATAGCAAAGAGTCCTTCGGACAACGATGAGACTGAATTGCTAAAAAATGCTGAACCAGTGGATTATACCGGCCAGAATGTTGACTCTTTTAGTGATTTAAATACCAGAAATTACAATACCAACGATGATAGTACATCAGGAAGGTACCAGACACAGACAGGGTTATCCAAGACTGGTAGATTTGCAGCCAAACCATCAGGACCTCCAAGAGATATCTTTGATGATGTGTGATTCCATGTAAACAAAACTAGTCAGATAAAATTCTTGCAGGTAACATTCATTATAAACTCTGTAAAGCACACAAAAATATAGTTTTTCATCTCTGCATTTGCATATATAAATGTTACACATCCCTCTAATAAATGTTACTACAATTGATAGGAGAATTTCCCTTGTAACAAGTTTCTTTACCTTATAACTTTGTTATTGTAGCCCAGTTTAGGATTAGTAATTTGTATAATATTTGCATGTATTAATATTGACCTTCTGTTATTTGGAATACGATTTCAGATTGTACATTTTGCTTAAATAATGATCAATTATTGTATTGTTCTGATGATTTTACTCTGTTTCTTCAACAATATATTTGGCATTGTGCCTTAATATGTGAATTGAGTACAGAGAATTAAATAGTCAGTAATTAAAACCAATTCCTCAAGATTTTATATTTCATTCAGCTCACAGGTATGATGATATAAGTTTTATTGAATACTAAATGAAACATTCTTAGATTATATGATGATTTGAACTAAATTTATTATTTTGCATTATAATTGAAAATATCTTGTATTTGTGCATTTTAAATTATTTTGACACAGATATTTCATAAGGCTGTTTCAAAGGAAGACCTAAATATTAGCTCTTGGGAAGTGAAACTAGAATATCGTGTATATAAAGAATGGTTTGTTATTATTTGTAATTAACTCATCCCTGAGCATATATTTATATACATTGACGTATATACATATTTGTATGTGTACTATATATGTTTTAAAACACAGTCTAGTCATTTCCCAAATATTTTAACTTGCCATCCATCTAAGAATGGCTTGTAGAATAATTTGATTGACATATTTTGAGATCTCACAGGTACAACAGCTATCTATTCATCATGACTAATTAGCTTAAAAACAAATAATTGCAAGATAACGCTTATAAATATTTGCTTTATTGGGGGCGTTTAAAGAGATGGAGAATAAATTATGATAATGCTCCATTTTGGTGTAATCTAATTTTATTTTGTTTGATATATATATATATATATATATTCATTCAGTATATGTGTAAAGAGGTGATAACTGATAATGGTGTTGATGTATGATAGGGAGGAAAAGTACTTACTTTGGAAATTTTTTGTTGCTTTCACAGTATTTCACTGTCTCACATTTCTTATCATTAGGTACAGTATTTTTAGTGTCCGCCATTAATATAGCCAGTTCTCATTACTAACTCCTATTACGAACCACTTTCCATCTGTATAATAATTTTATCAAATAGAGATGAAACTATCTCAAAATAAAAATATTGGCCCCGTAGTTTAAATTATATGTAAGTGGCTTATGTTGTTCTGATTTTTTGTTCATCTCTACACACTCGCCGCAGTTTCTGATGCATTACTCGTTATCATAATATTTACAAAGAGTAGTAAGCATACTTCTGTGATCTTAATCTAGCATTTATAGTTGTTTTCGTGTTGATTTGTATATATAATATAATCCATAATTGTTTAATACCATTCATTTTAAAACTGAGATACATACCTTTAGGCAGATTAGATTATATGGAGGTCATTATCAGTATATATAAATTATGTTGTCTTGTTCTAAAATGTTGTGTTGTTTCTTAGATGTGACTTCCGTTCATATTTATTGTCCGACTCGTACCTCTGTGGGATGCATTTTTCTAGGCCGTTGTCCTTCGGTCATATGTCCCAGATGTTGACCAGCAACGAGTTTAAAACTCAGTTAATCTCAACCAACATATTTAGTAATATTCTACATCCTAAATGACATTATGTTACACTGAAATGGTTACATCTGAAACATATCACTGAGGGACTGCCCCTGGGGAAGTAAGGTGATCAGATAAAACATCTTGCTGACCCAAGTACCGGTAATATGGAGTTTAAACTTAATCAGCAGATTTACATTCCAGTGGATTTTGAAATCTAAATTGTGCGTGTATTCCTGTGTAAGAAACTAATATGAAAGTATCATTAAAAATGCTCATGGCCAACTGTGTGGCTAATTTCTATATCAGTGTTGAAGTTGCCTAGCTTAAACATCGGTATAAAGGTCGCGTGTTGGTAACGTAGAGATATAAAATGGGTTATTTCATTGTGAAGTGACTTGATCCAAACTTCCAAGCCTGATCTGTTGAAGTGTAGCCCAGTTTGTAATGTTATCTTTTCTCCAGTATATTTTACCGACTTGTTACATGTTTTTGATATCAGTCCGTATTGATGTGTCCGTAATAAATAACAGCTGTCTTACATCTGATGCTGTTGTTGTCTTTGTCATTTATAGAATGAATCTTCCTAGTTTTTAATTTTGTTAACTTCTGATTATCTTGTTCTACACTACATTAAAAAGCTGATGATGTTACTGACATTATCGTAAAATCTATGCTCGATGTTTTTGGTATTTTGTCAAAGGTTAGAAGACGGCTAGTAGTCCATTAATCATGTGGAATTTAATACCGTTATACCAGAGTGCCGCAACCTTTACCTGGCTGTATATGGTTTATAACACTTCTGTGGTATTTATTTTAGTCTGAATGTTAACCATTCTACATTATGAGATTTGTGGTTTTATCTTCTTTGTAACATTGGCACTCATCTTTACCACAACATTTGATTAAGGGTGTGTTTGTGTCTTCAATGCTGTCTGGTCATTTCCTTATTAACATTAATGTATCTTTACAGAAAGAATCTGTTTCAGCTAAAGTTATTTCATATAGAAAATATAAGTCGATTGACAAGGTGACTTTTCTTGCTGATCTGCGAGTCTCTTCTCTGGTATTGGATCCACCAGATGATATGATAGTACATTGAGAGACATTGTAGATGAGCATGCATCTTTAAGGACAAAGCGGTATGGGGTTAAATATCACTTGTATGCTGATGATACACAGCTGTATATATCGCTGTATCCTGACAATAAGTTAAATTTCTCCTCTTCTTTGAAGAATTTAGAACATTGTATTGCTGATATTCGGCTATGGATGATTCAAAATCTTCTAAGACTAAATGATAATAAAACAAGTATTAATATGTATGAACATGTCACATCAGTATGCCGAGCTGCCTACTACCATCTTAAGAACATCCACTGTTTAAAAGCATTCTTGACACATTCACTTGTAACTGTAATCCATGCCTTTGTGACATCTCGTATAGATTATTGTAACTCCCTGTTATATGGCATGTCTGATTATAACATTAATTGCCTTCAGCGAATTCAGAATAGTGCATACTCGAAAATATTGTCATAACACCCCATTTCTTCAAACCCTACATTGGCTACCTGTTAGACAGTGTATCCATTTCAAGATTTTGTTACCTGTGTGAACTGGTGTCCATTAGAAAGTCATCCAGAAAACTCCGGTCATCCAGTCAGATAGTATAGCAGGTGCCAGTGTCTCGGCTCAAGTCATATGGTGATTGTGCATTTAGTGTTGCAGCCTCCACTTTGTAGAATAGGTTGCCATCAGATATTAGAAATGCGTTGCCTCTTGAAAATTTTAAATCTGTTCTAAAAACACACCTCTTCAAGGTCGCTTTCACAGATAAATAATTATTATCTTTTAGATCATTACAGGTTTTTTTACAGATATATTATTTGGGGTATTATTATATTACATATTATTTGTACAGCGCCTTTGAATGGCTTCTGCTAGTAAGGGCGCTTTATTAAATATACATTATTATCATATTATTATAACCTTGAGAAGATCTTTCCATGTTAGAGCATCATCACCAAGATTCTGCATAACAATGGCCTCTGCATGCCACACTGTTTTAGTGAAATTCATTTCTATTTTGAGCGATTTGTTTTCTGATTTGGTAAGTACTCGAAAGATATTGGATAGGTCCATTTTATTACACCAGGGTTTTGTGTATGACCCAACGGTTGTTTTTTTTTTCTTTTTTGTGAGGACTATGTTTTCTTAAATGTGATCATCATAGTTTAACAACCTGTCAAGAAAGTTTCATGTATCCTGGTAATGAACTCATGAATGACTCATCAATACCGGTATGCACACTACGGTTCAGATTCCTGTTTAAGTTTATATACTAACGGACATACCTAAACAATCTGGCTGTATAAAAAACCTACTACACATCTGCATACTGACCTTCAAACAATCATGTTACGACATAACAGGCATGCATACTGAATCAACTGAAATGAAAACAAAATGATATCGCGTGTTAAATATAAAATTTGTGAATATTTGTCATGAATATTGAAAGGTCTGGCTCTCATTTATCTTTTGATTAGTCACTAAAATATATCTTGAGAAATTTACGTGGAAAGGGAAGGAAAAGGCATTGTTTTACAAATAAATTCCATTCATTTACCGTATATACTCGTGTATAAGTCGACCGGCAGATAAGTCGATGCCAATTTTTGACCCTGTAATTCTTTCCTCCGCCTCGAGCTCAAGTATTGGCTTAAAATACCTCAAAATCGGATTCATTGTCGTCATTCGCGAAAAGGTTGACCCAGTCATTCAAACTCATGGTGTCAGCAAGTGCGTGGTGAATATCAGTTTCAGCTACACACACGCACAAGCGCGCGCACACACGCACACACAGAGAAAGAGAGAGAGAGAGAGAGAGACAGACAGACACACACACACGCATCTATTTTGCTTTGATGTTAGAACTAATACAAATAAACAAACTTGTCACACCAAACAACTTGAGTGTAGACTCTCTTCAACTGACAAGTGTTATTAATTAATTGTTTCACAAGTGGCGCGCAAGGTTTGCAATGTGAACAGCGATTTCTATATTATCGCTAATCATCTGGTGGTACCGGTAGTTAACAACGCGTTTGTTTTGTTGTTCGGGGAGAATCCCCAGGCTGTCGCTTAATCAGCACAGCCTCTATGTTGGAGTGGTTGAGAAACCCCCCTCCCCCACCACTCACAGGGAAGCAGTACGGAAAGGTGGAGCTGAAATACCCTGAGGGTGGTCACTGCCAGAGTGTTTTACGTCCTCAGGGGGTTTTAACGTCCCCCTTTATTTTAAATAATTCAGTGGAGACGGCAGCGCCATTTAACGTGGTCAACCACCCACGATATTGTGAGCCGAGAAATTAATCCCTGGAAAAGTTTCGACCTCTGACGAGGTTCGAACCTGTGACCTGGAACCAAGTGCCGGGTGCTTAACCGCTAGGCCACCGGAGCTCACTAGCAACGCGTGACTATCAAGTATTATATTACATACAAACTGGCATATTTGTGAGATCCAAATAACAGTTTGGCGAAACTTAATCTTAATTTATTGACTAAGACTAGTAGGCAGAGATATGGCGATTTTGTTCCAACTATCACTCACACAAACACGCCCGATTGTCACTTCAATTGGCAAGTGTTATTAATTCATTGCTTTACAGCACATCTGGAGGTACTGGTAGGTAACAGCGTATGACTATTAAGTATTACTTTACGGCCGAAAAAATATTTCCTTCAGCTGGTAGGAAATGTGCTTCTGGGAACTCCCTTTTCACTACCCAAAAAATCGACTTATACGCGAGTATATACGGTACATGTTAAATCTAAACTGGCATACTTTTTTACCATATTTGATGCTGATTTTATTAGTGTGACAAGTATTTTAAAGCGTTATTGTTTTCATTATATTTCTACAATGTGCAGTCATCGCGGAAAGTCCCATCTCTATATAAATATCATAATCATTATTGAAGTTCATAATATGATTCCAGTGAATGTCTACAATAAAATGTTATACATGTATAAACAAACTGGATGAAGAAATTTGGCCAAAGTTGCTTCAGTTCAACCGAAATTAAATGGATAAAGAAGAGAAGCTGTTTGACTAACGTTTAAAAAGAACAGCTGTTTGTGTATGTGTGTGTGTGGGGGGGGGGGTGGAGACACTAGAATAGTCATCAGTGAGTATTTTGTGCCAAATGTTTTTACTTCTATACTTAACATTGTTTCTATATTTATCAGGAATGTGGTTAGGCCTGGAAACTACTCGTATGTTGGTGACAAACCAAGACTACTACGGAACATCAATAAGTTCTTACTTATTCCTATTGTAATTATTATTTAAATATGGGTAATAGCTTCTGAGACATCTGAGCTGCATGCTGCTTAGAATCTTAACTTAGAAACTGATATCATCAAACTTTGCTTGAACAATAACTGATTTTATAAATGACTTGTGACAATGGTTTTGATATTACATGAATCATGTGTATGGCTTAATTTGCTATATATCCGAGACACAGCTGTGTTAATTTAAATTGTTTACTTCCTTTTTGTTAATTATGAGTGCAAGCTTTGATGAAAAGGTAATACCAATGCTAATAATTGTCTTTCTAGCAGCTAATGCTTTCTAGTTAGCCTAGAAGTGTAATTATGTATTTGCAGTGCGTAGTAGTGTGTCATGGTATGATTTGTGGCGCTGGTATCTTGTAGTATATTAACATTTACAATGTCTCGAGGGGTCCACCACATTTATCACATCATGACCTAGTCATGGTGATGCTAATGCCCAATGTTTGTTTAAGTGATGCTGGATAGGACATGGTGACTTTCATGCCTACTGCAGATTCTGTGATACTCAGATAAAGTGTGACAATGCTGGTTAACAACAACAATTGCAGCATGCGAAGAAAGATAAGCCCAAGCAAGATATCAGATTCCCTCAAGATAATACACACAGCAAGTTGTTCTTCTGGGCCAATTTAACAAGTATGAACAGTGATCCAAGTCCAGTTGTAAAGTTTGAGACCATTAACTCAGTGACAGTCATCTTGTGGCAGAAATATACTGGTTGAAAAAGGTGGTAAATTGTTGAGAGTTTGGTGAAGTCGGATCTGCCAATCAGCATGCATTCGATCGTTCTTTCGAGCCATAGTCCCATATATATAGACAAGGTTGCTCCTGAGTAACACACCATTGAGAGACCTTGGTTGCCTCATCCCCACAAAAGGGAACGGAAAACAACAGTTACTGCCATTTGGAACATTTCTCGTAAGCTTTAACCTCAGCTGGATGTATCCAGTGTGAAAGACGAGTGGAATCTATTCCAAGCTGATGATGACGTATCTATACCCAAGACACCAAAGAAGTTGTGGAAGACTATTGGAATGTTGTGCCCCAACTGAAGTCAGTAGAGGGAATCAATGGCTAGCCATCTCTACAACTTGTTGTCAAGGCAGGTATCCTCTTGGCACAGACCTATGCTGAATCTGAGAGACGTCTGTTCATCAATGCTCCTGTCGTCACGAAGAACAGGACATCATTTATTGGACTGCGTGTTGTGAAGCAGCCAGTGCGCATTAATTTTTAGTAAAATTAGAATATGATTCTGAAGGAGGAATTATTTTGCAACCTCCTAAATGAAATTTCCCTTTTATTTACTTGGTTTGCTAATGCTATCTTTTGGTGAAAATCTCAGAAAATGCTGCGAATCAAGGGAAGTATGACACTAATTGTAAAAGAGCAGATCATGTTCTACCATAAATACCTTATAACAACTTTTAGTACTTTCCAAGTTTAATGCTAGAGATAACAATATTAATAGCTCTCACCGGACACAATTAACTGTTAAATCGTGCGAGATGAGGTTACTAAGTGATAAATAATAACCAACTTCCACGATTTTTGTAAACTACCGAAACTCAAATGTAGACATACAACTTATTTTGAAAACCAGATTTCGAGTTTTCTTTGGTTCACACTACTAATTAACATATTGGTGTTGTTTCAAGACTTTGTTTGTTTATTTTTCTGATACATTTAATGTCTCTCTTTTTTCAGCTACAAAATCCCGTTTGAAAATGGACGACAGATGATATGAACATGTGTGGATGTTGACATTTTTCCTACTTGTACTGTTAAATATCATATCGACTATTACAAGATGCAATATTGTACTTACTAAGTAACTTAGACATAATAAATATAAACCACAATTGGCGAATTCCCTACAATTTAGATGTAACACAATTGACAATTGTTCGTGGGCGCTACCATACTGATATTTCGACTACGAGACTGAAAACGTCACTTCTAAAAATAGCCCGAGAGCGGGTGACGGGGTTTCCTCAGTTGTCATGTTTGTTCAATCAGATTTGGTACGCTAAATTTCTCATGAAAACGAAATTGAAGTTATAATAACTTGATATATTGTCGGTGAGGGTCTATGCTAATAAATGTCGAATAAAGAGACTATGAATATTTTGTATTCCCCATTTCTGCTTAAATTGTCGAGAACTGGCAACCCCGTGCTACATACCCGTTTTCTATTCAATTTCTCCATCAAACTGCTAATTCGTTTGGACTTAGCATCACGCTGTTTGACAAATATGGTTGGAATGGCATCTTCAAAACAATTTTAGCCACTAGCTATCATATTTAGATTAAAATGTTCCCGAATCCGAAACTTTCACGAGCCACTGCTAGTCTGTACTACGTTCGCTAGGCATTATAGTGTGACGTCATCATTGACAAACATTACGCTGTGCCACAGTTTTGTTTACAAGCGTCATAACTAGTTGACAGACAAAATTTAAATCAGGCTATTAACTAACTTGCAGTGTTATTCATTCACATATACTCATTCGGCAATTTTAAATTTTTTGTAATCATTCAAGCAATAATTAGGAAAGCTACAATATTTAGGGAATCTACAATAATTAGAGAAGTTACATTTTTAGAAGCACATGTATACATAAAAGCTAATTATCCTATTGCTAAATTACAGTTTGTTTTGCCTTAAACAATATATTGAATATTAAAATTAACTTTATAAAGAAAATCGAATAAGAATCATTTATAAGACATGTTATACAAATACAAAAAGGTGCCATTATTTCCAATTTTCACTTTGCCATTTATTCCGGGTGCTATTTTTCCGGTGCCATGTTTTCCTACATCCGTTTAAACAAGGCCATGGTCAGTGCTGGGCTGTGGGCAGTCCAGCTGTGATCTTGTTGTCAAAGCAACCAACCACCGCTGGTTCATATGTAACTAGACATTTGGTGGTTTAATTAGCAGGGCTTCACCATTGTGTGTGGAATAATGCATTGTATTTTGTTAGACAGTGGTTAAACTAGTAGATCGTGTAAATCACCTGGTTGTATGATCATTTGATTGTAATAAATTATCTAGGCAATGGAATAAAGGGACTACCGAGTGTTTCACTGCTAACTGACTTAGCTGACCAGGTGACACGAGGGATTATGCTGGGGGGGTAATCTTGAGTTAATGTTGCATTGATATTTTTTGCACTATTAGTAAACTCGCCCATGGTATCAAGCGTCTGTCCACGCGTAGTTCCCGATAGTGTAGCAGACAGGATAAATGGAGTGAATACCAGGCTCCAAGTGATTTGTACAGAAGAAAGCGGAACCTAGGTGAATAATGAGCCATCATTTCATTTGAGTGACGAAGAAAGAAATGACGGATACCTTATACCAGATGGTGCACGCCACAAATCGTCTGGCTCAGAATCTAAGGTTGCAAATCAAAGACCCGAAAGTTGCAATACCGCAGCCAGAACACCAAAATAGACAACAACAGACACTACATATACCATCAACGTGAACAACGCATTCCGGAAGTCAGCTCGCAGGAAGGTAGCCACCACACAACGGGTCACACGTACCCCAAAAACGCATACGTACACAGACCGAATACCTATCAAGCGAGACCAACGCGAGAACATCGTGTTCCATGCTACTTCTGTGGTGAAGAAAATTAGAATGAACGTCGTTGTCGTTTCAGACTTGAATACGGAACATGTGGTAAAGAATGTCACACAACCAAGTATCACAAGCGTTATGACCAATAGCAGGCTGTCGGCCATGAAGGCAATGCAATCACGCAAATCATTCCGATGATAATATTTGATATACATAAATGTGAATGTCTGATAAATGTGGAAAATAGCGATATGGTTATTGATAATGATTAACTAAATTGTTCCTATGTGAAAAATAAATCTAACCTGAAAATAGCTCGTCTAAAAATAAATAGCATCCGGTATAAACTCGCAAGCCTTCAGCAAGTATTAAGTAAATGGTTAATTGATATTTTATTTGTACAAGAAACCAAGCTTGATGATTCATTCCCATTGGCACAGTTTAATGTTCCGGTGTTTGTGGTGTTTAGGAAATATGTACGTTACAAATGTGGCGGCATTACAGCACAAATTTGAAGTGATTTGCCCCAAAGATGGCGCATAGATGTAGAAGAATATGGTGTATCTTCAAGTCGTATCGAATGTCTCGTAATCGAAATAATGATTAAAAATGACAAGTTTCAATCTTTGATTCCTTACTAAACAGACTCAATCAGGATACATATAATTATCTAATCATAGACGATAGAAATGGTAATTTTCTCAACAAAAGCAATTGCTTAATGAATGTATCTCATATATATGGAGTTAAAATACCAAATATATATATATATATATATATATATATATGGATGGCACCCTATCAATCTATAGTGACTACGTTAACCATGATTTGATAATGTCTAATGATTTGATTTCTGTCAATTTTATGTTTGTTCAGCCTGTAAACAGTCCAAATTTTGGAAACAATATCCGCACTTGACTCGATCACTGTATCTACCCAAGGAATCATATTATAAATACTATAAACTGTAATCTCAGTTAGCCCTACTGTTTGCTGATAATGATTCACTTTCCTGACTATCATAACGTGTGAACAGATTAACTGGGATAATTATGCCAATAATATGATAAACTTCACCATAAAACAAACTTCATTATAAAATATATTTGAAACTAAACTGGGATTTTTATACATTCATATTTATGTATCATCTGAAAAAACTAAGAATGAAGTCGACTTTTATATAGACATATTGTCTGACGTTATTCACCACTTTGCCATGACAGAATGCTCACGCAACAGAAATACAAAGCTAATTCTTACTGGAGTCATGGGCTTTTAGTGAAATAAAAGACCAAAAATGCATTTGGCGGTTAATATGGATCAGAAATGCGGATCCCGGGGGGGGGGGGAGACTTTACCTTCCAATGTTATTAGGGCGTGAAGAAATGGCTTAATAATAATAATAGTTGCGAAAAGAATCGAGCTCAGTGGCGCACCTAGTACAGGGGTTGGACAATCTCATAGTACAGGTACAATGCAAAGTTGATCAACAAACGATCAAATGGAGTGGAAACTTAGGAAGGATAAGCGAGTCTGAAAAAGTAAGTTTTCAAATGGTGACTGAAAGAAACTGTGCTAATTTATGACTTAACATGTTCAAGGAGTGAATTCCAAAGAGTAGGGACGGCAACTATAAACGCATGAAACCCAGCAGGGGTTTTAATCCTGGGAACAGAATTTGAATTGAATTTATTTCACATAACAGGAGTACATACTATAATGAATAAACATACAAATAGAATGGTAATTACAACGAACTACATTTTTAAAATATACATAATTAACATTACCATGTGTTATGACATTTGTACTCCTATGTGAGGAAATAGTGTAGCCCAAGGTCTGTCTTATCACTGTCCCATGATGGTCATTGAACTTATTTTCATAAGGGAAATGGAATATACAATCATAATAATTATATACTTTGTACCCAGAGATATACTTTTAAGTACACTATATGGTAGCTAACTCAGGTAAGATAATAAGCATTATAAATCTCGTTATAATAATATTAATTTTTGTCTTGATCAGAGACAGTCCAGGCCAAGGCAAACTAAATTTTAGCTACTAGTCATAATAACATATATCAACCTATAGGATAACATTGTCTACAATATTTGTTTGTGCATTTAACGCTATCAAGGTATTTGTTTACTAATAATGTTTTCATCTGAACTTTTATGCTATGCTTTGTTTTATACACGTCTAACTTTTCCATCCATTTGTTCCACAACTTAGGAATAATAAAATTTGGGAGATTTTCAACAAATTAATTTTTTGGTATATCTGATAAATATTTGAGGATCGCCTTGTACGCACGTATGGGTGGATATCATAATTATGTCTAAACACGTTTTGAAATGAAGTAGGAAGTATGTTTGTTTCATATTTGTGCGAGAAAAGAATAGACTGTTCTTCATATACATCTTGTATTTTAAGTATGTTGCAAGTCTTAAATAATGGATCAGTGTGTGATCTGTAAGCCATCTTATTTATTATTCGAATAGCTCTTTTTGGTGTTTAAATGTTGAACTATTGTCATTATTGTGAATTGCTGGGCCCCGTGCTGTTATTCCATATAGTATCTGAGAATGTATTAAAGAAAAGTATAAAGTTTGTTGTGTTGATTTTAGCATGAAGTTCTTCACTTTATTTATTACAAACAAGCTTCTTGAAATTGTATTATTTATATGCTGAATGTGGTGCTTCCAGGTCAAGTGTTCATTAATGTGTATTCCCAGAAATTGTATTGATTTTTCCCTCCCAGTACTACTAATTTGAGCTATTTCGTATTCATTTATAGTCAGGTGTTGATTTGTTTGATCGTATTTCCTCTGTCTGGGACATATAATGAGATACTTGTTTTTTTTCTCAGCATTTAGGCATAACATATTAACACACAACCATTTATATACATTTTTCAAGTGAGAATTAGCATTAGAATAGAGCAATTTGATATCAGTGTGTGATAAATATAATGTCGTATCATCAGCAAAAGATAATATATTTGCTGTGGGAAGGGCATTAGCAATGTCATTTATGTACAGGATAAACAGAAGTGGGCCTAAAATGGAAGCCTGTGGAACTCCACATGTTACTTCCAATACTTGTGATGAATGATTGTCATAGCTTACATATTGTTTCCTGTTTGTAAGATAGCTACCTATCCAATCATTTGCAATACCTCTAATACCATATCGTTTTAATTTTGCCAATAATATTTCATGATTTATTGTGTCAAATGCCTTCTTTACGTCAACGAAAATCCGCATCGTTAGTTCCGGTTTAGCTTTGTTATTGGCATCAACAATGTGGCTTAGAAAATGTACAAGTGGATGAGTAGTAGCATGATTGTTTCGAAAGCCGTATTGATGTTTGTATAATATGTTATATTTATTTATGAATGATAACATTCTATTGTACATAACCTTTTCTAATAATTTCGAGAATGCGGGAAGTAAACTAATTGGTCTGTAATTGTTAAAGTTAGATATTTCACCAGATTTATGGATCGGTATGGCTTTGGCCATTTTTATATTTTCGGGTACAACCCCTTTTGAAAACGACAAATTAATTAGATATGTTAGTGGGCAGGCTATGTCTTCGATTGTGTCAGATAATAATTTCCTAGATATTTCATCAAATCCGGAGCTTGTTTTCCGTTTTAATGTTTTTGCAGTGTCTATGATATTTACCGGATCTGTAGATGTTAAAAATATATTGCTTGCAACGTCACGACTCATATACTTTTCAAATGTTTCATTTGGTTTTGGTATTTTGTTTTTGACGTTTTTACCTACCATAACGAAATAATTATTGAATAATTCTGCAATTTCAGTCTTATCGGTTACTTTCTTATTATTGATGGATGTGGTTGAATCTTGCTGGACCCAAGTGAGTCCCGCCGTACCATCTAGTGATACAAATCATTTGTCACGCAGTAGGTCCAAGAGACGCCTGCCCGCCCCATATTCACCATCATCCTCGTAGTGCTCGATCACTCCACCTCCAGACATGATGCGATATGCGTAGATATTATGAGTGGCTCGAGCGACGCGTGTTTCCCTGTAGACAGCGTGTAGTGCTGGGATCACGTGATCACTGTTTCTTACACTAACTTTTGATCCCTGGAACGAACTCCCCTGGACTGAACTGGGCGGAGCACGTTTGACGTTTGTATCCCCAGCTACCTGGACTATATCAGAGTTTTTATCTTTGACGGCGTCACGTCGAACTTCCTTGATTTTTCCGTCTAGGAGGAGCTTTTCGCCAAGCCATTTTATTTTGCTTGGCGTGCTTGTACTCAGACACTAACTGTCGTCTCCTCTCAGTAAGTTCCCTCGGCAGCTGGTTGATTACGCTGAAATTAGTGCCTTTTAGGTTCCGTGTGTACTGCCAGATCACGTTTTTGCTATCATCTATTACTGTGGCTACTATGGCCATGGAATATTTGCCCTCCGTCCCAGTTTGGTGCGCCCTGATTATGTCGATCTTTTGGAGTTCATTTGGTGGGATCTTTAGCACAGTTTTAAAGAAGTGGTATAATATTTGACATACCTTAGTATTGTCCTCACCTTGTGATTCTTTGATATTTTGGAACACAATGTTATCCCTCATGCACCATGCGTTTACTTGTAGTAGTTCCTCGCGAAGGTCATCCACTACTTTCTCTAATCGTGTGACCCGTCCCTCTGTCAGCACCTAGCTCGCAGATTACTGTCTTCGCCCGATAAGACTTCTATTTGTTCGGACTGACACTTGAGTGTTGCGATTATGACATCCAGTTTGCCATTTATAGCTTCAAGAAGCTGGTTTGTACCATCTGCAGATGAGGAAATGTCTTCACGGATATTTTCCTTCATGTCCTGCCACTCAGTGTTCGTTGCCAACGGTCAATTAGGTTTCGGTTTTTTTCCGGACGTTTCAGCCAAGGGAGTTGCTAGATATTTTTCCATTGACATTTGGTTTTCTTCTCGTGGCATATTTGGCTCACTGCTGGGGAAACACGGCAAAATGTGTATTACAAAGCACTCCCAATCAATGTATGAGGTGAGAAAAACGTTCGGCACGTTTCGGTGGTTTCAATCAACAATGGCGATATCTGCTGTTCATGCTGTTCTTAAGCAATATAAAACTAAAATCCGATATAATACTTGATACATTCCAACAACATCCAAATAAACCCACCCTGACGAATCTTCCAGCAGTCACAATACGAGTTCAAATAAAACGGTTTGCCCCCGCTCACATTCTACCAGCAAAAATCTACTCAAAGGGAGGACCAAAAACAAACATGTCAACCACCTTCCACTCCCATTGTGTTATTATCTCATTGTAGACAACAAGTTAAAACCAGATAAACGGAGCTCTCTGGGCTTGGGTGGTAGAGAAAACATGGAAAATAGATATGAAGGTTCTCCAGAAGAAAAAGTTTGACAGGCAATACTGCAGAGTTTGAAAATGATGCGTTCTGAACACACTTAAGTTTTAGAATATCCTTAGATGCGATGTTATAAAGAAGAGTTGCAGTAATCAAGCCCACTAGTAATGAGTGATGTAGTTATGGTTTTGGCGATTGAAAGATAAATATAGCGACGAATACGGTGAAGGTCACGAATATGATAGAAGCAGGAGCGACACGTCATAGAAATATGTTTTCTGAAATTAAAATAGCTATCAAATTTAACACCAAGATTACGTACAGTGTATGATAGTGTGCTGTTAACATTAAGGATGGGCGTATGGAAGAAACGAGTGCGTTTGCTGCATTATCTGGATGTACCTATAATGATGACATCTGTTTTGTTGCCATTGAGCCTAAGTCTATTGTTTGTCATCCTGCCAGAGATATATCACTGAGAGAGTCACTTAAGTGTTACCTTTCCTGTGTCCATGTTTAGTGCTATGTCCTTGTGAACTTTCAGTAGAGCGGTTTCTGTAGAGTGAAATTGTTTGTAAACAGACTGAAAAACATTAGACAAGTGATTACAGTAAGTAAGTAAGGCAATTATATTTCAAATGATACATAACTATAACAATAAAAATACAATTACAGATACATCAACAAACATAGTTGTAATTAAAATAAATGCTGTGCTTAAATTCTATCTTTTAATATACAATAACGGATTCATTTATTTTATTGTAGGAGGCGCATTGAGAGATGACAGTAAAGTGGTTTGTCACTTTCTTTGGACATGAGACCTTTGCCTAAAATGTGCTCTAAACACTGGTATGAGTTTATATTTACAAGGTAAAGTACACAATTGGAATGTTTATGTTAAGTCCTAGTCATTGATAGCAAATATTCTGAGCTCTGAAGCTTTAGAGAATGCAAGACATGCGTAGAAAAGCTGAACAGAGGGACGGATATGTCATATTTTTCTGCATTATATATAACAAATCACAGTGTCCCTGAAAAGAAACATACATACATTGATTCTTTTGTTATTTTTTCCTAGAATGAAAACAATTAAACCAAAAGATTAAATCATACAGTTCTGTATTTATTTATTGTAATAATATAATTATAAATATGAATGGTACTCCCTGTAATCATGATTATAATTGTTGCTGTGATTTGACAGTTTAGCTTGTAATTACTGTCTGTTTTGTTTTTGTCAAATAAGGATCCAGCTATACATAAACACTTGGACACAGTGAAAAGAACATTTCCTTCCATGCTGGTTTAATTAAATTTGTTGAAAATTTTTCCAAATTTGCTGATGGCAGGGATTTGGCTAAAACCTGTTGTCTTCTGATAGTTCTAAGCCAGTAAATGATGCTGTGACTTTTACCAGTTTTGTTATGTACAATGCTACATGACAGACTCTGAAATTGACAGTTCGTTAATTTAACTTTCTCTAACATATGCTGAGATATAATTCAGATCAATGTGGTAACAAAGTCGAGAAGAATTGAGTGAAACAACCGAAAATCTCTGAAATAATTGAATTCCTTAAATATACACTCTTGTATTATTGGATATCTGGATCCACCCTGTTTCAAGTATAGAGACTCAGCTTGGCAGAATCGATGAAATGTACAACTTGTAGCTGTGAATTATGAGGCGCTGTGTCATAATTGGCATGACCATTGACCTGAAAGAAAACTAGACCAAGCACTCAGTCGTAATAACATAAATAATATTGTCACATAAATGGCAAGTGATAATTTTGAATTTAAAACAAAGAAACACAAACCAATTAAAGACAACACGAGAGGCACCCTAGCGGCGCGCATGATCGGTGCCGTTCCGCTGCCTTTAAAGGTTTATGTTGGCGGCCGAATTGGTCATGGTGTGGCCGATTTCGTGGCGCTGCCGAAATGGACTTACACATGAAGCGCCTGCGTTTCGAACCTATGAATCCTGACATTTATTGTGATGTGTGCATTATAATTTTGTGTGTGCAGAGAATCTGTATTACTCGTGCCCTATTTTATTCCATGAAATATGTAAATGTCGTTTCATACAAGTCCGTAGATCTAGTTTAGTTGGGATAAAACGCCAGAGACAGGCCGGGGGTTGTCGAATAGGCTAAATATAATAAAAGTTAAGCTTAATTTCCCTCAACAAAACGCTTTAACGTCTATTTTAAACGTGTTCCTTATACTTACCGATGAAAAGATATTCTTTTTGTGCTACTTCCACGCCCACAGCTTGTTAAATCAAAGACACAACAAGAAATCACCATGCTTATCAACCTTATTTTAGCAGTCTACTTTATTTTTGCCCCCACCGGAAGTTGGGACCTATTTGCCATCAAATCGGCTGCCGTGCACGGTCTAGTTTTATTTCAGGTCAATGGGCATGACAATATCATTATTTGTATAATAGGCTGCGTTGTGTTATTAGGGAGTGTCAACATAAAACAGGTCATGAAACGTTATTCGTTCTTGTCACAGGCCGTGTATATGTTGTTATTGTGGACCTAGTATTGCTTATAATAAGCTGTGTGCTTTCAAGATTGGCAACAGATCATTCCATCGGTTACCAAATGCGGTCTCAGATTAGAAACAGCTATGGCTCCCACTATTAATAGGGGATGGCATCATTCCACTATCGGTTAATACTAGAAATCTTTCAGCAAATTATTTCATATTACACGGAGAGCGAGCCTAATATTTCAGCTGAACGATTGTATCTTTCCAAAGGATTTAACACAGTACTTATCAGGATATAGCCCAATGATTAAGCGGATCGATTTTTCCAGATGAATGACACAGCCAAGCATTACTTATTCATGTTGACTTGTAGGGGATTTTTTACCAGAGGTTTCAATGGATTAAATAAATGATTTTAAAATTTAACTTTTAGCTAAATGTAAATTGATTTTGATGAAGATTTAAAAACTATTTAATGTAGAGTTTTGGAAATATTATTTTTACTTGTACCTGGGAATCAATCATAAAACAGTTCACTTTCAATACAAGATATCATGCATAAATACCAATGTTACAGTAATAGGAATCACCCATTGAATTATAATATATGTGATCATTAATTTTATCCATTCATATCGTTATGTCAGATGGCAAAAGTTTTACAAAAAATAAGTTTGAACTAGACAGGCCGGACCATGACAGACATGTAAATTGCGCTGAATGTTACTTGGTTTTGTGGCATATATCTATTGGATGAAGTCCATGTCATTCCTATTAAATCAAAATTATGATCTGGAGATCACATACCCTTAATGGACTATAAATAAAATCCAAATGGTAAATAGTCTAAATACAGCTTTTCAGTAACATATTTATTTTTGTTAATTTATCAGTTATCAAAAAAGGAAGCGACATTAATTAACTTATATATTCATAAATAGGGGGAAACACTGGTGTTTTATTCTCCTGGAATTAGTTGCAGAAGACAAATGTGCATTATATTTCCAAATGATAATTTGTATAAGTTTTACATACATAACCCTAGCATCAAATTTGATTTAATTAGATTAATGAACGAATACATGAAACTAATACAATCGTTGTTTATAGCCAAATTTGGTTCGAAGCTATAGGGCTTGATATCCCTGAGAATGTCAAAACTTTCATCGGAATCTGACATTTTGTCTGGTGTAGCGCTAATCGTGAACCTATGTCACTTTAGAACGAATAAACACTCGATGTTCAACACTCGTTATAGATTTTATTTGTATGAAAGAGACAGAAATTATGTTGGTTTCACATTAAAATATCATAACAACAATAATATCAACAAGATCAGTAACAAAATAATAACTAGTTTCTCACGCCATCTAGCACAACCTATTTGGATATTATACCTGTTTCATTCTCTAAATAATTGTTTTTTTACATAAAACTCACAATAAACAATAAAGACATATGTACAATTATCAAGAAACAATACGTTGAAATGTTTCACCGTTTCTGTTTTGTGTAATTTCCTTCCATTTTTGTATGTATTTCACAGTTCACATTAAAACGGCCACATCTCCTACGTGGTTTAAAAATACACTGTTGTTATGATGTCAAAAAGACACGCAGTAGAGAATTTACATAATGATGAGTAATTCCTAAAATCTGAATAGGCTTCTAAAATTAGTAACATTAGTATATCACATGCAACATTTATCACAGTTATAATCGGGACAATAACCGCTTCAATAAATGCGATCCAAAACGACACAATGATGTTGCATGTTAATGTTATTTGCTAAATGTTTTTAATTCACGAAAACATCATACCTTAATAACAGAAAACATCAAGTTATATACATAGTCCTAGTATATTTGAATGACAAGTGAAATGGTAGCATCACAAAAAAACCACATGTGACCCAATCAAACATATCCTGATGATCTATATATTGGTCAGACTACAAAATAACACCTAATATCGAACAAAATATTATGTACAAATAAATAAATATAATTAATGCGTTACCTATAACAAAGTTGTTAAGTAGTGCAGTTTATTGAAATAACAAGAAAATACCCAACAAAATAGTTTAGCCAGTTAACAGATTTAATTTCTCAACCTACGTTCAAAGTTGTGTTCAATTTCTAGAGAAAAGTTTACGGGCAATCTTCACCATCTTTGATCTCAATGACGGGTTTACATATAAATATATTATTGGATTAATAAACCATGATAAGTTATCAATGAATCTTGAGACGCGAGCCAACATTCTAAACTTTATTAATGTCGCCAGAGTTACATTCCCTCTAGAAATATGGGTCACGATTATGTTCGCACTAAGAATGGATGGAACATTGGTGATCCAGAACACACCAGAAATGCTGGCTATCACCTTTGAAGCCGTTTTCATCTTTTCAATATTGGAATCTCCACCTACATTCTGATTATTTTCTTGGTGAGCCGGTGATAACTGAGCTTTTGTTTTCTGTCTTATTATCACCTATATTTCTAGCCCCCTTCTCATCCATACCAGAAGATTGTGTCAGACAAGAAATAGCCCTTCTCTGTCTCATGATTAACAAGTAAAGCGCCACTATAGAAAATATGGCAAAGGCCATACTCACAACGAAATAGCCAAACAATTGAGCATAGAACACCCAAATTCTTCTTGTGGTCGAACACATAAAGCGGTCGTTTGCAAAGTGAAGCTCTCCAGTGGCTGATGATGCTGTGTTAAAAATAAAACTTTCTACTAGAAGAGCTAATTCTATCAAGACAATTAGGCGTATAGTAATCACTCTCATATACCACATAGGACGGTAAAAGAAAAGAATACGTTCAACAGACAACAAACAAAGGCTACGTTTGTTGGCAAGAATGGGAGTAATTGAAAGTAGCCTGTGCAGTAGACATTTCCAGTTACTTTCCTTAAACGGATTCTGTCCCGATAACGAGAGATAAATGATCGCAAAATCTGTCATTGAAGCATCTATTAAATCATAAACGGCATGAAATAGCAATATTACAAAATAAGGAGTATGGAATTGTTCGCACTTAGCAACTAGACAAATGAAGAGGCCATTTAGTAAATAAACAATTGTCAGAGTAATAAACACATACAAAGTTATACCAATTTGTTCTGCCGAGTTATAGAATACTGGACCTTCCTCCATGCGAGCAAAAGGGTTAACTGGATGTTCCGTTGTCTCTAGAGTAATCAAATCTGATGTAATATTATTAGCCATGACAACAGTTTGTCTTTATGTAGATAATACTCTCCTAGTTCTCAGAAATTACGGTTGTCCTCACTATAACAGTCTTCATCAACTGATCCTGATTACTGGAAATAGACGGAGTTCTAGGAAGTCCTAAAGAATATCAGTGTCGACTGGAATAAAGACAGAGAAGTATTTGATATTGTTCTTTTTATAAGCAATGTCCTTCAAGTGTAGGCTGTGTAATAATGTACGAACGATATTTTGTGCTTGAAAGTATACTTTTTATAACAGCAAGTAAATAAATTAAATTACAATATAATACAATATGATCGCTAATGCAGCCATTCAACTTAGTAAAATGTACAAATGTATTTAAATAAATAAATAAATAATTGAAATGGATATGTTTACAATCTGTATCAAATTGTTGATTATTCTATGTAAAAATAGAATTATATTTGTGAGACACCATTCCTTTAAGTACTAAATTTCCAAACTTACCTTCGATATACTTTTTTCTTTGTCGATCAATGCGCACTTATATTGATATCCTCACTTTTGCTTCCATTTTTAATAATTTGTTTATATTTGATTATACATTATGATTAAATACGATACTTCTTGCTTCTTATACCGACAATAAAGAAATGTTTTCGTTGAAGGTCATAAAAGATATCAAATATTTTCAATAAAGTCTTAGAATAAAGAATATAGACGGCTGATTTGAATTGGATTATCGTAATTATGGCTTTATATATTACGTATAATCAAAATATAAGTAATTAAGTCAAATGATTTTACATACGTCTCTTTAACAAACGTTAATTATATAGTTATGCTAATTTACAAGCGGGTTGCTTTTTATATGCCGTGAAACATGAATGAATCTTTCTGCAGCCCCCCCCCCCCCTTATTTAGAAGTTACGTTTACACGTAAGAATTGAGAATAAACAAATTAAGTGTTAAAATTCAATTAGTTTGGTTTGCAAATGAACATTTAAAATTGGATAAATATTTATTTGAATCATCCAAACTACTATTGAGAATACTGTAAATAAGATATTACGGTAAAATACTGATACCTTAATTTCGGTATTTGTTTAAGGTTCAATATAATGTCATCCGTATCTATACCTATACAAATAAATAATTAATTGGCTATAATTAATATTTGGTATTAAAGTGAAAAGGTGATACTTACCTGTTCGATCTACAGTTTCAGTCACCACCGTGTTTTCAATAAAACGCCTCACCTACGATCGCCAACAGCATTCGTCGTATTGCTAAAATAGCAGAAACGGTTTGTTTTTATGGTGTTTTTCTCCATCTTAATATCACTATGTGATGCCTTGTGTCACGAAAGTGTTGTCATGAACATCTCTTGCTGTTGTACGACATAGGAAGACCTAATGTTTATTATCATTGGCTAGTTATCTCTAGTTACATGTGTAACACGAATAACGCTGAACAGTAGTCAGAGTTCGGAGGAAGTGACAACCGAGGGGTTACCAGTATAGAGATATGTGTGCCTCACGTCAAAACTCGGCAGAACAACACGTAGTCTTCACCTGTCATAAGTGACACATTTCTTGTTTTAAACTGCGTTTATGAATATGATATCAAAACAAGAATAACTCTGATTTCTAGCTATTTACTGAGTAACAAGATACGTGCGGTAAATGCATGACATATGATGAAAGGAGTGTCATCGTGGTGTTCTCTCTCTCTCTCTCTCTCTCTATATATATATATATATATATATATCGAACAAAAGACTTCACATACACTCATATACGCACACACAAACGTATGGGTAGCGTTTTACGTATGATAAAGTCAGTAGAAGAACGTTTTTTAAAGTATGACTCAAAATGGTTGAAAACGGATTAAATCTATTCATGTTAGATCATACACTATATTTCTAAAGATATACTTCTTAAGGCTAGCCGAAGTATTACCTAATATGCCAAATTGTCCATAAAGAAATCATTATATGATTTTGTCTTAATTTACATTTATTTCCAAAATATTGATGTAGGATAGATTTGATGCGTTATATGAAGTATGTTAAGTTTTATTTTGGAAATAATATATGGGAGCTTATGGTAATGTTGGAAGGTGTCAGACAATCAAAAAGGGTATTAATTAGGCATTGTTTTATCGGAAGCACACACAGTGCTGCACATAGTTTTATCTAATTCTATATATCCCTCCATACTTTAAAGAGAAAAAATATGCCAAATTGCCATTGTTCTTAGACACAAACTTTGCTAATTTAAGATCGTTAGCCAAACAAAAGAATACTGCTCTGTGAAACACACGTCGTTGTAGAAATGTAATCACGGGTGCCATATTATTGACATACTTTACTAGGTTCTGTCATATTTATGCTTCTAAATAAGAAGACTAATGATAGATACGTTCATATTTATTTCACTTCATATGACACTTAGCATTTTCTCATGGTTTCTGACATCCGGAGCACATGGGGGGGGGGAAGGAAATGGGTAATTGACATAAAATTTACATATAGTCTAATCGGCATATGGCATAAGTAAATAGTAAGTAAGTAAGTAATTTTATTCGATGATATATACAGTATCGTTATTACATATCTATATCACCTACTATTTTTCCTAGCACATATACCATCATAACAACAGACAAGCAAAAAGTTGTAACCTCCAAAATAAAGACCAAACATGTAGAACATAATTGATTATACGAGGAGGCCCAGTGGCCTAAAAGTTACATATTTATCCATCTTCGTCCACTGTCCAAGTGCGCTGATTATGGCGATAACATGACAGAATATAATATTGTACAATATATTATACAATGTATGTAATTCATAAATGACTTTGTTAATTTGAGTTCATAAGAAATATACATATTTAACTCGATTAATAATTGTATTATCTAATCTTATTACATGTGTGTCCAACTTAATGTTCTTATTTTTTTAGAAGAGTACATGATGTGTTTTGCTTATATTTAAAGGTAATTTATTCACCTTAAACTACTCAGCTAATGATGTAATGTCTTGATTAACGAGTTTGTATAATTCCGTAATATTTTTACCAGATACATAAATGGTTGTATCATCTTGAAATAGTATACATGTGGTGCACCGGAGGGATCCTGGGAGATCGTTTGAGTATAAAATGACGAGGAGTGGTCCCAATACGGATCCCTGAGGTACACCACAAGTTATGGGAAATAATTTTGAATAAATACATTTATAATAGACATATTGATTTCTCTCTGTTAGATAGTTCCTGAAACACTCCAAGGCAACACCGCGTATGCCGTAATGTCATAATGTTTTACATAAAAGATTGTGATTTATTGTATCAAAGGCCTTGGAGAGGTCTAGGAATACAGAACGATTATAATTACTCGATTCCAATGCAAGTAGAGTATCATAAGTAAATTTAGAAACTGCATTTATTGTGGAATGACCTTTACGGAAGCCATATTGGTTCTTGTTCATTGCAGTATCCTTTTCCTGCTGTCAGCCTGTACCATGTTGACAAATAAGAATACATCAATATGGAAACAATGTGACCACCCTGGAGAGTTATGAGAAGTCTTTATTTAAATGGTGTATGTGTTTGCTTGTAAAGGTTTGATCTACTGAATATATATAAGTTTACATCGGTTATAAGGAGCCACCAGTTGTTAATTTAACTAGTCACACTGCACGTGTTCGTTCAGTTTTCAGTTTAATCTTCGAATGCCTCAATAATGCTTAAATCTCCGTCTAATAACCAATAAACGTCTCCGTTGTTAAGCAGGATAATTCTTATTTGTATTTCTGTTATTTAAATTTTTTAATAAATATTTTACATAAGTATCTGTTTAACTACTGTGACTACTTTATCATATGTGTTCTTGAAATAGAAAATCCAGTTGAAGATAAAGGATATAATAATCCTAATTTTTGTTTTTCTGAATTCAACAAAACATATTGAAAACGATCAAGGTAACTTCAACTGGCTATTAAATGACTATTGCGATTATAATAGTTAAGGGAACATAATCTAGATATATTCCACATAAATGGAAATGTATATCAGTGGATCCTAGTAATGAATCAAATTTCTCTTCTTCCATGGAAAATTTGGGGGCGCCTCCGTGGTCTAACGGTAGCGTGCTGGACCACAGATCACTACCACCCGTGTTCGAATCCCGGCGTGGCCATGTCTGAAGGTTGTTTCATCTTTGACTTCGCTTCATTGTCTTTGGAGGTCGCTCGGCCCATTTAGCCTACCTTGTGCACAAAAGTGGCCGTAAACATCAATCATCATCATCATCATCCACGGAGAATTAAGATAATTATATTGTGAAAATAAAACAATCCGAAGACGGCAACTCGGTGGAGTCTCGACTGTCGTTTAGAGAAACACTAAATTTGTTACTCGTCTTCAGAGTCGACCCAAAGCGTGCGTTTCTCTTCATGGCGCGTGCGCCGTGGACAAAACTCAATTGACCCGAAGTTAGAAGACAGTCAGAGGCCTTCAACATTTAGAATGGAGCAATGTTTATGTGACCTCAACTTCATCAGGACAAAATATCCAGTCTCAGTAGATCCAGTGATCGTCCATCATGTACATGTTTCAGTATGGCTAACAGGTTGGCTTGTATTTGGTCGGTTTGATTCTACTATTTCTGTCATTGTGGTACATTATACGCATCTGTATTTATATTCACATTACTGAAAGGTGTTCTGCTGCGTGTCGAGTTCGGGGAGAGAGAGAGGTAGTGTATGTGTGTTTGTGTGTGTATGTCTGTGTGAGTCTGTTTATTCGTATTTCTAACCCTCGTTGATAGTTCGGTAGTCAGTTATCATCGTGAGATAATTGATTTTGACATACTTCGTGTGCCGTGATTAATTATTCAGGCAGAAATTCGATATCATAGCTTGGTAGATCTGTTTCCCTCATCACATTTTCATATCATATTTCTAACAATCTGATAAACTCCATCAGCTGAAATACTAGCTTTCTACACCAACTATCATCATTCGATTGTTGATGTTCTCCGAGACAGACGAACAGCATATACTATAAATATCAGACCGTTTATTTTATTTATCAATCTTTGAAATGTTACTAGCATCGGTTGGTTGAGTATTCTCTTCAAATATAATACAACATTGGTTCAAACAGGAATTTGCTCATGTGAGACAATGGTTAATATCGGTTCATGTCAGTGCACATATAGATGACTATAATGTCGAGTTTTAACCACAAGAACAATTTAGAAAGAAAATAATATTTGTTTCGTTAAAATGATGATCAGCGTCAACCAACAGACTATTATTGCGACGCATGCGCAGAGCTTGATCCGCGCTCATCTCTGGTTAGTGAGTCGGCGACATCGTGTACAGTTTATGATTGTTTCATTCACAAGACCAAATCGATTTACCAATCTTTTAGTAGTTATTAAATTATCCATCATGTTAAATATAACATATTATTGCTTGTTTATTGCTACTAAATGGAATTATTTGTCGGGAAAAGACTATTTTCATCACTCCATACGGCCGAGGCTGGTATGAAATCAAACAGCAGGGAAAACAAAATGATCCCTGCTAAATATGTAAGTCTCATTGAAGCTCTCTTGTTTTCGCAATAAGATAATGACCGTTGTTCAGAGTGAATTTTCTCGGACTCAACAACATGAATAATGACCATTTATTTGCATATCGGTTGACAGACTTTTGTTGGCGAAAGTATATCTAAAATTATCGCCGAACGAGAAGGCTCTCGGATATGATACGTGAACAACAAATGAGCCATGTTGTAAACGACCGTTGTACAAAACGTAAATTACGGCAAATAAATATGTATTTACTGGCAGAATATAGCCCATTAGTGGGAGAGAAACAACTCATTAGTTTATGACCCGTGATTGACCATTTATCAACACGTAAGCCAGTTTTTGTAGTCAGTGATTTGACGACTGGTAAAAATAAACGTTTTAATGTATGGCTCAGCGCCACAAATAATAATGATTTAGCGTACATTTGTCGAAGTTTGTAGCGGATAGTCCCGGAGAAGCTCACTGAAAACAAATAAAACCGGTAAATATTGGTATTTTGATTGGAATTATAATTCCGTAAGAGCTCTCGACCTCTCTCTATTTCCAGATATTTCAACCAGTAAACGGATTGCTATATCTCACCGTTTAACGGAATTCTTCAGAAGTGATAGTGCAATCGATCACAACCGATCCCGTTATCATGGCAAATATCACGATAAACGCGACATCTTCGGGGCTAATAAAATCGCCGATGAATGCGATGTTAATCTTCGAGCTCGGCCCGTTGTTCTTCAACACCGCAGAACAAATTGTTATCACCGTATATATGTTGAAACACTGTTGATTATTTACTTGTTAAACGGACTCTTTATTAGTCTGGTGGCGAAGTACGAAGAATTCCATACTCCCTATTTTACAATATTGATGTTTCACGCCCTTTATGACTTAGTGAACGCCACAGTGACCAATATTTCGATCATTTATCTCTCGCTGTCGGGACGGAATCCGTTTCAAGAGAGTACCTGGAAATGTCTACTGCACAGAATCCTATCGGGTACTTCACCGCTTGTGGATAAACATAGTCTTTGTTTGTTGTCCGTTGAACGTATTCTATTCTTTTATCGTCCAATGTGGTATTTGAGAGTGATTACCGTCTTATTTTTAATACAGCAACTACCGCTACTGGGAAAACCCACTTTTCAAACGACCGCTTTATGTGTTCTAATACGAAGCGGATCTGGGTGTGGTTCACCCTATTGGGTGTTTACTTCTTTCTCAGCGTGGCGTTTGCCGTTGTTGCTATAGGAGCGCTTTATCTGCTAATCTGGAAGCAGAAAAGGGCGATTGCTTGTCGGGCGCAGTCTTCCGGAATGGAAGAACAGCGCGTTGGGAATTGCACGAACAAAACGCCGGAGATAGCAGATCGGTGGCGTCCGATTGCGGAAGAGGAGCATCCGATTGTGGGAGTGGAGGAGGAGAAGCAGTTGGTCAACAAACCAGCGGAGATTCAAACACTGATAAGTTATTTACGGCTGCTAGAGTGATAGGAAGTATTACTGGTGTGTTTTGGCTGACGTTTGTTCCGTCACTTATCGGTACCAATATAATAGTGACCACTATTATCAGTCATCCGCTTGATCTTTCCAATTTACCAAAATATAGAATCATCTCCCGCTCCATGATGTTTCTTAGCCGCATTTCGTGGTTTATTAATCCACTAGTATATCTCTATGTAAATCCTCCGCTGAGGCGGAAGCTGGCGCGGGTAAGCCGTCGTTTATGGTCTAGAAATTAGATAACAACACGCATACATTAGATTAATGTATATTATATATATATATATATATATATATATATATATATATATATAATCCGGTTTACGACTCTTTTTGCCTAATACTTTTTACCATGAGTAGATACTCCAGAACCTACTCGAGTACCTACATGGAATACCTACTCCGAGTAGTTTATATTCCAAGTAGGATTGTCATGGAAGAAATATTTATAAATTAAAAAATTTAATGGTAAACTAATTTGTGGATTTAATTTTTTGCCCGTTCTAAACATTGAACAGGGATAAATTCCTAAATAGCAATATATCTATATAGATTACAGGTATGCTATGTGGTGGTGTCACAGTGTTGTAGACGGAGCCCACGGTATCCAGACCATCTTAATTGGTTAAATGCTCATGTCGGGTGCCACGGTCGGTGTACGTATATATATATATATATATATATATATATATATATATATATAAGGAACTGTAGTGAGCTCCGGTGGCCTAGCGGTTAAGCATCCGGCACTTGGTGTCAAGGGTCACAGGTTCAATCCCAGCAAGAGGTCGAAACTTTTCCAAGGATTAATTTCTCGGCTCACAACATCGTGGGTGGCAGACCACGTAAAATGGCGCTGCCGTCTCCACTGAATTATTAAAAATAAAGTGGGAGATTAAAGAACCCCTGAGGAGGTAACACTCTAGCAGTGACCACCCTCAGGGTATTTCGGCTCCATCTTTCCATACTGCTCCCCTGTGAGTGGTGGGGGAGGAGATTTCTCAACCATTCCAACATAGAGGCTGTATTTAATTTTTGTGTAGGAAACTTCCATTCCAATTGAAATTCCAATTCAAAATTTCTCAATTCCAATTCAAAATTTCTCAATTCCAATTCAAAATTTCTCATTTCAAATTCCATATTTAAAAAAAATTCAATTCAAATTCAAATTCCGAAATTAGGATTGACCATCAATTCAAATTCCGGAATTGGATTGACCCCATGTCTGATTATATGTTTTAATCAGTCTATCGTGCAGTATTACATAAAGGTTACAGGTATTGATACAATTTGTTTTGTCAATGTACGTGCAATATTCGGTGATATTGTTGTTATTAATAACTTGTTAGCATTTGATCGAACACTTCACTAATGTTTTGTTATTGTGATATTATGCACTGATGGTAGTTTGATTGTCATGTTCTAATTCGTAAAATATAAAAGAAATTTATTTTAGTTTAAAAAAAATATTATTTATGGTAATGGATCTGAAGTTTTGTAGTAATTAGCATGATTCGGTATGCAAATTTAATCTTTGATTCCACGAAATAAGATGATAAGTGTTCTGCACGTTAACAACATAGCCGATAGTTATGGAACTAATGATGTAATATCATCACCATCTCATTCATGTGTCAGTTATGGAATCAAGTGATGACAACAATACAAAGTCAGTATGTATTTTATTCATATAGATGTTCGATATAGATATTGTTTAAATATATTGTTATTCATCTTGACAAATAAACAATATATTTACACGTTAATGAAGAAACAAAAATATTATTAGTATTAGGTGAAACATAGATTTAAACATGGCCTAATTAAAATGGCTAAAAAGTTATGAACGATGAATTTATAATTGCTTTAGTCTATTACAAAACGCTAGTGTCCGAAAATCAGAACTATATGAAGTCTTGGGCGGATTGTTGAACACGAATACTAGAAAAACACAATTACTCGCAACAACAACAACAACAACAACACAAAAAAATGGTATCCAACTTACTAATAGTATTGACGTTAAAAAGTGGAATTAATTTTGAGTACATAAAACAAAGAAGCTAATAATAATAATAATAATATAATAATAATAATAATAATAATGGTAGTGGTGATGGTGACTATTATTATTATTATTATTATTATTATTACTACCACTATTATAACAATTTAATATAGCGTTCGTACAACAAGAATATTATATTATTTTAACTACACATTATCTTTAAATAGCGTTTAACAAGCTTGTGTTTTGTTTTCGATGGAGTAATGCTTCGCTCAATCCCAGGCTGTCGCTTATTCGGCACAGTCTCTATGTTGGAGTGGCTGAGAAATCCCCATCCCTCACCACTCACAGGGGAGCAGTACGGACAGATGGAGCCGAAATACCCTGAGGGTGGTCACTGCCAGCGTGTTTTAAGTCCTCGGGGATTTTTTAACGTCCCCCTTTATTTTAAATACTTCAGTGGAGACGGCAGCGCCATTTACCGTGATCAGCCACCAACGATGTTGTGAGCCGAGAAATTAATCTCTGGAAAGGTTTCGACCTCTTACAGGGTTCGAACCTGCGACCTTTGGCACCAAGTGCCGGGTGCTTAACCGCTAGACCACCGGAGCTCACTATACAACGAAGAAAAGCTGGCTTCATATATAGGTACGGAAGAGGAAATGTCAAGGGTTCAGTGTAATAGGTCGAATGTACCTGCTGACAAACCTTTTCTTTATTACAAAAGATCAATAGACCGATTCAATTACCCCTGCTGCCATCATGCGACTGAATTTTATCACACCCTGTTTCCACACATAAGCCAACTTCATCAAATATGTTTTGAGTACTATCTGCAATCGGAACAAAACGTCCTGCTACATTTTACATTGTCTGCATATGAAGCAAGTAAGTGGGCTATTACCCGTTTTTTAAATATAGCTCATGTGGTCTCACTTGGCAGAATGCGCCTCCATTTGTTCCAAATTTGGGGTAAACCGTAAAGAGGTAAACTTTGATAAAAAGTGGATGTACCACGTTCCACGTGCAACAGATCAGCTTGACGGGTGATACGAATTTCCTGGATTTCACGATTATATTTGAAGGCATTATCAAACGAATGAGGCAGTCTATTATTGTCGAAATCGTACGTAAATAACGAGGATTGATAGTCATACAAGTCTTTTCGCTTCAAAATATTGGATTGCTTAAACAGAGGTTCAATATGACTATTATATTTTGCTTTATTTATTGTACGACTGATTGGCAAGCCCTCCCCCATGCTAAAATACCATATATGAGATGAGGTGTGGTTGAATGAGTGCAAAATAGAGTGTCCTTATGCTTTCAACTGGTAAAATATGTTTAACCTGTTTGATGGAAAACAAAGCACGAGATATTTTGCTGTTGGCGTGTCTTAAATGGTATTTCCGTGTCAGGTGTTCATCTAGTAAGACACCCAAAACCTAGTTGATTTTTCTTTTAACTCTGAACCAATTCATTATAATCTAGCGTTATTTATTTCAGTATTTAGTTCTGTGAAGTCGAAATGAGGGTGTTGGGCTCGTATAATGATGTACTTTGGTTGAGTAGCATTAAGTGATAACTGGTTTGCACAAAACCATTCATAGAGCGAATTCATGGCCGATAAATGTCATACTGAAAAGCTGTATTTAGCCTATTTACCAGCTATATTTGGATTTTATTTATAGTCCATTAAGGGTATGTGATCTCCAGATCATAATTTTGCATTTAATAGGAATGACATGGACTTCATCCAATAGATATATGCCAATAAACTAAGAAACGTTCAGCGTGATTTGCATGGCTGTCGTGGTCCGGCCTGTCTAGTTCAAACTTATTTTTGATAGAACTTTGGCATCTGTGTGATTCCTATTACTGTAACATTGGTATTTATGCTTGATATCTTGTATTGAAAGTGAACTAGCTATTTTATTTTCTGAATCAGCCAGTTGTGCAATGTTTATGTAAATGTCAAGGCTGTTAATAGTCTAATGTAATAACATTTTTTATTTAGTAACATACAGGTGATAATTATATGATTGGTTCCCAGGTACAAGTAAAAATAATATTTCCAAAACGCTACATTAAATATTTAAAAAATCTTCATTAAAATCAATTTACATTGAGCTAAAAGTTTAATTTTAAAATCCTTTTTTAATCCACTGAAACCCATGCTAAAAAATCCCTACAAGTTAACATGAATAACTAAGGCTTGGCTGTGTCATTCATCTGGAAAAATCGGCAGTTTTTTACGCGTCTGGCAACCTCAAATGAGGGAAACGCAAATGGTCTATAATTTACAGCTTCCCCACGGAGACTAATTCGAAATAAATTTAGAATTTAGAATAAATGGCATGTTCGGTGGAGAAAACCTTGCCAGTTGCCTGGTTGGAGGGAAAACTCCCCTACTCCCCCTACTATAGTACCACGGCCGAGGCGCGAACCTGCGACCTCCCGCACAGAATGACCTTAGCCATCGGTAAATAGTCTCACGCTTGACCTATTTAAGGCTGTTGATAAGGAACCTACTACATGTAGCCA